>CM062810.1:997769207-998162430 GCA_031772625.1 Pinus tabuliformis | reverse complement strand
TCCCCTTCCCGCCTAGGCCCTAGCCAATGGTCAAGAGGCTGCAGGCCGATTCCTGCAATCGGCTTGTGGCCCGTTGGCCACCGGCAGGGGGCCAGGGTGGGGAGGGGATGGGGAAAGGGGAGGGTCGATCAGGGTGAGGGAGGGGGATGGGGTGGGGGTCTGGTGCAGGAGGGCAGAGGGGAGGGGGACAAACGAGGGAGGATGAGGGTGAGGGAGGGGATGGGGGTGAGGGAGGGGGCTAGGGTAGGGTGCGGGTCAGGTGAGTGAGGGGATGGTGGTGAGGGGTGGGTTGTATGTTTTCATTATTTCTTTTTATTTTTAATTTTGTTTTCATTGTTTTTTTAAATTGTTATTTTTTTTTTTATTTTTAATTGTTTTTTTTTTCATTTGTTTTCATTTATTTATTCTTTTTTTAAGTTTTTTATCTTTTTATTTTTTATTTTATTTTTAATTGTTGTTTTTTAATTTTTTTAAATTTGTTTTAGTCATTTTTTTCTTTATATTGTTTTTCTTTTAAGTTTTTTTAATTTGTTTTTTTTTTTTTAATTGTTTATTTTAATTGTATTTCAAAAAAAATTGTTTAAATTGTTTTATTTTTAAATATTTTTTAATTGTTTTTTTATTTTTTTTTATTTTTTAATTTTTATAATTTCTTTTTCTAATTTTTTTATAATTTAGTTTTATAATTTTTCCTTTTTGTTGTATTTGATTTTTTTTTGTCATGTTTTTTTTATTTTTATATTTAAGTTTTATTACTAACATGTTTTGTGTTTTATGTTTTTTTTTTATTATTATTATTTTTGTTATGTTTTTAAAATATATATTTTTTTATGTCTTTTACTAACATGTTTTTATCATTTTTATTTTTGTCATGCTTTATGTTTTATTTTTATGCTTTACGTTTTTTTACATTTTTATAGGTTTTTTGTTTTTTTTTATAAATTTTTTTCTATTTGAATTTTTCTTGTCATGTTTTTATTATTTCTTTTATTGTTTATTACTAACATGAAAATCACCAACATTTAAAAAGAAATATCCACACTTAATTCATTAGAAAATTTAAATTGTAAAAACTAAGTCCTGTAAACAAAAAGGGATAATCATTAGCACTTTTCAAAATCAAGATGAAAACCACTAAAAAAAAATGTTCACACTTGATACATAAAAAAATTTAAAATGTGAAAAATAAGCCCTCTAAAAAAATGTGTTGATGTTGCATCAACACTTTTCAAAATCAGCATGAAAATCACTAACATTTAAAAAAATGTGTTGATGATGCATCAACATTGTTCAAAATCAGCATGAAAATCACTAACATCGAAAAAAAAATGTTCATACTTGATACATAACAAGATTTAAAGTGCCAAAAATATGCTAAAAAAAAAGTGTATTCTCGCATCACCACTTTTCAAAACCGGTGATTTTTTGCTGCCTCAAAAAAACGGGTACCAGTTCACTTTCTTGTTTGATCAGTAAGTATGTTCTATGAAGATAAGTACATAAAGTTGACAACACTACGTCATGAAAGGGACCAAGATGTGTTGGAGTTCACGAGCATTTTTCATACCCTATGCATGAAGTTCGATATCAATGATTTCAAGCGATAATTGATACTCAAGTTTTGCGGATGTTTACAAAAATACATCTAAGTAGAAATGGAGTTCCTAGACATCTCCTTTCTTTGTGCAGCATAGCGATATGTTGTAATAATCGAGTGGAAATTTAAACAGAAGAAGCTATACCTTGGATCTACAAATCCGAAGTAGGTAAAATGAACCTTCAAATCATAGACTAAAGGATAGAGCCAAGGTGGAGCAATCTAAGATAACCCATCGAAGACAAATAAGGACACCGAAAAGTTGTTTGACTTCCACAAATGTCCCACCCATAAAATAAATCAGTGTAGCAACAAGAAGTCACTAGTGGCGAGCTAAAATCTTGAAATTCATATGCATGTTTCAAGTCTAAGCCAAAGCCTGATAAAGGGAATGACAAAGGGAAGCATATTATTGATGCAGGGCATAGTGCCACTGTTGCGACCACTGAGGTCCAAAAGATGAGCTAGAAGATCCATAGGAGGAGTATCTCTTCCACTCATAGATGTCGATGGTGGGAGCCAAAAGAATGTCAACTCATTAGATGTCATTAAGCAGTTTGGCCACCCTACCAAACCACACCCATAACCATACACCATTGGGTATTTCCACCAAAGAAGAGATCTTTGTACCATATCGTACTTCCACATTCCTTAAAACATCACACCTTTTAGGGACAAGGTATTGTTTGATGGTGCTCCTCTTGAAGTTTGTGATATTTTATTAGGCCAACCATACTTGTGGAAGCATCATGTTGTGTATGAGTCTATACCTTGCACTATTATTATTAATTTAGGTAGAAAACTATATAGGATACTAGAGGTAGCCCCGTATATTGCCACTGCTTTGATCTCTACTAATTATTATAGTAAGATCATATCCAAAAATAGGAAATTTGTTTTCTTTTTATTCACTCTCAAATTAGGGGGAAGATCATGGCAACATCCATGGCCCCTAGAAAGGGTTCCTTCACGCAATAAAAGGAAGTTGATAAGGTTGTGGAGGAGTACAGGGATATCTTCTCATAACACACAGGGGTACTTTTGCACTATTAAGTCAAGCATTCAATCAATCTGACTCCCAGAATACCTCTACCCAATTGTTGAATATACCACCACTCTCTTTTGAAATGAGGAAATCAAGGAGCATGTCCATGAGTTTCTACAAAAATGGTACATTCAACCAAGTTCCTGACCTTGTGGGAGCCCAATTGTGTGAGATTATCATGTGAAAAATCATAATGGTTGTCATGTTATGGTGTTATGGCATATGCATAATGTTATGATGTCAAAGTTTAATATTATATTAATGTTTGATACCAATTGATAAAATGAGTAGAACTATTGTACTCAGAGATGCTTTCCTACCCATTTTGACAGTGATGTTGTAATGCCAACATAAATATTTTCATTTGGTCAAAAATAAAATAAAAATAGAGAAAAATTATGAGTACCAAGTCTCTCCATAATTAAGATTATAAAAATTAAAATTAAAATTAATAAATACAATTTTAACTATAAGATTATATATCTAAATTAAACTATAAAATTACCTTTGTTTAGAAGACAGTTGAAGTTGTCTATGTTATTTTTTATGAACAATCATGTTTAAAGGTTTGAGGAAATCCATTATGGAATGCAAGAATACAAGATTAGATCCATCTTAACTTTGGACTTGTTCCCTCTCGGCGCTTGGTAGACTCGAATTTAAAATAGATCTAGAATGGTGAATATTAAAACTCAAGAAGATACAGAAATAATCAAAATCGATATTCAATATCTGATTAAAAATACAAGATTTCATGATATCATTATTATAATAATAAATTAAATATTTTATAATATAATGATATTATTAAATTCAATAGTTAATAATTTTTTAGTTAATAAAAGAAAACCATAGTAAAACTTGACTATTAAAGTGTTTAATAAATAGTTGTAAATATGGATTTCTAAATTTCTTGAAAATGTATATTATACTCGGTTAATGTTTACTTATTAAATTATTAATTCATTTTAGTGAGATATTAGCCTCATAATTTTTTATTCATTTCCTAATATTAAGATTCTTTTCATAAATTAAATTGCAATATTTTTTTCAAGTTCTTTTATACATGATATATATTTTGAAATATTATAAATAGAAATATAAAATTTTACACTAATTTCAATATAATATTTAGAAATATATACTAATTTGAATTTCAATATAAAATATAGAAATATAATGGGAGTTACTTCTGTCATTGGTTCAGGTAGAGTTGATACAACGAGAGGCCGGAATCCGGGAACTCTCGGCGGCCTCAAAACCATCGATTTTACTTCTTTGATTGCAATACCGCGTCTGGGGCAGTATTTCGGTGATCGCAAGCCTTGCAAGTGGGAAGTGGTTTTTCCGAAATGAGAGCGATTCCATTCAGAGAGCTACACATGGCAGTGGGGTGATGGAATATCGCCCTCATCATGCACTATTGTTCGGTGATGTTGACCTATGCGATATGATCCTCAGCCGTCGGATTGAACAAGGCAAATCTACGGTTGGGATCGATTAAGCATGTTGGTGGGTCCATGAGAGTAAGAGTCGGGCTTCTAAGTACTGCGAAATTGATCACAGCCATTGGATCGGGGGAGGACTTTCGACGGTTGAGATTATAGATGCAAGTCGGGAAGATGGTGGGAGGTGTTAATGCTTTTTATTCTTAGCTGGATGCAAAATGTTCTTGGCGGGAATCATCGTTTTTGTACATTCTACAGGTTGGCGGGTTTTGTGAATTCCTTAAAGACTGGTACATTTGTTCCTCTTCGGGTCCGATGCTTTATTCTCGTTAGCTGGCTTCAGCATTGTTTTTCCTTTGAGAGTTTTGAGGTTTGGTTTGTAGGGGTCGGGGCTTTGGCCTTTGGCCCGTTAACAGTTTGAGATTGGTTTTTTCCTTTGTCCACAGCTCTTCGTGGATTGTTGTATTTTATGTATTTTATTTACTGATTAATGAAATAGAAAGTTCGACTCTTGCTTCAGCAAAAAAAAGAATATTAAATTACAATAAAATTATTGATAAAATATAAATAAGCCTAAATTTAATTCTGGGATATTATACCATAAACAACAAAACTAAGGTATATAAATTGTTTGGTTTTAATTATTATTACAATTTCATTATTTGTATTTAAAAATTTTTTTATTATAAATAGAAATGTTTTATAATTTTATTATGGAATAATATATATCTATAAAAATATGATTAAGACTAAATCTAAGTCTTGTTTTTATTTATATATATAATTTTGTTTCTCCAAAAAAATCCTCTAAATTCTTAATATAAATATTTGTTTCCTTTAAATGGTGCATTATTTTTTGTATGGTAGAGAATTCAAAATAGAATTCTCAAAAATTAATTACTACAAAGGTTCAAAGGAATGAAACTTGTTTCTCATTCCTCTATACCTTCAATAATGAACACCGCTTTGAATGGTTTTTTGAATGGTTTTCTTCTTATAATATTACTAAGTTGTTTTTCTTCAAGTAATTTAGACACTGCTTCTAATGGTTTTCTTCTTATAATATTACTAACGTGTTTTTTAAAAAGTATTCTAGATTTTATTATAGATATTTAAATATGGTTATAATATCATAATAAAAAGAGATTTACATATAGACTGTGAAGCAAATATTAGCAAACCATACTCTCATTATAAAACTATTGAGAAAGAATTAAATAATATTTACATGTTTTTTTCCTAAGAGAAAAATAAAATAAAATTTATCTTAAAATCTAGTTTGATAACTTCCTTCCTTAAATCACATGATATTTCATTTGTCCAGGCATTTAGACAAATGAAATATCATGTGATTTACGCTGAAATTTTTTTTCTCATAAACTTGATATGGATCACAGAAGCCTCAATTCAACAACTTCCTTCCTTATTTACATATCCTCCTAACAGTGACTTTTAGTAACATGAATACTTCCTCATTACTAGCACTTTCCCGTAGCCTTTTTTTATGTTGTTAAAAAATATAGTATAACTTCTTCACTTTCTTGATTTCCACTTTTATTTTTTACTTCTTCATACTTCTTCCTCACATGATATCTAGGTGCTCTCATAAATGAAAATATATATTATTTGTATTTAGAAGAATTGGTTTATATTTTTTTTCACATAGAAACATCTCATGAATATCCATTACTAATTCTACAATTTCACCCACATTTTTTCATGCTATTATATGCATAATAAGTGCGAAAATTAGGATTTTAATATTTATCCAAAATTTAGATTAGCCTTAAGAACAATTTCCTCAAAATACTCACCACCAAATCTTTTTATAGTATAAAGTTTTTTATTTTCCACATATTATTTAAATACTACAAGTTATGCAACCTTTTTTATTATTATTTATTTATAATATTCACATAATTAACATATTCTTATAAATTTTTTTTATTTTCCACATTATTTAAATACTACAGTCTACCCAACCTTTTTTATTATTAATTACTTATAATATTCACATAATTAACATATTCTTTAAACAACTAATAATTGTATCATTATTGTCTTCTAATAACTACTAAACTATTTTCATATTATATATCACATGAGGCTACTTTTACAATTGATCCTATATTGTCTTTGCCCAACTCATTAATGTATGTCAATAAAAATATATAAAATAATAAGCGAGGAAGGAACAACTTTGCAAAATTTGTTGGTTTAAATTTCACTAAACATTCCTCCATTATTTATAAACATTGCAATGGCTTTCGTGTTAACTTAGAATCAACCAAGACTATCTCATAACCCTCGGGAGAGGTATCACAAAATAAATAAAAATTGAATGAGACTAAAAATGTTGTTGATTATAGAATAAATACACTTTTAGATTTATATTTTTATAAAAATAAGTTTACTAACTAATTTACATTTTTCATTTTTTTTTATGTATTTATATATCTAATTTATTAATATGCTTAATGATTTTAAACACAATTAATAGTATTGAATAGTGAAACCATATAAATTAAATGGTTAATAAATGTTGATAGAGATCAATCCATGATAGATATGCATTATGCTACATTTCAAATTGTCCTGATTTAGAAAATCCTTAAAAGTAACTAATTTGTGAATTTATTTTAAATTGTTATTATTACTATTATTAATTGTAAGAAGAATTAACATATGGGTTAGCCATATATACATTTAAAATGACATGTAATAATATTTTTAACCATAGAGATTCACCACTATTTTAGGATGGAGAATACCATGGACTAATACTATAGGTAAATAACTTATGATAGAATACCATGGACCAATACCATAACTCACTGAAAAAACTATACCCCTCTCTACATATATAATTATAATTATAATTTAATTATAAAGCATTGTATAGATTATATTTAAAAACAAAAAGAGAATAACTATCTTTAAAATAAATATTAACCCTCTGTCATTTTTTATTTTAATCTTTTAATTTACTTCTAATATTTATATAATTAACATATTCTTTAAAAAACTAATAATTATATTATTATTGTCTTCTAATAAAACAAACTATGTTAAACTATTTTCATAATGGATATCAAATAATGCTACTTTTAAGATTTTTAAGATGTATCTTGTGTTGTCTTTGCCCAATTCAATAATGTGTGTCAATAAAAATATATAAAATAATAAGTAAGGAAAGAATAATGTCTCAAAATGTCTATATTGATTTAATTTTGACTAAGCATTCCTCCATTATTTATAAACATGGCGATGGATTTAGTGTTAACATAGAAGCAACCAAGACTATCTAGTAACCCCTTCAAGAGGTATTTTCTATCAAAAACATTCATGAAATAAATAAAAATTGAATGAGACTAAGAACATGGTTGATTATAGAAGAAATGCATTTTTACATTTATATTTTTATAAAAATAAGTTTACTAACTAATTTACAGTCTTTATTTCTTTTTCGATGTATTTATATATCTAATTTATTAATATGCTTAATGGTTTTAAACACAACTATCGGTATTTAATAGTTCAACCATATAAATAAAATGGTTGATAAATGTTGACGGACATTAATCCATGATAGAGATGCATCATGGTACATTTCAAATTGTCAAAATTTTAAAAAATCATCAAAATTAACTAATTTGTAAATTTATTATTATTATTATAAGAAGAATTATAATATGAGAACCCCTCTCTCTACATATATAATTGTAATTATAATTTAATTTTAAAATATTTTTTAAATTATATTGAAAAGAAAAAAGAAAATAGCTATGCTTGAAAATAAATCTTTACACTTTATTGTAACTACTATTAAAAATAATATTATGAGCATACTATCCATCTTAATTATTAATAACTAAACTAAAATACTAAAAACCATAATCCAAAATAATCGCATATCTAACATAATAAAATATAAAACTACATATATTGAATATTTATTTTAATCATTTCTAACCTTTTAAATGGTTACATTTTCCCAATATTGTTTTCTTGTTTTCTCATAAACCCACTTTGAAAGTGGCTCAAATAATGGATACATTATCAAATTATATTTACCCCATCAAATTAATTATATTCATCTAAGTTGTCTTATTCTCTAAATTGTTGAGGCTAGATACTCATTCTACAACACAGTGTGATTTGTAAAGATGTCTGTCATCAAAGTTGAATTTTTGATTATGTTGACCAAAATAAAATTCTCTAATAATCTAAAAATAAATAAATGAATACACAACTATACAAAAATTTAAATAATGTCCTGCTCATAGAAAATTTTGCACATTAAATCCTTGTATTTAAAATAGATGTATACTGGTATAACTGCAGAAACATATTTCTAACTATTTATCTATCTTGGTTCAATTTGTGTATAGCAAGAAACATATTTCTAACCATCCATCCATATTGCACCTTTGGCTCTCCATGTGTGGAAGTCAGTTTGACACTTGGGGTGAATCAAACGGCTCATCAAAGCATTAAGTCACACATCCCAACCCGGTCACACATTCCTCGTTGTGTGCACGCATTCGACCCACAAAGTTTTCTCCCGTTTGCTCTACGAACGAAGGATCGATCTGTCAATGGTCAACGTTACAATTAATTTGAATTCAATTCAATAACCAGATTGATTGACCATCTAACATAGAAAAAAAATCATGTCTGCTTCCGCTCCTCCCCGTCCGTCTTGTATTTATAGAGTAAGAGTAATGTATTGTATTCATCCACCAAATATTTGATCTGCAACTACATATCAATTATTTAAGCGAGCCGATCAATCAGCTGAAGATTCATTTTTAAAACGATGACGCGATTCCCCAGGAAAATGATAACTGATGTGTCTGTTATTCTGGTTGCCCTACTTATGTGGACGTTGTCGTTTAAGGCAGGCCCATTACATGTGGTTGCTGCTTCTAGGTGCCCTCCAGCTGCACCATTGTGCCCAATACATGCTCCAACTCCTGGATGTTGCACTGCAAATTCGAAGGAGGAGGAGCAAGTGATGTCTAATGGCAAGGCGGAGTTACAGAGGAATTATGAGAGCTCCATTGATGCTGGAAAGCACTTGTCAGCACATCATATTAATATCGCAGTCGAAGGAGTTCCGTTTCACAATTCAGTAGCTCCTCACACTCAATCCTTTAAATGTACCAGGAAATTAATTGGCTCCTGAAGTAAGGACAGATTCTCGCAGCACACGGATCCCTTCCGTCTATTTTTTGTTTTTTTTTTATCCCTTCCCTCTATGCATACATATAGATGTTGGTCGTGGGCCCGTTTTTCTTTCTTTCGTGCATACATATTGTTGTTATAGGATCTCACGTTAATCATGAGCAAGAATAAATACCATTTTATGTATACCCATTCATCATTTCATAGCATTAATAAAACTCATAATGGGAGCAACACATAACATCATTTATATTCCTGCTTTTGTTAATCGATCACTTTGTGGTGACTGTCCTCGTGGGCATCATCACAACTCTTGGCTTGAGTTGTCATTGCTACTCTGCAAGACAGTGACCAAGTTCCAACTTCCAAGTCCTTCATAGTAATATAATGTTTATTCCTCTAGTGATGCAACAACAACAAGATGACACCATATGTGCCTTCCACCACTTTAATGAATGACATAATATGCCTTCCATCACCTTAATGAAAAGTGCTATTTATAGATGCTTTAACTGTCTATTGAGAAGAGAGTAGCAAGGGGAATTTAATGTTTATCGTTTTTTTAGAATTGTCCTCAGTGGATTTGAGAATTGTGAATGAAGGATAATAATAGAGAAATTTGGTTAATCACTTATATACTTAATATCAATAAATTCAACATCATTTTGCATGAGAGCTCATTTCTTCACACTATACTTTAAGATCTCTAGCAATGAAGATTTAATTTTTTCCTCAAATGTTTACTGGGAATACTAGCACTAACATCATCACATCAAGTAAAAATGAATAATAGGGATTTCTATGTGAAGGTCAAGGTTCTATTCACTATAGGCATAAAAATAACCATGTTTATTTCTTTGGTCTAACACCAAAAGCATGTTCCTAAAATTATAAAACATCCATGTATGAAATAGTACATATCAATCAAATCACAGCTTTGTTAAGCTAGAATGGGCAAGAGAAATTAAGAAAATTGATTTGTCATATGACAATGACTTTAGTTATTCTTATTACACAATTGAGTTCGATATATGCTTGAAATTTTGATTGGTCATGCTTTGGTAACTTTCTCATGAATAAAGTCAAAAATATTTTCTTTCAATTACTATGTTAGATTTTGTCAATGGCACATTTTCAGTGTTAATCCCTTTTCATAGACATTGATCAAGGCTACCATATAGCCTAATATTTAACATAATTATTTTTAACTGTAAATGGCTTATGCCACTTTGAGCTTTTCTATATGTTCTTTATATGTGTTCTATTAATGGACACTCTCTTCATGGTCCATATTATAATTAGGTTGGACTCTATTTGAAATTCTAGTATTTTAATCACGTCAAATCGAGAAGGTGTGGTCATCCTCTACTCGTCCCTCTATATATTATGTATTTATAGAGAATTCATGCATGTCAGTGATTTATCATGTGCATGCAAGCAATTGTTCAACTGGATGTCAAATAGACCATAGGTTATGCTTCCATAACTATGATTATCTAAAATATTTACTAGCCATAAACTTTTCCATTAATCAATGCACTAAAGCTTCATTCCCTATATTAGAGGCTTACAAAAGCATAAGATTAAAAAGTGATTCCATTTCCTATGAAAACGAACAGTAATGTGCATTTCTCTTCGGTTATTTCTCTCATGTTGCTTATAGCGATGTTATTATTTATGGAAGCTCCCCTATTTATCGTTACAAGGACTATAAATGATAATCCTAATTTTGTTGGACATAGTGTTGTCATTGATGACAACCTATGTCATTTATGTCAAATTGCAAGTCAAATCAATCTATAGATGACATGGTTTGAGAATCTTCTCCAAGATAAATTTGATATCTTGACAAGATCACGTTAAATGGGGGTTAATGTGACTTGAAGTATATTGCATTTTTGTAGAATTTATGGTGTTTAAAAAAGGCTATGGATGGAATGGTTGGATTGTCATGTCCATGAAATTTCTAATAGTATATCACACTTGGTCAAAGTCCTCCCATATAAGAAGATGTGTGAGTTTGAAGTTGACAACTACAATGAGGGAAAAACACCAAATTTATTATGAAACACCAATTTTTTCAATCATTGCACATCTTTAGATCCGTTCTATGATCTTGTGCCACAATCAACGATAAATGGCATAGTCACTTGCGCACTATTTTAATAGGTTAAAGACCATGCATGTTATGATTGATCTAACCATTGAAGAATTCATGAATGATGGATTTGTGCATGACATGCACACAATTTAATGCCTTCCTCATATCAGTCTCCCTCCACCAAGTTGGTCCAATCAACACTTTACATATGGCATGCTCTGAAGGATATCAAGTGACCCTTCAACAGATGATTTGACAGTGTGACTAGAAGCACACACGACATCTCTAATGACACATGGTAGTAAGATATCTTTTGAGCAAGATGATGTGGAAGATGCCACATGGCGTGGTAACTGGATTGTTTGGTTGAACGATTCATTTTTGGATGGAATTTTTTTTATTCATTGTATGTTATATAATTTAATTCACACACATCAAAAGTGATAATTCTAGAATTAATAAAAGCACATACATGAACAATATTTAAACATTTGAAACAATTCCTTTAAAAATAGAATGCATAAAGAGCTGATAAATTTACCCATATTGTTGGAAATCTATGCATATTGGAATGGAAATTGGTTCAGATAACATTAAAGAAAAACTGGAGTACAAAAGAGCAACAAAAGCTTTACTTTTTCTCCAAAATTCAGAACCTCTTGTAATGGGTTTGGGAGGGATATTTATAGTGTTCTTTAGAACAATGTGTGAAACTAATCTCCCTAAAAATGATCACCAAAAGCATAACAAAATTAACATAAAAAGTCAATGGTTGTAACAACTCTTAGCTGGTTGAGGGGAATGAGGTTTGATGTGCACTTGACAACTAAATATAGATGTTGTCAAAGGTGGAAAAATTTCGATGGATGTATTAGTGAGTTCCTTTAGAACCAACCAATGACTATGAGGCTTGACCAAGAATTTCAAAGTGAGTTCAACATAAACTTTAGCTAATTGGTTAACTCTCTTAACAAACTCTTCCCTCTCTTAAAGCCAATATTTGAGCAACGTCTGTACATCTAGTAAGGAATATTTTGGACAACTGGAAATCAAATTTGATTCAAATAATGAATCATTGATGAATTCGACTATGGAATTTTCTAACTCTCTTGCATCTTCGATAAGCTTATTCATCAAATGAATCCCTCCTTTCCATCCTTTGAAAATAATTGACTTTTGCATTTCATCAATTTTAGGAAAGTCAAATTTCTATCCTTCAACATTGTCTTTCCATTTCAGTAGCTCATTGAGGTCTTTCTTGGTTTTATCATAATATGCTATCATATCCACCAGCTCACCAATCAATGTATTACACAGTTTTCATCATACCTAAACCAATTCCAACTTCTCACAGAAAAGATGATGTTGCTTTTGGAGTTGAGCACTAAGTTCATAAGCCTCTTGTTTGAATTTCACTAAATGGGGGGTCATGACTTTCAATTTCTCTAGTTTCTATTATGATTGTCTAAGCTATCCATCTTTTCACTTAATTTCCTCAACATGCTGAATTTGAAGTGCATTGAACTACTTTTGCAATTCTGTCAAACTAACTCTTGGTCAAACTCCTCCCAGATAAGAAGATGTGTCAATTTGAAGTTAACAAGTGCAATGAGGGAAAAAAACCAAATTTATTATGAAAAACACCAAATTTTTTAATCATTTCACATCTTTAGATCGATTTTATGATCTTGTGCCACAATCGATGATAAATGGAGTAGGGAATTGCACATGATTTTAATAGGTTAAAGACCATGAATGCTGTGATTGATCTAACCATTGAAGAATTCATGAACAATGAATTTTTTCATGACATGCATGGAATTTAATGGCTTCCTAATATCATTTTACCTCCACCAATTTAGTCCAATCAACACATTACATATGGCATGCTCTAAAGGATATCAAGTGGCCCTTCAGTAGATGATTTGATAGTGTGATTTGAAGCACACAATGTTGGAATTATAGCTAATGTATTGTGCTTGATGGAAACCTACTTGACAAAGATGTACCTGATGTCAACATAGTGATAATATGATGACTGTGGAACTAAAGAAGACAACAAGAATAGTGGTACAAATATTACAGACGATATGGAAAGAGAAATGGTAGTTAAGTTACAGATGGATGACAAAAGTGAAGTTTGAGAAAGGATATGCATTCCTATGAGGAAGGATCGCGTACATACGTAGGTACTATAAGAAAAAGTCATCTACATAATATAAACCATGGAAATATGGATACAAGGGGTCATTACCATGGTTTTTTCCCATATTAATTGGGGTGACAACATTTATCTTAACCCATCAACAAATACTAATGATATTACCAAAGGATTTACCTAAGATATTGGCTAAGGAAAGAATTATATAAGAAAATGGAGATCAACGTGTTGAGTGTACAAGTATTGAATTTTTTATGAATGATTTGATCTTGAACAGGTGTGCACCACAAAAGCAAGGAGATGGCCTAGATCTGATAGATCTAAAAGTGTTGTGAAGGCTAATGAATACACTTACTTGATATGTTTATGTTTGTAGCTAACAATGATAGATCTATGATTATATTGATGCTATGTTATGAATGTATGATAGAGAAGATTGTGGAATATGAGTTGTGTTTGCAACAAAGGTATGCTTTCATAATTTAAGATATCTATACCAATTTGCTTCTGAATAGTCATGTAGATATGTAGATCTATTTATGTTGAATCACATATATATTCTGTGATTTTCTTTTAGTATGGGATTTGTATGTGTGTTGCACATTGTAAGAGCATATATACGTAGATCTTCTAAATAACAATCACATGTATATTTTGAGATAGATCTGGTGAGGGTTTGTTGTGCTATTTAATGATGATTGTTGATGAGTTTTTTTATATTTGATGCTCTCTATTAATGATGTCCTGATCTAGATGATCTATATTTGCTATGGTTTGGTTGTGCACTAATATGATCTAATTACAATAGTTGATTCAATATTCGGTGGCATGATGTTGCAACGATTCAGTTGGTTCACTATTTCATATTTATTATTAAGTTTGGTATTGAGCATAATTTTGGGTGTGGATCTAATGTGAAAATATGATGAATGGTGGCCTATAGGTTTTGATGTTTTGAGTCAGGTGGATCAAGTCTTAAATATTATGAAACATTTTACAAGAAGCACGCTAAGGGTTGAAGCCTTAAGTAAGGAAGTTAGAGCTTCCTTCCAACGGTAGCTGTTAAATGTTTTCAAGGGGTAGGTGCTCCCTTCTAGTAGGAGTCAGTCAATGAGATCAGGGGGTGGTATTTCCCTTCAAGTGGGTGTTGGAGAATGAGTGGAGGTTGTAGCCTCCTCTAGGTGGGTGCCTTCATCCTGGCAAGCATCTATGCTAGTACAGGATGTAATGAAGTTTTCCTTTATAATAAAAGAATAATTCATAGACGCTGACAATGGTGGTTTTCTCTCACATTGGGTTTCCACATAAAATCCTGGTGATCTATGTGTTTTTCTTATGTGTTGTGATTTATTTATTCTTTACTCCATACTGAATGGTTAATGAATCAATAATGTAATGGTTAAAGTTAAATCACTAATGGTTTATGATAAATTAATTAAGATGGGTATACTCTCTTTTCCTTCACTGAAATTGCGTACACATAATGGTTGCATAAATAATAGTAGCATACATGATTCAGAATATGAAATGAAAATTTGAAGTGAATTAAAATACTGATTCACATCGTCTCGCTCAATATTTTTCCTAACAATTAGTACCAGAGCAGGTCTCTCCAGTAAAAGCTTGATCACTTGAGAGTAGGATCAGGGACAATGGTAAGGAAGAAAAAGAAGAAGGCAACACAAAGGAAGAGTTCAAATCATGAAAGCAGTGGTAGTGATGCATATGATTTTGCAGTAACAACTACATTGATAGTTCAGGAAGAATCTATAGCAGATCAAGACAAGTCAGTGACGCAGCCTAAACCGCATCTACCCACATTATGCAAATAAAATTGCATGTCACACTATGTCTCAGGAATTTTAATATTCCTGCCTAGTAAAACCTTCACAAGTCAAGGCTTAATGCTCCTTCAATAAACTCTATGCAAAATTGTTTGATTTAACTATCCAAAGTTTGGACCTTTATAAACCTTTGAGCGGAACCTTATAAATCCTTCATAATCTTTGGTTAATTCTTATTACCCGTGCATATTAACCATACCATGGATTTTAGACTTTGGTTAAAACTCAACTTAAACCATAATAAATTAATCCCGCTTATTTGTATTATAATTCCAATATAATAGAAATATTTCATAAACCACACTTAAACCTTACATTTCCTCCATTCCAAAAACCTTTGCACATATATCAATGCTCTCCTTAGCACATTAAATCATCGTTGTTGATCTCATTCCTCAATCTGACGGTTATCTCGCAATAACTTGCACCAACTAGCCTGGCCAATCTCCACCATTTATTTCTCCTACCTCAATCCAACGGTAATCGTGTAATCTCACGTGATTACTAGCATGATACATAATAGGTCGAGAGCACATGAGAAAAGTGGTTTTCTCATGCTACGTGTCAACTCCTCAGGTTAAATATGTGAATGTTTAAAATACCATTTACCATTTTGAGACCGCAAGAGATACTACTTACCGCTTTTGTAGACCACTCCATTATTTTGATTTCACGTGGCTTAGTTTGATCCATTCACTTCTTGACTTTATTTTACACAACCTAATCCTAGCCATCTATCTCAAATAATCTCGTCCATTGATCTGACTGATCCAATGACTGTACTTTGCTGCTACGCTCTTTTGTTTATTACTATGTAATAGCCCATTCAGTTTTCTCCCTATGTATTTGTTCTCACCTTACTATCTACAACTGTTCTGATCTCAATCCCCACTTTGTTAATTCATTTATTCGTGGCTTTACACTTCCTTCATAAATCCTTAGGTTTTAGGAAACCTTGCAGTTATACCATCATTGTAACATTAAAGGTTTTCTCCAATACTATCTGTGTGCAAACTCGTAACACTCCTCTCTACACTTCTTCTCTGGTTCTTCTATGGTTTAGGTTTTCACCAGGGTTTCTAGTCTTTGGTTGTTCTTCAGCGCACCTTCCTGCTGAACTTACTTCGACTTACTTTTAAGCTCTATCACATCCGAACTTCAAATTTGATCCTTCAATCAGATTCAAATGATCAGACCACTATCCTTCATTCTCCACCTCCGGATTCTGATTTAATTTCACTTGCATACATATATTATGCAGAATTACTCTAATTCACACATAATTTATAATTCCATTAATCAATACACAACACACAACTCAGGAATTGAATTATGTATCTTTATAAACAATTATTTACATAATAAATCTCTCTCTCTAGCCTAATTTTCTAATAAGTGGCAATTTTCCTTTCCTACTCATAGGCTTACAGTCAAACCCTATCTAATCTGTGAACTCTGATTCTCACTCTCTCACTAACTCTCTAACTCTCTAACTAACTAACTAACTAACTAACTTTCACTATGCCTTTTAGGCTTACATTTATACAAAAGGTTTTGCAACCCATTTCAGTTCAGATCCTTAATCTTTTGAACTAAATCCTGAATATCCTCTAATTCCACTTTTGACTCAACAAATCTCTAAGAATCCTCTCTAGTTCCATAAACCATGAAAAAAATTCCTAATCTAAGATTTACAATTGATTTTCAAATCTCTCAATCCCTATGGAATCTTAACTAGCCTAAATCTCTCATGTTCTCCAACATCCGACAACATTTACAATATTCCTCACAATATCTAATTAATTCCTATTCTTAATATCTCTCATAAACTTAATTAAAAACCTTAATAATTACACTAATTTAATAATGAGAAAACCAACTTCCTTGAAAACACAAGACCCCCTATGTCTACTAAAATACAATGATATTTCTGAGCCGAATGCTCCTTCATAAGACTCCCATGGTTGAAAACATTCATGATCTCTAGATCATGTGCTCTCATATGTTGATAGAAAACCTCCAAGGTCCCAAACTTTAGTTTGTGGTTGTCTGAATGCTCTATTCCTTTGTTCTTGTTGTACTTTTGTTGTCTTCTATCTCATCTTCCTCTCTTTGTCAATCAGTTTCAAATTTTGATTGATCATTCTTCCTGTTGTTGTCAATCTCCTCCATCTGGATTGCTTCATCATTAATTGCCATAATTCTTCAATCACTATCTCAAGCACATCCTTGGGCTAGTACATACTCTTACATTTGTTGTTGTACTCTGTCTACTCATCTTCAAACTGTTGTTCATTATCTTCTCTTTGAAGTTGTCAGATTATTACTACTACCCTTTCATCCTTACCTTCTTGTGACTTTCCAAACAACCTCTGTTCAATATCTGTAAATTTAATTTCAAAGAATAAATTGTCCTCCAATTCCCCTTGTACTTGATTCCTCTCAAATACATCACTATGTTGTTCATCAATTCCAGCATATTTTCCTTCCTCTTCTTTGACAACTCTCAGTAATTGTCCTTCACTTCCTTGACTGATTCTCACAGTCAATTTAATTTCTTCAAGCATGATATCTTCATGCTTTTCATTTTCCTCATCACCATGTTTGACCTAGAAACCTTCAATCTTCTTCAGTTCTAAAACTAACTCTTCATCTTGAAACATGTCTGTCTCATTTTCATCAAATCTTGTAACCATAAAAGAATTATCATAATTAAAAATATAAGGCATCATTTCCTCTTCTTCCTTTGGAAATATTTCAGTATGTTGCTCTGATTTTTCCTTCTCTATCAACACATCAGTATGCGGATTCAACCTCTCTAAAGAATTCTCCAAAGGACTCTCAAAACTGTCAACAAGTCTCTCTGCCACACCATCTTCTTCAATGATGCCTTTCTTCTCTTGTGCATTGTAGTGAACTCCTTCCTTCGCAATCACATTGTCATGCTCTGGGTTTTCCAACAAATATTCCAGCAATTCAATTTCTCTTTCACACTTCATAAGTATTTCATCATCACTTATAGTTCCTACATTTGTACACAATTTATCAGTTTGAAAATTACAATGTTTAACAGTCTCAATTGTTGCTTCACATATCAGTTCTTCAGACTGAATTTCATCTCCTTCTTTCACAAGAAATTGTTCCTGTGTTGTAACAGCTTCAAACATCAATGTAATACTAAATTCTTATTGCTTCCATAATTCACTACTTTTCTCATTCAAGAGACATTCTCCATCATTCTTTACTTCAGAGTATTTATCTTTTGAAAGATACTCTTCCATACTTTGGATAGTCTCAAAAGATTACTCATCCTCTTCAAAACCTATAATCACATCAAAATTATTAGATTCAAATATACAAGGTTTAATATCCTCCTGCTGATCTGAATTTGACCAACAATTCAGAAAATCATCAATAATTCGTTCTTTAGTAAAGTAAACTTCTCGATGTCTTGAATTCGCACAATGGTTCATAAGATCTTTCACAGATCTCTAGTCTTCATCTTCACCCAAAACTTCACCTTGTTCTGTGTCACAAATGGAAATGTCCATTTTCAACTCAGCTTCTCTGAGTTCTTCAGACTTCAATTTAACATTCATTACCTGTTCAAGCTTCATCAACTCTTCTGCTAACTGCATATTTACCTGCTGATTTCTCTTCTCTTGTAGCCTCTGCCACTTTACTTTTTTCCTTATGACATAGCCATGCTTCTAGTCATCCTTATTCACCTGCAACATCTCCATCAATAACTCAAGATGGAAATTTATCTCTGCTTTTCCTCTGTCAATTTCCTCTTGACTCATTCTCTTGCCATTTGCTTGGCATCCTCCTTCTTCACTTTTCTTCTATTCTGGTTTCCTCAGAACCTTTTTTATCTATGTTATGACTACCAGTAGTCATCTCCTTCTCTATCTTCATGAGTTCCTCACTCACTTAATATGAGCTACACTAAAGCCTCTGCAATAGCAAGTCCTCCCTGCTACCACTTACCTCACCAAGCTTTCCTCTGTAATTGGTCTTTTAGCAAGAACTTGGTTCTCTATTCTCTTGAACCTCTTTGAGCACTTCTCTCTAGTCCTTCTAGGCTTCAACTCATATGCACCTTTAAGAACACAATTGTCCTCTTGTATTTCAATCACAAATGAAATACTAGGTTCTCACCACCTCTTCGTTCACTCAAAAATTCTTACCGGCTTCCTTCATCACTGCTTCTTTTCTTTTGCTGAGATACCTTCTGTTGTCTACAACCTGAATTCTGCAACCACAATCTTCAAACCAAATTAAAACAAAAACATATCATCTCACCTTCAAGATCTCTGCATGATCTTGTTCTACCATTCACCTGCACTACGAATGGATTGTTCTCTGTTTCTTTGCATATGCAAATTCTGCTACACTTTATCTCTGTGTGTCTACTATTTGTGAAACTTAAAATCTGATCTCCTCTTGCTTATATACATACCTTCAAAGCATAACTTTGCTCTAAAATTTCTGAAAGAAATTTTCACGCAGAAGTTCCTTGTTCAGCTCTGATACCAAAAATGACACTTAAAAAGCCGCA
Source organism: Pinus tabuliformis (assembly GCA_031772625.1). NCBI lineage: Eukaryota > Viridiplantae > Streptophyta > Pinopsida > Pinales > Pinaceae > Pinus > Pinus tabuliformis. Next base: position 998,142,486 of record CM062810.1, on the reverse strand, counting down.
TCTACCCACATTATGCAAATAAAATTGCATGTCACACTATGTCTGAGGAATTTTAATATTCCTGCCTAGTAAAACCTTCACAAGTCAAGGTTTAATTATCCTTCAATATACTCTATGCGGAAACATTTGATTTAACTATCCAAAGTCTGGACCTTTATAAACCTTTGAGCAAAACCTTATAAATCCTTCATAATCTTTGGTTAATTCTTATTACCCGCACATATTAACCATACCATGGATTTTAGACTTTGGTTTAAACTCAACTTAAACCATAATACCTTAATCCCACTTATTTCTATTATAAATCCCATATAATATAAATATTTCATCAACCACACTTAAACCTTACCTTTCCTCCATTCCACAAACCTTTGCACATATATCGATGCTCTCCTTAGCGAATTAAATCTCCGTCATCGATCCCATTCCTCAATCAGATGGTTATCGCGCAATAATTCACGCCAACTAGCCTGGCCAATCTCCACCGTTTATTTCTCCTACCTCAATCTAATGGTGATCGTGTAATCTTGCATGATTACTAGAATGATACATAACAGGTCGAGAGCATGTGAGAAAAGTGGTTTTCCCGTGCTACATGTCAACCCATCAGGTTAATCGCGTAAATTTGTAAAATATCGTTTACCATTTTGAGACCGCGCGAGATACTACTTACCGCTTTCATAGACCACTCCATTATTCTACTGTATATATATATATATAGACACATACACACACACATATATATATATCTTAAATTACACATTCCAAACTAATTTATGCTACACGAACACACACATACCTCTTAAGATGCGAAAAAAATTGCAAGGACAAGTATTGCATTTAATGGAAAATTGAGAGATTATATGACACCAATTTTTTTTCAAAAAATATCATTAGAACAAAAAAAAAATCTCCACATAATGTCTTTCTACTTCAAATCAAAATCCATAATGCTTATATGAATTTTAAGGGCTTCAATTCGATGAAAAAGAAAAAACTTGAAATTCCATCGCCATATTTGGCCCAAAAGTATAACCCATACTCATGCATTCACCCCTAGGAAATACCTTACCAGATGCATTCATATTGGGGGATAAATGTTGAGGAGCAAATGACATAATATATTTAGCATATAATAGAGAATAAACGATTTTTATATTGACAGGCATAAAAAATGTAGCTTAAAGTCAATGAAACAATATAAAGGGGTATAAAAAATGTTAATAAAAAAATGGGTACCTACAATATCTAGTGAAAGTAGGGGTTTTTTGAATTGTGAAAAATTATTGGGTTCGTATTGGTAGGGGGTAATAATTTGATTTTGAGAGTTATTTTCCAATATGTACTAAAATTAAGGGTATTTTTTAGTATCCAACAAATGCACATTATATGTCAGAGGTTAATTGAGTGAAGCCCTCGAGCCTCAACTTTAGCAAGAGTTGGGAAGATAACTTGCATCATTTTCAACATGTCCTTCAAACCATCTGGCAACACAAACTATGTGCCAACTTGGATAAATGTTGATTTGGCATGAATCACATCCAATATATGGACTTGATAATTGATGAGAAGGGTGTGCATATTGATCTCTCTATGATCCAAGTCATTTTAGATTACCTAGCCTTGACAAATCTAATAGAGCTTCACAACTTTTTAGGCATTGTCAATTTCTATCGAAGGTTCATGTTTGGATTCTCTCATATCACTTAGACTTTGAGTCAATTTACTAAGGGAAAAGTGAAAGAAAATTTGTATTGGTCCAAGGAACAAAAAAAATAATTTGTTGAGCTGAACATAACCTTTGCTATGTTGTTCTACTCACATTGCCAGACTTATAACAACCATTTCAAATTGAGACATATGCCTATGACTATGATATTGGTGTAGTTCTCACCTAGCAAAGACATCTAGTGGTGATCTAGATTGGATCATTATATTTTCTTTAATCTATCTTGATGCATTCAAAGTTGAAAAAGTGGAGGAATCATCTCACGAGATTGTTTTTACAAGTGGGACCCAGTTTGGCAAAATAGGGTCTAAAAATTTCTGAGAGTGTTTTCAGACATCAATTGATGTTTTTTGGGGATAAACTTTTTTTTATTTATTTATTGCCAAAACTTTTCATGCTATTACGCAGACAAAGTCCTTTCCGACATCACAAGAAGCACCTCAATCAGAGTTCGTATGTAAAACTTATGCCACTTAGAATTTGACCTTCTTGTTTTCACCACCATGGTTCAAGAGGATGCCACATCGATGCCCATTGTTCACAGGAAATGGGATATGCACATGAATATGATGTAGAAATATCTAGAAGAGTCTATAATATAATTATGGTTAAGATTAGAGGTAGTCAAACCTAAACACTAATAATATATCAGGTTGTGTTATAATTGGGCCACTAGGAGACTAAGGGATTCCTTTATTTCGATTGAATGTGTTCCATAACTAAGCAAAAGTAGCCAAGAGAGATAGGAAGTAGAGCACACATAGAGGATTTGTCCATTGTTGCATCCCAAGGGCCACATTCCATACTTTATTGTACTCATATCCATTTTTCCAAATAGAGAAAGGGAGTAGAGTAGCCTAACCTTCTAGTTGGGTTTCTCTCCCGAAAGGGTTTCCTAGATAATACCTTGTGTCTAATGTGTGTATAATATTTTATTTTATCATTCTCTATTTTCTCCATAAACTTCATTTGCATGCATGCACTATTTACAATAAAATCTATAGATCTAGAAATCTATGAAAACTATAATAGTGTAGAATTTCATATTCTAAATATAATACTATCATATTTGTTGTGACAAAACATCCAATGGAATACCCACCGCATTTCATAGATCGTATTGGTATTAGTGTAGGTTTCATTGGGAATTTGGTGGATATTTATAGGGGACCTAGTTTGGCTGGGCTGAAAATCATAAACCCTAATCATGGACTATGATTTATAGATGACGCTCGTGATCGTGCAAAGGTGGGGTTTTCACTACTCAAACAACGATTCACATATATAAATAATAATGTAAGCCTCCTCTTAGTGGCCTTGAGTAATAATATTGGGATATTTGGAGAAGATGGGGGTTCAAATGCAGAGGACAAAATAAAAGGAGGATTGAGAGATTAGGAAGAAGCAAAGAACTGACCAAAGAAAGAACCTAGAAAATATCAACCCAGTTCGAGTGATGTGAACCAATCACAACCCCTATTTAAAAAGGAAGTGAAGGTTACTATCAAGTCATAGCAGGATGAGATCAATTATTTGAAGCTAAATCATTGGTTGCATCAACTAGAAGTTGATTTTGGCGTCCACCAAATTGACGAAGAATACATGATTTCATTTACGCAGCTAAAATTTGAATGCCATGCACTAACATGGTTGGAAATAAACACAGAGACACTGAGGTTAGAGAGATAACCTCTATTGAATAAGTAGGAGGACTTCAAAACTCCCATTAAATCATAGTTTTTCCATATTTGGTATGTAGAGGACTAGTTGATCTGGTGGCACTACCTTAGGCAAACGTAGAGGCAATGTGTGTAGGAGTACACCACAAAGTTTAGAAAGATGGCCATGATGGTGAGTATCTCCATAAAGAACCTAGATGTACTCCTTAAGTATTTGGGGGGCCTGCACTACCATTTGTGGGAGAAAGTGATGTTGTTTAAGCCCAAATCAGTGGACGAGGCTTGTGTGCAGGTGGAGTACTTGGAGAACATAACCTTGAAGAGAGTGTATTTAAGTGGATCAAAGTAGAAGGCAGAACATAACACTTCTAAGGAGGGAAGAAGAAGAAAAAGGGAGGAAAATATAAAAGTACAACAACTACAACACACCACTGCAAAGATCCTAACAACCTCTCCAACACCGATGGTCATATAAAGAAGCGTTGGAAGTTGAATCTAGACTTGGATCTTAAGAAAAAAAACAAAAGATAATAAGAAGAATAATCTCATGGCCAGTAGTTCCACCAACCAAGTTCAAAGAAACTAGGACATGGATGAGAAGATTGTCTATATATCAGTATAGAAGGAGGTGAACTTGAGTAGCCTTTAGTAACAGGAAGAGAAAGAAATTACCAAAATATTCCATATAAAGATGCAGGTCAAGAAGCCAAAGATTGATGCTTTCTTTGACTCTGGATCATAGGTGAATCTCATTGTAGCAAACATAGTGAATAATTTGGGGCTAGAATTTCATGATAATCCAAACCCATAACCACTAGGATGGGTAAATAGGGATGCAAAGATGAAGGTAACAAAATAGTAAAAAAATAGACTTTCTATTAGTGCTGATTTTATTGATGAAGTAGAACGAGATGCAGTTCCCGTTCATGTTTGTGGAGTCGTGTTTGGGAATCCCTACATCTACATGCATGATGCAATATTCATGTGTAGAGCTAATCAGTATGGGTTCATCAAAGATGGAAAAATGTTCATCATTAACAGACATAAATGAAAGTTAAAAATTTTGTTGGTAAGTGCCAAAGAAGAAATTAGATAGACCAGTTCCAAGAAGATATTTTATTGTTTTTAAGAGAAAATAAGTTTGTAGATGAGACGGTAAGAAGTAAGTAATCCCTGAAGGGGTGTACTAGGAAACAGAAAGAATTTCTAGAGGAGTTGTTGCAGGAATACAGGGATGTGTTCTGAGAACCTAAATGATTACCACCTAAGAGGGAAGTGGAGTATGAGATCAATTTATTACTATACTCCCCATTCCAAAACATTGGGTTGTACAAATATTTTCTTATAGAATCTAGTGAGGTGTAGAAATAGTTGTAGCAGCCATTAGGACATGGTGTCATTCGACCGATTACATCACCATGTGGATCACTCATCATCATTGTACCAAGGAAGGCTGCGACTGGGTGGATGTGTATAGTTTATCGGGCATTGAACAAAATTATGCTCAAGAACATATTCCCCCTACCTATGATAGATGATATCTTAGATCAGTTGTAGCGAGAAAAGTACTTCACCAGGATGGACTTAAATTTTGGATATCACCATGTTTGAGTGAAAGAAGAAGATACCTAGAAGGCCACCTTAAAAACCAGGAATCGATTGTGTGAGTAAATAGTGATTCCATTTGGCCTATGTAATGCACCAACTATTTTTACAATATTATGAATGATGTACTATGCCCTTTTATAGATTCATTTGTTATTATCTATTTGTATGATATACTGATATACAATGCTACCTGGGAGGAACACATCTCAAATTTGAAACAAGTGATAGACACATTAAAGAAGCACAAAGTGCTAGCAAATATGAAGAAGCGTGGGTTTTCATAACACTGTTTGGTGTATCTTAGGTATGTGATAGGTGGAGGAGAGACTAAGGTAGATATTGCCAATATGGAGGCCATCATGAAATGGTGAGATCCTACCAATGTTTCTAAGGTCAAAAGTTTCATTTATGTAGGACAATACATGAGGAAATTCATAGCCTCATTTTTAGTGGTAGAAGCACCACTCCACACCATAACAACAAGTTGAAGGAGTTTCTAGTGGGGAGAGGGTTAGCATAGGGATTTCAATGAGCTAAATAAAAATGTCATTCAAGCACCAATTCTGGCATTACTAAACCTACAACGGCCCTTGGAAGTGGAGATAGATGTGAGAGGGTATGTTATGGGAGTTTTCTTGATGCAGGGAGGAAGGTATGTATGCTACCATTCTAAAGTATTTCAAGGGGCAGTTATTAAATAGCTGTCTATGATAATTAGCACTATGTCATGGTACAAGTTGTGAAGAAGTGGAAGCACTATCTAATAGGAAAGGGGATAGTAACCCACACAAATCATTAGCCATTAGAGTAGTTTCATGCCCAAAGAAAGGTATAATAGACCAATAATTACAAATGGATGGGGTTTCTAGATGAGTTTCATTTGTTGATCAAGTATAAGAGGGGCGACACAAACAAGCCTTCTTACATGCTTTCAATTCCACCCACATCAAACATCATGGATTTGGGGACTCTTATGTACATGGAGTCATTTACCTGTGATGCATACAAAGAGGCATATTCATAGGATGGGGACTTCTACGAGGTGTATCAATAGTTGCAAAAAACGAGTCATGTGCAGGATGGTGACAATAGCATTGAGTACCATATATAGGATGGGTTACTCTTTAGCCTATATAATAAATGTGTTCCTAACGATGAGAATTTGCATTTTATTAGAAAGGCGCACACCTCCAAGCTTGCAGGGAAATTTGGTGTAGGGAAGACCATGGCCAACTTGAAAAGGTATGTGTACTAGCCCAAGATCCAAGAGTAGGTATCTAGGTTCAAAAGAGGATGCATTATTTATTGTGCCAACAATCATAGTAATATGAAACATGATCTATATCATCCCTTTCCTATACCCACACGCGTTTGGAAAAGTATTATTCTGGAATTTGTAGGAGGTTTACCAACAATTAGGAAGGGATATGACTACTTGTTTATGGTATTTGGCATGTTCAACTAGATATATGTCCGTATGTCATGTAGAAATACCATCAATAGGTAAGAAGCAAATAACTTATTCTTTCGACAACTCTGGGTTCACTTTGGGATACCAAGGAGCATCGTTTCACACATGGATTGAATATTTCTTGGTGAATGTTGGACTACATTGTGGGAGAATATGGACATGAAGTTGAAGATACATACAACATTCCATCCATAGATGGATTCATAGACATAAGTAGTTAATGTGACTTTGGTGAAACTTTTGAGGGGATGCAACTAGACGCATCTCAAGACCTGTGATGAAAATCTAGTATATATACAACATTCTTATAATAGAGAAGTCCACACTTCTATAGGAAAGTTCCAATTTAAAACCTATTTTAGGTATTTTCCACCTTCACCTTTGGATATTGCATAGGGGAAGCAAGGAAGAGTGAGGGAAGATATTACAGGAGAGACCTTGCGGGATGAAAAAATTATAGATAAGATTAGGCAGATCCATCTATATTTACAAGAGATATTGTATAAGTCGCTAGAGCAATATAAGATCAGGCATGATCAACATAGAACAGAGAAATCATTCAAGGAGGTAGGTAGAGTATGGATGTAGTTGAAAAAGGAGAAGCTGTAGGGGTTTGGTAAGAAATTCAAGGATAAGAGGTATGGTCCCTTCGAGATACTAAAAAAGGTCAATGATAATGCTTGTTGACTAATTTTACCACCATATATGCACATCTAATCTATTGTGAATGCATAAAATATGAAACTCCATGAGACTTCCATGCTAGATCTGGAAGAGGAACAAATCTTACCTTATGTGGAGTGTTTGGCATGAAATTATCAAGTCAAGTTGACAACAGATACAGTTTTTCTAAAGAGGTGTAGAACTATAAGGAAGGGGTAGCATGACCTTTTCTAGAATGATCAACATTAGAAATGGTCCACATATGTGAAAAGATTACATTTTAACATTAAATATAAGAAGGGAAGCACCGATAGCATTACATATTGCCTCGGTTGGCCCCTAATAGTGGCACTCACCACTGTTCTCAATTCGTATGCATAGAAGACTTCTATATGATCGCAAATATAAATAAATTATCCATAATTGGCCACCATATAGAAGACCTTGATGGATTCAAAGAAATTACCACACTTCCTCCTGAAGGACACATTTGTTGGGTTGTGTTATTCTTTCCACGACTAGCATACGTAGTGAACCGGGGGATTAGAGGTGGGGTGAAGCCCCCCTTCGTTGTGTCAATTGCACAGTGGGGTGGTCACAGGGGGGGCGGTAGCCCCTCCTATTCGGGGGGTTTGAGGGGGGTGGGTAGCCCCCCTTTACATGGTCCGGGGCAGTGCCCAGGGAATTTTTTTTTTTTTGGACACTATATTAGGTTGCGTGGACTTACTTATGGTTTTGTGCATGATTTTAGCACATGGTTTGGGACGTGATGGTTTTTGGTCCATGGTTTTGGACGCAATGGTTTTCGGTCCATGGTATTGGATGCTTTGACATGTATAAATATGTATTGAAACATTGAAAGGAACATAATGAAAAATCAAGTTGGTAGTCTCAGTTTTGGGATTGAGGGGAAATCTCTGTGTATATGTGTTTTATGTGTTATTCTCTTGCATTGTTTATTTTCTGTGTTTTATAACTCGTATGAAGGTAATTTATGTACAGGGTTAAAACCTACATTTGGTATTGGAGTTGTTTTGGCTTCAAGTGGATGCCTCTGTTACTAAGAGGTTTCGCTCAGGGCTGTAGTAGACCCCATTCCATGGGAGATCTACAAGATCGATTCTGGTGGTGAAAGAAGATGGCGAGTCGTTGAAGCAAAGAGATCGAGAAATTTAATGTTTAGAGTTTTGAGTTGTGGAAACTCAAGATGGAGGATCTGTTGGTGGATAAAGATCAGTGGATTGTTGTAGATCTGGGTACTAAACCAATGGGAGTGTCTGATGAATAATTGAAGAAGTTGGATTGGAAGGTAAAAAGCACTGTACGATTGTGTGTCTCAGATTTTGTATTGTTGAATGTATCAGGGGAAACTATGGTGAAGGTTTTGTGTGACAAGTTAGGGACTTTGTACCAATGTAACTCCTTGGTGAATAAACTGTACTTATGGAAAGAGCTATATAACTTGAGGATGAAAGATGGAGACTCAGTGACAGAGCATCTGAATGCATTTAATACTGTGGTAAGTCAGTTATCGTCTGTTCATATCAAAATTTTAGATGAAGAGAAGTGCATTAGTTTGTTGTGTTCTCTACCATATTCGTGGGATAGTTTGGTTATTGCAATAGGTAGCAATACAACTACCTTGTAGTTTGATGAAATAGTCTCATCCTTGCTGATGGAGGAGATGAGATAGAAAAATATGGAGAGCCAGAATGGTGATGCCTTGTCTGTACGAGGATGGTCCCATAATAGAAACAAAAATAATTCATCGAGTGGGAGATCTAAATCTAGAGGGAGATCTAAATCTCTAGGAAAACCTGTAAAGGTGGTGTGCTGGAAATGTGGAAAGGAAGGGCACTACAAAAGGGATTGTAAATCTGAAGCTCCTAACAAAGGAAAGGGATTTGATGATGCTTCTTCTACAGAGGCGAAAACCACCTCAGATGAAGGTGGGGATGTGTACTTGGCTTCTTCAAGTACACATGTAGATCATGAGGCAAGGTTGATTGACTCAGGTGCATCCTTTCACTTCACTTCCCATAGAGAGTGGTCCTGCGAATATGAGAAATATGATGGTGGTGATGTCTTCTTAGGGGATGATAGGAATGCTAGAATCATTGGTCACGGAAAAGTAAAGTTGAAGTTGCAAGGTGGAAGGGTTAGAACACTTCCGGGTGTTCTACATATTCTTGCATTGGCCAGAAATCTGAATTCTGTAAGAAAGTTGGATGATACAGGTGTAAAAGTAGTGTTTGAGAATGATACCTACAAGATGGTTCAGGGAGCATTGGTATTGATGCGGGGAGTTTGGATTGGAACTCTGTACAAGCTGTAAGGTAGCACTGTTGTTGATGGGTGCAATAGTTCTGTGGTTCCTGAAAGTGGAGCAGAAAATCTAGTGGTCTGTGGAGAGTGGACCATGTTGTAGCATCAAAGGCTTGGACATGTTGGAGAGAAGGGCCTTTTGAATACTTCATGGTAAAGGTATGGTAGAAGGTATGAGTAATAGCTCTTTGGATTTTGATTTCTGTGAAAACTATGTATATGGGAAGTAGAATTGGGTGAGTTTCCCCTCTGGTGGTAAGAGGGTGAAACAAATAGTAGAGCTTGTGCATAGTGATGTGTTTGGACATGTGAAGGTTCCATCACTAGGTAAGTCTATGTACTATGTATCCTTTATAGATGACTTCTGAAGGAATACATGGATATATTTCCTTAAGAAGAAATTTGAAGTCTTTGACAGGTTTAAAGAATTTAAGGCTCTAGTGGAAAACCAGATAGAGAAGAAGATAAAGGTGCTGAGGACAGATAATGGTGGAGATTTTTGTAGTAAGGAATTTGAAGAATTCTGTAAGAAGTGTGGTATTTCACGGCAGAAAACTACTCTATACACACATGAGCAAAATGGAGTTGCATAAAGAATGAATAAGACGTTGATGGAAAGGGTAAGAATCATGCTCAGTGACGCTGGGTGAGTACAGGAATTCTGGGCAGAGGCAGTGGAGACAACATGTTAGCTGGTCAACAGATCACCTTCATCAGTGTTGGAGGATAAGACTCCACAAGAGGTATGGACTAGTATGAAACTCTCTCCTTCACATTTGAGAGTATTTTGATGTGATGCATATGTACATGTTCCAAAGGAGAAATGAACCAAGTTGGATAGTAAATTTGAAAAGTCCATCTTTTCAAATCCCAAATGGGATCCATCATCAAGGTTTGAGAATGATGATAAAAGAAGAGCAGAATGGATAGAATAAATACCCATGAGGATAAAATTTTTAAGGAAAAGCACAGGTCGGCTTGAATCTAAATTTATTTTTATTTTTATTTTTCATTTTAATAAATTACTTTTGTTTTATTGAAATTTTATTAAAATTTAAAAAAAAAATTGATCCAGGTGGATATTGGTGGCCACCTGCCAAGTCCACCTGGACCCCCACCATTGTCTTTCTCAGCTTTTTCAGTTTCCTTAATTGTAGCACAACTTACTATTTTTAGCAGTTTTTCGAGTCCTGAACTTCCGGAACCGTTTTGAGGCCCTAAACGACGTTTTTTGGGGAATCCAGGGGCAACACGAGTCCATGGAATGGACTGGTGTTGCCTGTTCCAACAATGATAGTGCTCGGATAGATCTTTCTAATGAGCTATTGTACACGTCAAACGGAGATCATATGCCAAAGTTACGACCCCGGGAAGTTGATGTACCAACTTACCCCCAAACGGGGCCCACAGTTTGGCGTTTCATCTCCTATAGGTTTTGGAATGATAAGGGTTTTTTCCATTGTTTCTCAACAATAAATAGGCCTTCGAGCCTCATTGTAACACAGTTCAGAGGCATGTAGCCATCACATCTCTTCTCAGAGATAAGCTACCATCGCCCTAGCTAGTTTATTTCCATTTCTGTTTGTAAGCATATTTCAGTATTTTCCATTAATGAAATGAAGTATTATTTCCGCTGCATCTTTGTGTATATGGTTATCTCTGTAATTTGTTGCGTTCCTGTTTAAATTCGGATCAAAAATTTAAAGTTTTTAATAAAATTTCAATAAAACAAAAGTAATTTATTAAAATGAAAAATAAAAATAAAATTAAAATTAAAATAAATTTAGATTCAAGCCGACCTGTGCTTTTCTTTAAAAAATTTATTCTCATGGGTATTTATTCTATCCATTCTGCTCTTCTTTTATCATCATTCTCAAACCCTGATGATGGATCCCATTTGGGATTTGAAATGTTGGTATAAAAATGTTCATACTGTGGATTCTCCGGTCAATGGTTCAAAAGACACAAACCACAGATCTCTTAAATCCAAAGTCCATCTTTATTGGGTATAAGGATGGCTTAAAGGGTTATAAGCTTTGGAACCCAGTAACAACGAAGGTTGTGTACAACCGAGATGTGGTGTTTAAAGAGGTAAAAGATGTTATTAAACATGAAGTCCAACCAAAGGAACCTGAGAAGATAGAGTTTGAGCTAAAGGAGGAAGAATCATGCTCTATAGCAGAGAAGGAATCAGAAGATGAAGAGCCAAAAACTCCGGGTGTGAGAAGATTAGTTTGAGAAAGAAGGTAGCCAGAAAGGTATAGTCCATCTGCTTTCTGTTCAAATGTTTCTTTATCTATTACTGATGATGATCCCAGAACTATGAAGGAAGCAGTAGATTCAGAGGATGGAAAACTCTGGAAAGAGGCCATGGTTGATGAAATGGCATCTTTGCACAAAGATGAGTTTTGGGATCTGGTGGAGTTGTCGGCTAGAGAGAAACCCATTGGTAGCAAATGGGTGTTCAAGAAGAAGACAAATGCAGAAGGAAAGTTGGAGAAGTACAAATCTCGGTTGGTAGCAAATGGTTATTCCCAGGTGTCGAGAATTGATTTTGGTGATATTTTTTCTCTTGTTGCCAAGGTAACTTCTATTAGATTACTTTTATCTATTGCTATTGCTTTTGATTTTGAGGTAGAACAGATGGATGTGAAGACTACATTTTTTCATGGGGATCTAGAAGAGGAGATCTATATGAAGCAACCTGAAGGCTTTGAAGTGAAGGGTAAAAAAGAACTGGTATTCTAGTTAAAGAAGTCTCTGTATGGGTTAAAATAGTCACCAAGGACGTGGTATTAGAAATTTGATACATTTATACGGGGACTTGGCTTCACCAGAAGCAAAGCAGATCACTGTGTGTATTTTAAATTAATTGGTGGCCGTGTTATTTATCTTGTATTGTATGTGGATGATATGTTGCTGGTTGGAAATGACAAAGAAATTATTCAGGATTTGAAGACCCAATTGTCCTCCAAATTCAACATGAAAGATCTTGGTGCTGCAAACTATATTTTGGGCATGGAAATTAAAGGGATCAGGCAAAGAGGAAGCTCTGGTTAAACCAGATGAAGTATGTCGAGACAATATTGCAAAGGTTTAATATGTAGGATATTAAACCGGTCAAGGTTCCTATTCCTGTGGGTGTAAAGTTATCTATTGAACAGTGTCCCAAGACACAAGAAGAGGAAAAGGATATGTCCCATGTTCCATATGCAAGTGCAGTCGGTAGCCTGATGTATGTGATGGTCTATACTAGACTAGAAATTGCACATGTAGTGGGAGTATTGAGTAGGTTTATGTCAAAACTAGGGAAGGAGCATTAGACAGCAGTGAAGTGGGTTTTCAGGTATTTACGTGGCACTAGTGATTATGGTTTGTGCTACGAAGGAAGACCAGGATTGGACTGAGTTTTGGATATTCGTGGCTTTGTTGATGTGGACTGGGCTGGAGATCTGGATCAGAGAAGATCTGCAGTTAGCTGGATGAGTAAGAAACAATCTGTAGTGGCACTATCAACTACAAAGGCATAACAGATGGTGGCAACTCATGCAAGCAAGGAAGTAGTTTGGTTGCAGATATTGTGTTCAATTATGTGGTTAGTACAGGGAGCTATAAGGATAGACTGTGATAGCTAAAGTGAAATTTTCTTGGCAAAGAACCCTGCTTACCATTCAAAGACACAAAACATTGATGTTCAGTATCATTTTGTGAGGGATATGATAGAAGACAAAAAGGTGTTGCTGGTAAAGGTGGACACTTTGAAGAATACTGCAGATGCATTGACAAAATCTGTGAGCTCTGAGAAGTTCTCTTGGTGTAGAGAAACAATGGGCGTTGCACGGGTGGATAAATTACTAAGCTCTCTTGTGGCCCCTTGTGGAAAGAAAACATCAAGTGGGAGAATGTTGGGTTGCGTTATTCTTTCCACGACTAGCCTACGTAGTGAATTGGGGGTTTAGAGGGGGGACAGAGCCCCCCCTTCGTTGTGCCGATTGCACAGTGGGCAGGTCACAGGGGGGTGGCAGCCGCAACTATCTGGGGGGTTTGAGGAGGGTAGGTGGCCCCCCTCTATGGGGTGCAGGGCAGCACCTCAGGAAATTATTTTTTTTGGACCCTATATTAGGTTGGGCAGACCTACCTATTGTTTTGTGCATGATTTTTGCACATCGTTTTGGATGCGATGGTTTTCGGTTGATGGTTTTGGACACAATGGTTTTTAGTCCATGGTATTGGATGCTTTAGCACGTATAAATATGTATTGTATCACTGAAAGGAACATAATGAAAAATCAAGCTGGTGGTCACAATTTTGGGATCCAGGGGAAAATCTCTATTTATATGTGTTTTATGTGTTATGCTCTCGCATTGTTTATTTTCTCTGTTTTAGAATTTGCATGTAGGTAATTTTTGTATGGGGTTAAAACCTACAACATTTTTGTGCTACCTAGGGTAGCTTTTTGTTCCTTGAATTGAGTTTAGGAAGCTGATTTGGGAGGTGAATTACAGTCGGGTCTCAAGACACTTTACTTTAGCGAAAACCATGGCAGTGTTGTAGAAGAATTTTTGTTTTTCAAAACTCTTATAGGATGCTGGAAAATATATCAGAATCTACACTACCTATGCAATTTCCGAGCCGACGTAATACTAGCCATCCTTGGGAATCCATCTCCATGGGCTATATGTTAAGCATTCCTTCTACCAAGCATGCTAACAACTGTATACTTTTGGTCATTGATAAATTTTCTAAGATGGCTATAGTGAAGAGTATCACAGCAAAAGATATTGCAAAATCTTCTTAGAAGGAGTGTGGGTACATTTTGGGATTCCAAAAAACATTATATCAAATCTAGATAGTAGGTTCTTGAGCGCATTTTGGTCAAGCTTTCGTTCATTATTGTACATTAAGCTCACAAAGTTGACTGCATTGAATCCTCAGACTATTGGGTAGACAAAGGTTGTCAACAAGATGATAGTGTACATACTACGCATGTATAACTCCTAGAATCCATGAACATGGGATGCGTGTCTTCACTATTTACAACATAGCTATAAGAAATATCTCCATAGATCAATTGGCCACAACGCCTTTCAAGTGAGCCTAGTATTTCAACCATTGTGTCCCATTGATGTTGCAATGCCTGTTGTGACTACATAAGAAAAATATACACATATTTAGTCTGAAGTTAACAAAGCCACTATGTTTATTGAACGCATCCAACACATCTACCAACGGGTTCATGATATCCTCAAAAAATCCAATGCAATGTAAAAACAATGGTAGGATAAAAATCAGGTGCCACATAAGTTTCATGTGGGTGACAAGGTGTCATTGCATCTATAGAAGGAAAACATTATTGAAGACCATTGGAAGCTTCAACCACTTCAATAAGGGCCTTACATCATCACCATGGCCATGGGTGATAATTATTTTGATCTAGGTATACCTCCATTCCTTGGTCTACACCTGTATTCAATGTGGATGACCTTTGACCATACTTTCAACCATTGTTGTATACACTAGATCAACACGAACCGTCCTCAATCTAGATTGTATTAAATAGGTGAAATTTGATCAAACCATGGATAAATAGGTTAAAAACACTTTCCAATAGAGTATCTGACTTTGTCTGGTTGTCAAATCTGACCAGATACTACACCAAGGAAAGTGGCTCACTAGGGACCAAGTTTAATAGAATTTTCCCCATCTCATGGACACACTCAATGCAATGGGGACGAATGCTTCCTATGTAGGAGGACTAATCTAGCTAGATATTGGTGGCTACCTCGCGATTCCACTTGGAACCCGAACATTATTTCCTTTCAGTTTCTTATTTTCCAACATACTTTCTATTTTTCGTAGTTTTTTAATTCTTAAAATTATGAAGTTGTTTTGAGGCCCTAAACAACATTTTTTGGGGAAACAAGAAAAAGGGGGGAAAATACCATCCACGAAGTGGTAAAAAATTGTTGTCCTTCGATAGAACTTTCTAATATATTATTTTTCATGTCAGACATCTATTATATACCAAAGTTATGACATTGGGGAATTAACATTCCAACTAACCACATTAGCGCCCACTAACTTTTGGGGCTTCTTTTGATAGGTTTAGGTTTCTAGATGTTTAGGGTTTCCCATTATTTATTCATAATAAAAGGGCTTGATAGCCTCATTGTTACTTAGTTCAAAATGAATGCAACCACATCTGTTCTAAGAGATAAGCTATCATCACCCGAGATATTGTGTTTCTTTTCTACATGTAAACAATTTTTAGTAGTTTATACTTATTAATTGAAGTTTTGTTTCATTTTATCTCTTCTTCTTTTTTTAAATATGCATTTCATTTCATTCCTTCGTAAGTCTAGATTAGTTGTATGAGAGAGGCATGCTCTATCTCTACTTTTGTGTGCATGTCCCCAATGAGGTCAGGGTGTAAGGTGTTTAGACTTGAACTTCTTGAACCCTTGCAAGACTGACCTTGCCAACTCCGATGACCTCCCATGTAAGAAGGAAGGCAAGATTAGGGAGCCATAGATCCTTTCACAAATTTTCTCGAAGAGTTCCTAGAGCGACAAAGGAATGATATGATGGATAATTTTGGCGATATATTAGCAATGATGGTATTTGGAGTCAAATTATCCAGGCCAAATATCTTCAAAACAAATATCTTATTCACTCAATACATGTTGGTGCCCTAGATCCTCCCATGATCTCTGCCTCTTGGTGCAACATTCTTCTCACCAAACATTGGTTTTTGAAGAACCTTTGATGGTAACTTGGCCTAGGATCTTCTCCTTATATTAGTATGAACTCCCTCTCTAGCTTGACCTGTCCACATTTACTTTCTCTACCTTTCATTAAATTCCTGCACTTTCATGGTTATTATGTGATTAAAGACATTTCTCCAACACATCTCTCCTCTTCATCTTTCACTCATTGGAAAGATGCCACCATGCTTGAAATTCCTTAGGCCTACACTTTGGAATGACACACATACATAAAAAACCTCAAGCTTGCACAAATTTTCCTATTATCAAAAGAAGAGAGGTTCATTTGGTTCAGTGGCCCTCAACAGGGAAAGGCCATTGTACATGAGGCTTATTGGATCATCCACCAGCCCTCAAAACAAATCCCTTTTTTATCTTGGCTGGCTCGAGCATGGAAATGCAATTTTCTGCTCAAACTCAAATGCTTCTCCTAGTTGTCGGTGCACAAGAGGACCTTCACCTAGGATGTCCTTATCAAGAGAGGTTTCATGCACTATAACATATATAATCTACTTAATATCGCATATAGTGATACTTTCACTGTCATCATGGAAGAGTAATATTTGATGGACAAGAGGTCAAGGGAGCAGAGGATCTAAAAAAAGTAGCCCACAAGCATTTTAAAAATCTACTTTCAGCTAGTGAAGAGGTAGTTGATTATGAAAGCTTCCTTCAGCATACAAAAAAAAAAAATTAAAAAAGAGAAAAACTCAGAAATATGCAAAGAGATAATAGAAGAAGAGGTAGTGGCAGCCATATGGAGCCTACATCCAGATAAAGCCCCAGGGCCAAATGGTTTCACTATAGCTTTCTACAAATTTCATTGGAATATAATAAGAAAGGATTTCTTAAGAATGGTGAAAAACGTTTTCAAAAAAAAAAAAAAGGAAGCAACACAAAATCCTCCTATCTTTCTCTAGTCCCAAAAGAATCCAAACCCCTCACTTTCAATAGATTTCGTCCCATTTCCCTTTGCAATTCCTCCTACAAGATCATCACCAAAATAATTGCAAATAAAATCAAAGAAGTACTTCCGACAATAATATTTGAAAACCAAGAAAGTTTTGTGTCTAGCAAGAAAATCATAGATAATGTAATTATTGTACAGAAAGTCGTACACTCGAGCATGGAATGAAAAGAGAAAGGAATCATTATCAACTGTATATGACAAACTCATTTGACAGTGTCAGCCTCCCATATCTAATGGCAGTGCTAAAAAAACTTGGATTCTCTAAAGAAATAATAGAGGTCATTCAAGCTTGTATCACAACTCCATGGATTGCACCTCTCATAAATGGAAGGCCCAACGAATTTTTTCAAAGCACAAGAGGCCTCAGACAAGGATGTTTGCTCTCCACTTTTCTATATATTATAATGGCTGAAACTCTAAGCAGAACATTGGAAAAACAAAGAAAAGAAATAAATATCACTGGGCTTCGAATAGCAAGAGGAGTAAAGACCATAAACCACTCCTTGTTTGTGGATGACAAGATCACCCAAACCAACAAGATTGGGGTCTCTCGAAGACAATTTGGAAGTCTGAAAGTTTACCTAAGATCAAAATTTTCACGTCGATGCTCTTAAATGGAAAGATCTTGACTAGTGAAAACTTCAAAAAAAAAAAGGCTTCCAAGGTCCTTCTAGATGTCCAATGTGCTTGCAGGTAGAAGAGACCATACAACAGTTATTCCACAATTGCATTCTAGCCAAAGAGTGTTGGCAACAGCTCATAAGTCCTCTTGAAATCAATCTAAATTTTGCAAAGCCTTTTTGAGAATTTTTCCAAGCGTGGGAGAAGGCTTACCCGTATACAACAAAGAAGAAAGTTACAATACAGAGGATCTAGAAATTCATCCCAACAGTACTATGTTGGCATTTTCAAAAACCACACCCCAAGAACAGAGAAAATTATCTACAAAACACGGGGTTTAACTTCTGAAATCGTAAATGTAAAAGGAACAGCAACAATGGACTATAATATTATTCAATAAGAAGAGAAAGACTGGCTCAATAAAGCCATAATAAATAACAATGGACAAACAAGACAAAAGAAAAAACCTCTAGCACATAGCTGGAAAATTAGACTGAGTGAAGAAGAATTTACAACATGGAAAAATAAAATAAAAAAAGACATTGTCTTTACTTTGATGGGGCTTCAAAACATAATCCTGAAAAAGTAGGGGTAGGAGGAATCATCCTCGATCTAGATGGGAAAGAAATTGTTACTTATGAATGGGGACTTGGAGAAGTTTCAAACAATAAAGCTGAAGCTTATAGTTTGCTAATGGGAACAATAATAATTAAAAAAAGATTGATTCAAGACCCTATCATAATAGGAGATTCAACCATAATAATAGAGGCAATGGCTCGAGACAAAAATCCTAGCAATGAATTCATTAACAGAGTATACAAGAGGATCAAGAAGAATTTAGAAGGCTCAGGAGATGTGATTTTTAGACATATACTAAGAACTCACAATCAACAGGCAGATCATTATGCAAACCAAGCAGTTAAAAGAGCTGAAGGGAGCACGGGAGAACAAAGAGATATATTACACCTTTGTTCCATAAGTCCACCCATATGTCAAGAAGCATGAATCTATCAAAAAAAAAGAAACAACGAACATTCCAAAAAAAAATAAACAAAAAGACAACAAGAGATCATCAAAAAGATATCACTGCAAAAGCAATCAGATGGTCACGAGACTCCAAAGGAAAAATCAGGGGAAATCAAAAAACATCAAGCATTCTGGCAGTAAGGATGATCGTGATCAAGCACGCATGAATCCCGCAGCAATACATCTTATCAGGGACAGGTACTGGATAACTCTCAGTCTTTAAGTATTGGATAACTCTCAGTCTTTTTAAACACAACTGGAAATGCATTATCCCTCGCAGCTCCAATCCCAGGCATACTCGCTCTCTCCATCTTCCCCACATCGCCTCTGCTTTGCTTCATGCATTTCCACCTTCACTGAGCTTCCACTCGACTCCTCTACTGCGCACCGTATCAGTAGTCCTGCACTACGTCCTCACTCCAAATCCGTTTACAACCAGTTCTAGGCATGTCGCAGTGCCAAATTAAAGACTCCTCAATCCCTCTCGCTCCACTAGAAAGCACCTGCGCCCTCTGCTCATTTTCACTCACTCAGTTTTATCCCTCTTTGTTTGTTATACATCTCCCCAGGATCATCAAGATATAATCTCTCCAGCAAGCAACAAAGACTTTCACTGCAAAAGACTAGAAGGCAGCTACAACAGTAGAAGGATCATCTCAGGCAACACAAGGTACAGGAATCACAACAACAAAAGGAACAACAAGCAACTCAAAAAGACAAAGAAGGAAGTGAATCAAATGGAATTCAACCCCATAGAAAAGGCAGCAAGGAATGATGCATGTCCAACATGCAAAGTGAACAAATTCATGATCAGTAGACTCCAAGAATCGCTGAAAGACATCAGGTCTGAAATGAGAATGGAGTATAGCTATCAGAAGAGGAACATGGAAGTTCAGAAAGAAGAGATCATGGCTCTTAAAAATAAATGCAAGCATTTAGAGGAGGCAGTGGCATACTTCAAAACCACCACCATGAGCCAAGAAGGCGAGAACTCTATCCACTATGGCAAGAAGAGTGTACAAACCATGAAAAACTACAAGAGAATCAATGTTATGTAAATTTGCTTTACTAGTAGGTCAATATGTTAGGCAGTACTCTAGAATAGCTACAAAAATCTATGAAATTTTGAATACAAGCACAGGAGAAGGGACTAGGTTTCCAGCACATTCTCAACCATGAAAAACTACAAGAGAATCAATGTTATGTAAATTTTCTTTACTAGTAGGTCAATATGTTAGGCAGTACTCTAGAATAGCTACAGAAATCTATGAAATTTTGAATACAAGCACAGGAGAAGGGACTGCGTTCCCAACACATTCTCAATGCTTGGTTTCCATCTTCGCTACAGTCGAATGTAATAGGAGCTTGCTCCACCCCATCTTTTGGTAATATATCCACTATCCGATCTTATTAAAAAAAGAATAAAAAATAGTTGAATGCTACTCTTTCCAAAATTCTACACATATGGTGATACTTTTAATGTCATCATGGAAGATTAATAGTAAAATACTACTCTTTCCTGTGCTACTACCTTAAGGTTTTTAGTTTGAAACCTCTGATGCAATTGTTAGTTATTTCAACAATCACTTTATTTCTTTATACAATTAGCTTACTTCTTTATACAAAATTAAAATAAAGATATATAAATTTTATTTAAAAGAAATATAAAATGTTTTCTATATTTTTATTATGATAAAAGTATCGGCTTCAATAATATCAGAATTTAGAAATTGTGAACGACCGATTTAAATGAGGATTTAGAAGCATTAATTAGATTCCGAAAGAGCTGATGATCAACAAATCACCATTATCAACTTTTATTAATGCTATGAAATGATGAATGGATATAGATGCGATGATATTTATTCTTTCTTGGGAATGATTAGCGTGAAATCCTGTAATAACAATACTCTACCTGCACGAAAGAAACAGGGGACCCCGAGCAACATCAATATGTATGCAATAAGGGAGGGGATCTGTATGGTGCGAGAAACTGTGTTTGGTTCAAGAGCCAATTAATTTCCTGGTAGATTGAGTGTGAGCCGCGAGTGAATCGTGAAACCGAACTCCTTCAACTGCGATGTTCATATGATTTGCCGACGCGTGCTTTCCAGGAGCTCTCATAATCCCTCGGAAACTCCGCCTTGCCATTGCCCTTCACTTGCTGCACCTACTCCGATTTTGTAGGGCAACATCCAGGAGGACTTGGAGCATTGTGTGGTCATCGAGGTGAAGCTGGAGGGCACATAAAATGTCCTCCTGCTGCCCATGCCCCAACGGAAGAATGAACGTTGGTGTGAAGAAATTGGAAGATTGGTATTGGCACCAACGGAAGAATGAACGTTACGTTGGAGTAAAGAAATTGGAAGATGGGGATTGGGTTGAGGAGCAGCACCAGTAGGGGGTTGTGAACATTACTACTGTTATGCGGTCCTTCGACTGCGATGTTAACTTGATGTGCTGATGCGTGATTTCCAGCATCATAATTCGTCACTAACTCCGCCTTGCCATTGGACATTACTTTCAAATTTGCAGTACAACATCCAGAAGGACTTGGAGCACTGCGTGGGCAATGAGGTGAAGCTGGACGGCACCTACAAAGTCCTGCTGCCCACACCCCCAACGGAAGAATGAACGTTACGTTGGTGTGAAGGAGTGGGAACATGGGGATTGTGTCCAGAAAGACCATCACCTCCAAGCGATTGAACATTGCTGCTTTTATGCGGTCCTGGAGGAGTTCGATGTGGTCCTGAAGGAGTTCGAACATGTTGGGTGGGTTTTGTTCCCGAAGAAGCAGCAGCAAAGTCGGATTACTGAATATTTAGGAATCTGCAATCGACTTAATCTCACCGCAACGGAACACAAATAAGGTTCTACTTAAACGACAACGTCAACATAAATAGGTAAACCAGAATAACAGACACATCAGTTATCATTTTCCTCGCGAATGACATCATCGTTTTAATAAATAAATCTTCAGCTCATTGATCGGTTCCGTTAGATGATTGGTGGTCGGTAATGAGAGTTATGAAAAGGTGATTTGTAGTTGCAGATCAAATATTTGGTGGATGCATACAATACATTACTCTTATTCACACGGAAAGATCATCTATTCTATAAATACAAGACGGACAGGGGGAGGAGCGGAAGCAGACACGGTTTTTTTAGATGTGATATGGGCAATCAATCTGGATATTGAATTCAATTCAAATTAATTGTAATGTCAACCATTGACAGATCCTTCGTTCGTAGAGCAGACGGGAGAGAACTTTGCGGGTTGAATGGGTGCACACAGAGAGGAATATTAATGTGTTACCGGCGTGGGATGTTTAGTTTGACTTAATGCTTTGAGACCATTTGATTAATCTCGAGTGTCAAACGACTTCCACATATGGAAAGCCAAAGGTGCAATATGGATGGATAGAAATATGTTTCTAGAGATACACAAATTGGACCAATAAGAATAAATAGTTAGCAATATGTTTCTGCAACTATACAATTTAGACCATAGGGCAACGTAGATGTATATTATTGGGTAGGGGTTAGTATACTTTTATAGCGTTATATCATTCATTTAAGACACTTTCAAAGTGGGTTTATGAAAAAACAATATTCGGAAAATGTAGCCATTTACATGATTAAAAATGGTTAGAATAAATATAGAATATAAATAATTTTATGTTTTATTACCTTAAATTCTGTGATTAATTTGGATTATAGTTATTTTGGATTATGGTTTTTAGTGTTTTAATTTAGCTATTAATAATTAATAGATATTTGTTATGTTTGTTAATAACTAGCATTTGTACTAGATGTTGCAAAGGAAACGCCGTAAGGCATAAATTGAGGAACAATCATGACACAGGAATGGGAAAAATGGGAAAATTTAAATAAGATGCATAGATGGTTAACTTTTTTTCGTGTTTCCTCATATTGTTGATGCTGGCAATTTTTTTGACATGATGAATATATTGGACTTTGATAATAAAGCATCTGAGCTATTTAGGGTGTCATTGGTCTGGAGTATGTAGATTGTAAGAGTTGTAAAACGAAACAGGGTACAGAGGCTAGCCAGTCTCCCACAGACAACCAAGTTACTGTTCTTGGTGAAAATTTGCATGCTACTTTGGAAAGTAGGGTTACAAACGGAAATCAAGTCGGATATGACCAGAATAATGTTGTCTTGCCAATAAACACAATTCAACATCAGATGAAGAATATGGAAGCTAAGGAGGTCCAGAAAGGCAGCAACATCTTTCCGCCAATTACTCGCCCTCTTATTGAAACTGACGGTTTGAGCCAAAATCTGAACACTGCTCTGGAGATCGCAGATGGACAGAATCATAAAAGAAAAGCAGGTACAGAGGCTAGCCAGGCTCTCGCAGACAACCAAGTCACTATTCTTGGAGAAAATCTGCCTACTACATTGGAGAATGGAGTCAAAAATAAAAAGCATGTCAGATATGCCCAGAGTAATGTTGTCTTGCTCATGATCGCACACCAACATCATATAAAGAATGTGAAATCTAAGCAGGTCCAAGTAGAAAGAAACACCTTTCCATGAATTAGTCTTCTCCTTCTTTCAAATGATGCTTTAAGAAGAAATCTGGACACTGATCTTGAGATTGTAGATGTACAAAATTATAATAGGGATTTTTTGCGGGATTTTGCATTGCCACCGAATTTTAGTACAACAAGTGTCCATATAGCTGAATCTTGTGACTATGATATCGCAAGCCATTGTTCTCACTTTACCTCGTTGACTAACAAGATTATTCACAACTCTAATTTAATTTGATTATAGATTCTAAAATATTATGGAAATCAGATAAATCCTGAAATATTCTCAGAATAAGATAAATAGAAATTATGGTTGAGTCCAAAATATTCTAAAATCTGCCATTTAAAAAATGAGTTACCCAGATTAATATCATCTCAAATCAATGAAACAATTCCTTTTCCTCTCCTTGAGATGGAAGCTTTGTTCTTCATAGGTTTGATTAGTCAAGGTACAAAGAAAATGTGGAGTTGGACTGAGGTGAAAAAGTAGGCCTCTAGAGGCTAACAGAAGAATCTTGCACTGCCATCATATCCCCCTCATGGAACCTGGATGCATTCTCCTCTGATAGAATGAAGGAGAATATTAATGGGGAACCAAAACCTAATTGGGAGATACCACTGTACTAGTATGACTTGCAACATTGTGGACATCACCACGGAAGAGGCAACCTTTCTCTCTACCTAGTTTATTGAAATGGGATAATAGGGACATTCCTTAACAACAACATATTTGGCAAGATAAACCATCCCTAATTCAGTCCAAACTTAAAAGGTTTGATCTTTAGTATGAAGTTTTAGACTATGTAGGGGTTTAAGTAGGGCCTATTGTGGTTCTTAGCCAATTTGGATCCTACGACAAAATATTCACCGCTGAAGTTGATGGGTTTGCTCTCTACTAGTTAATTCAAATGGGATAACAGGGGGCATTCCTTAACTATGACACATTTGGCTATGTAAATCATCCCTCATTCAGTCTACATTCAAACAGCCTGATCTTTACTATAAAGTTTAGACTATGCAGGGGTTTAAGTAGTGCCTATTTAGGTGCCTGGCCAATTTGGATCAAAGGGCGAGATATTCACATCTGAAGTTGATGACTTTGATTTGCTAATAAAACACAGATTTTTGTGGTTATCCTTATTACATTATGTCATACATTCAGAGAAGAATTGAAATTAACTATCCCAGCTAGCTTCTAAAAGTTCAACTAGTGAGGTAGTGAGAGACTCTAAGATTAAAGAGTCCTAGTCAGCAAATTAGAACCCAGTTTATGTTATGGACTCTAAAAACTGTGTTAGAAACAAAACACAAGTCAGATATGGCTAGAATAATGTTGTCTTTTTCATGAATGCTGAACAAACTGATGGTTTGAGCCAAAATATGAACACTGGTCTGGAGTATGCAGATGGACAGAGTTGTAAAAGGAAACAGGGTACAGAGGCTAGCCAGCCTCCCACAGACAACCAAGTTACTGTTCTTGGTGAAAATTTGCATGCTACTTTGGAAAGTAGAGTTACAAACAAAAAGAAAGTCAGATATGACCAGAATAATGATGTCTTGCCAGTAAACACAGTTCAACATCAGATGAAGAATATGGAAGCTAAGGAGGTCCAGAGAGGCAGCAACATATTTCTGCCAATTCATCGCACTCTTATTGAAACTGATGGTTTGAGCCAAAATCTGAACACTGGTCTGGAGATCGCGGATGGACAGAATCATAAAAGAAAAGCGGGTACAAAGGTTAGCAAGGCTCTCGCAGACAACCAAGTCTCTGTTCTTAGAGAAAATTTGCCTACTACATTGGAGAATGGAGTCAAAAATTAAAAGCATGTCGGATATGCCCAGAATAATGTTGTCTTGCTCATGAATGCACATCAATATCATATAAATAATGTGAAAGCTAAGTAGGTCCAAGCAGAAAACAACACCTTTCCACCAATCAGTCTTCCCCTTCTTCAAAATGATGCTTTAAGAAGAAATCTGGACACCGATTTGGAGATTGCAGATGTATAGAATTATAATAGGGAATTTTTGCGGAATTTTGCATTGCCACCGAATTTCAGAACAAAAAGGGTCAATATAGTTGAATCTTGTGACTATGATATCACAAGCCATTGTTCTGACTTTACCTCGTTGACTAACAAGATTATTCACAAATTTAATTTAATTTGATTATAGATTTTAAAATATTATGGAAATTAGATAAATCTTGAAATATTATAGGAATAAGATAAATATAAATTATGGTTGAGTCCAAAACATTCAGAATTGTGCCATCTAAAAAAATGAGTTACCCAGATTAATATCATTTCCTTAAATACAAAATCTTCATTCAAGAAACTTGCAAATCAATGAAACGATTCCTTTCCCTCTCCTTTAGATGGAAGATTTGTTCTTCACAGGTCTGATCAATCAAGGTACAGAAAAACGTGGATTTGGATTGAGGTGAAAAAATAGGCCTCTGGAGGCTGACAAAAGAATCTTGCATTGCCATCATATCCCCCTCATGGAACCTGGATGCATTCTCCTCTGATAGAATTAAGGAGAATATTACTGGGGAACCAAATCCCAATTGGGAGATACCACTGTAGTAATAAGACTTGCAACATTATGGACATCATCACGGAAGAGGCAGCCTTTTTCTCTACCTAGTTCATTGAAATGGGATAACAGGGACATTCCTTAACAGCAACATATTTGGCAAGATAAACCATCCTTAATTCAGTCCAAATTCAAAAGGTCTGATCTTTAGTATGAAGTTTTAGACTTTGCAGGAGTTTAAGCAGGGCCTATTTTGGTGATTAGCCAATTTGGATCCTACAGTGAAATATTCACAGCTGAAGTTGATGGGTTTGCTCTCTACTCGTAATTCAAATGGGATAACAGGAGGTATTCCTTAACTACAACACATTTGGCTAGGTAAATCATCCTTGGTTCAGTCCACATTCAAACAGCCTGACCTTTACTATAAAGTTTAGACTATGCAGGGGTTTAGTGCCTGGCCAATTTGGATCATAGGGCGAGATATTCACAACTGAAGTTGATGACTTTGATTTGCCAAGGCTTACCCAACGATGCTTATGATGATTGAATTCCATTTTGAAGAAAAAAATTCATCGCTGACTCAGTTTTTAGTGGTGATAAGAGGGATTGAACCTCAAACGTGACTGTGACAAGAGGTGCTGAGAAAGCCATATACGATTTTGACATGAGGGACCGAGAACCAATTCGGTTTGATATATGATTTGATGGCAGTAGTAAATATGTTCATAGGTACCCTTCACTATGGCTCTCATGGACCTGTAATTGAATACTATGAGGACTTTCATTTTTCTCATTTTATTCAAAAATGATGGGAGAAAGTAATTTCTTGCAGAAAAGAGTAAAACCAAAGCCTCCACCTCATGAAAATTCATCTTATGCCACTAATACAAAGAAAAGCGAGTAAAGAGGCTAGCCAGGCTCTCGTAGACAAACAATTCACTGTTCTTGGAGAAAATCTGCCTAATACATTGGAGAATGGAGTCAAAAATAAAAAACATGTTGGATATGCCCAGAATAATGTTGTCTTGCTCATGAATGCACACCAACATCATATAAAGAATGTGAAAGCTAAGCAGGTCCAAGCAGAAAGCAACACCTTTCCACCAATTAGTCTTCATGGACATTGATCTTGAGATTATGTACAGAATTATAATAGGGAATTTTTGCAGAATTTTGCATTGCCACTGAATTTCAAAACAGCAAGGGTCAACATAGCTGAATCTTGTGACTATGACATCATAAGCCATTGTTCTGACTTTACCTCGTTGACTGACAAGATTATTCACAAATTTAATTTAATTTGATTATAGATTCTAAAATATTCTGGAAATCAGATAAACCTGAAATATTCTAGGAATAAGATAAATAGAAATTAGGGTTGAGTCCAAAATATTCTGAAATCTGCCATCTAAAAGGTGAGTTACCCAGATTAATATCATTTCCTTAAATACAAAATATTCATTCAAAAAACTTGCAAATCAATGAAAGGATTCCTTTCCCTCTCCTTCATATGGAAGTTTTTTCTTCATAGGTCTGATCAGTCAAGGTACAAAAAAATGTGGATTTGGATTGAGGTGAAAAAATAGGCCTCTAGAGGGGGACAAAAGAATCTTGCATTGGCATCATATCCCCCTCATGGAACCTGGATGCATTCTCCTCTGATAGAATTAAGGAGAATATTAATGGGGAACCAAATCCCAATTGGGAGATACCACTGTAGTAGTAAGACTTGCAACATTGTGGACATCACCACGGAAGAGGCAACCTTTCTCTCTAGCTAGTTCATTGAAATGGGATAACAGGGACATTTGGCAAGATAAACCATCCCTGATTCAGTCCAAATTCAAAAGGTCTGATCTTTAGTATGAAGTTTTAGACTGTGCAAGGGTTTAAGCAGGGCCTATTTTGGTGCTTAGCCAATTTGGATCCTACGGTGAAATATTCACAGCTGAAGTTGATGAGTTTTCTCTCTACTAGTTAATTCAAATGGGATAATAGGGGGCATTCCTTAACTGCAACACATTTGGCTAGGTAAATCATCCCTGGTTCAGTCCACATTCAAACGGCCTGATCTTTACTATAAAGTTTAGACTATGCAGGGGCTTAAGCAGCGCCTATTTAGGTTCCTAGCCAATTTGGATCATAGGGCGAGATATTCATAGCTGAAGTTGATGACTTCGATTTACCAAGGCTTACCCAACTATGCTTATGATGATTGAATTCCATTTTGAAGAAAAAAATTCATCGCTAACTCAGTTTTTAGTGATGATAAGAGGGATTGAATCTCAAACGTGATTGTGACAAGAGGTGCTGAAAACACCATATACGAGTTTGACATGAGGGACCAAGAACCAATATGGTTTGATATATGATTTGATGGAAGTAGTAAATATGTTCATAGGTACCCTTCACTGTGGCTCTCTTGGACCCGTAATTGAATACTATGAGGACAACATCATATAAAGAATGTAAATTCTAAGCCGGTCTAAGCACACAGTATCATATTTCCACCAATTAGCCTTGCCCTTCAAACTGATGCCTTCAGAAGAAATCTGGACAGTAGTATGAAGGTTGCACGTAGACGGAATTGTAAAAGAAAAAGGGGTGCAAAGTCGAGGTTGATTCACATAGACAACCAAGCTCCTATTCCTGGAGAAAATCCAAATTCTAATTTGGAGAGTAAAGAAACAGAGATTCATATAGGGAACAAAATTATACGATGCAAATTGGTTCAACTAAGCGGTCAAACCTCAAAACCAATCACTATGACAGATGCACTTGGAGAAAGAAATTCTATGCTGCAGAGAACTCTGGGAAGTGGGAAATTAACGGAATTGAGCAATATAGTTAATAATAAGCCTGCATATATTCCTGTTGGAGAGCATCGCAAATATGTGAAAAAAACAAAAGAGGCAGTTGTACAACTCTCTGTTGTACCAAGAGAAATGAAAGATCTCTAACTTCACCATTATTCATTATGCATTGGGAATTCTAACGTTTATTTGGTATTACAGAATTTTACTTCTGCTGACAGGACAAATAAAGAAAACATTGTTAATTCACTCACTACTTGGTATGCAAAAGGACTTTAGATATCTTTATTTCATTTTTTATATGATACATATAAAACCATTAAAACTGTGAAAAAAGATGGAGAATTAATCTACGCTATGAATCAAATCAATGTCCACTATGAAATGGGCAACACTAGTTGCTTTGAGAGGGTCGGACCTCAACATCTACACCATTTTTACATTCTAAGTCCACGTTACTTGTATCCCTGAGTTCTGAGTTACATATAACGCCGAAGTTTCACCAGCTCAGAATATATATATTTTTTAATTTGTTAAATTTGTTTTTGACTTGCTAGGGCTCACTGCAGACATCCAAACCTTTTTAAGCACCACTCCAAACCTCCTCCAAGCCCCTTGTGTGACAGTAGCTAGCTAAAATCAAGGTCAAAACATATCAAAATCAATCTCTCTATTTATTGTCTCTACAATGGAAAGACAAAATCGTAAAGACTCAAGGTTAAATAAAATATTTTTTGAATGAGAATTTGCCAACTTGATCACAAAAATGTACTCATATCAAAATCAATTTCTCTGTTTATTGTCTCTACAGTGGAAAGACAAAATCGTAAAGATTTGAGGTTGAATAAAATATTTTTTGAATGAGAATTTGCCAACTTGATCACAAAAATGTACTCAGAAATCCCATCTGCAAAAATCCATTCACTATTTCAAGGCGAGTTAACCTAGAATGCTCAATTCTAGGCAACAAGTCATTTCCCATCAGGAAGATTGGAAAGAAAGTTCATGCAAATTAAATTTGCTTTTGCTCCATTTCACTCACTACTTGGTACGCAAAAGGACTTTAGATATCTTTATTTTATTTTTTATATGATACATATGAAACCATTAAAACTGTGAAAAAAGATGGAGAATTAATCTACGCTATGAATCAAATCAATGTCCACTATGAAATGGGCAACACCAGTTGCTTTGAGAGGGCCGGACCTCAACATCTACACCATTTTTACATTCTGAGTCCACGTTACTTGTATCCCTGAGTTCTGAGTTAGATATAACGCTGAAGTTTCACCAGCTTAGAATATCTATATATATATATATATATATATATATATATATATATATATATATATATAGATAGATATATAGATATATATATTTAATTTGTTAGATTTGTTTTTGACTTGCTAGGGCTCACTGCAGACATCCAAACCTTTTTAAGCGCCACTCCAAACCTCCTCCAAGCCCCCTATGTGATAGTAGCTATCTAAAATCAAGGTCAAAACATATCAAAATCAATCTCTTTGTTTATTGTCTCTACAGTGGAAAGACAAAATCGTAAAGACTCGAGGTTAAATAAAATATTTTTTGAATGAGAATTTGCAAACTTGATAACAAAAATGTAATCATATCAAAATCAATCTCTCTGTTTATTGTCTCTACAGTGTAAAGACAAAATCATAAAGACTTGAGGTTAAATAAAATATTTTTTGAATGAGAATTTTCCAACTTGATCACAAAATTGTACTCAGAAACCCCATCTGCAAAAATCCATTCACTATTTCAAGGGGACTAAACCTAGAGTGCTCAATTCTAGGCAACAAGTCACTTCCCATTAGGAAGATTGGAAAGAAATTTCATGGAAATTAAATTTGCCTTTTCTCCATTTCACTCACTACTTGGTACGCAAAAGGACTTTAGATATCTTTATTTCATTTTTTATATGATACATCTAAAACCATTGAAATTGTGAAAAAAGATGGAGAATTAATCTACGCTATGAATCAAATCAATGTCCGCTATGAAATGGGCAACACTAGTTGCTTTTAGAGAGCCGGACCTCAACATCTACACCATTTTTACATTCTAAGTCCGTGTTACTTGTATCCATGAGTTCTAAGTTTCATATAAAGCCGAAGTTTCACCAGCTCAATATATATATATATATATATATATATATATATTTTTTTTAAATTTGTTTTTGACTTGCTAGGGCTCACTTCAAACATCCAAACCTTTTTAACCGCCACTCCAAACCTCCTCCAAGCCCCCTGTGTGACAGTAGCTAGCAAAATCATGGTAAAAACATATCAAAATCAATCTCTTTGTTTATTATCTCTATAGTGGAAAGACAAAACCATAAAGACTCGAGGTTAAATAAAATATTTTTTTGAATGAGAATTTGCCAACTTGATCACAAAAATGTACTCATATCAAAATCAATCTCTTTGTTTATTGTCTTTACAGTGGAAAGACAAAATCGTAAAGACTTGAGGTTAAATAAAATATTTTTTGAATGAGAATTTTCCAACTTGATCACAAAAATGTACTCAGAAACCCCATCTACAAAAATCCATTCACTATTTCAAGGGGACTAAACCTAGAATGCTCAATTCTAGGCAACAAGTCACTTCCCATCAAGAAGATTGGAAAGAAAGTTCATGCAAATTAAATTTTCTTTTGCTCCATTTTGAAGAAGCAGAAAATTTGTTCTAGGCTTTTAAAAATTATGTGCAGAAACAGGTCAGACATATTGACACACGAAAACGATAATAGCAACAAATGTTTCTGTTAACATGAACTACAGTTTCTGATTGGATTTTATGTTTACACTGCAGAATGAGATAACGTAGGAGGACAAAACTCGTATAAAGTAAAGTAAAACACTCTCAATAAGGGCGAGCAAGAAAAGATAGTAGCCCTCTACAATCGACCATGAAAGTTTAAAATGTAATCTATGCAAACCCAAACTCTGGTGTATCCTATGTTTTTGCATCCCACAAATGCTCGTGACTAGTGGTGGGGATCCAAACGAGGTGCCGAAGGAGTCTTCACATTCCAGAATGGAGCTGAGCCTACTTGTCCTCCACCATGCGCGAGCCTTTGATGCAGTGAGTGAATGAAAAGTAGGGCAGATGATCAATGTCACTCTACTCAGAGAAGCACTTGGAAGTAGTGCCGAGCAAGGGTTAGGGCTAGGTCGATATATTGAGATATGCTTAGTCATGATTCTTATAACTTATAATTAAATTTCTAACTAACTTAATACCGGTCGAATCATTTGGATGGTTCAAATTATTTTAATCATCTAATAGGTAAATCAAGGGTCCACAAAAGTACACGTAACCTAAAAGGAAAGTTCATTTCAGAGGGGAATGCCTTATGGCGTAATTAATAGATATTTGTTATGTTTATAACATTTTTTAGTAGTTATAATAGAGGGGTTAAGATTTATTTTAAAGATAACTACTTTTTTTAATATAATTTAGAAAATGTTTTAAAATTAAATTATAATTATAATTTTATAGAGAAGAGAATGGTTTTCTAGCATGTGGTACTAACAAGTTATGGTATTAGTCCATGATATTATAACATAACTTATTTAGACGCTAATAATCTTCATCTTAAAGTTAGGTTGAATCTCTATTGTTAATTTTTTTTTTTACGTGTCATTTTAATTGTATATATATGATTAACTCATATATTAATTCTCCTTAACATTATTCATAATAATAATAATAATAAATTTACAAATAAGTTAATTTTAAGATTTTCTAAACTCTAACAATTTGCAATGTACCATGATGCATATCTATCATGGATTTATGTTTGTCAACATTTATTAACCATTTAATATATATGGTTGCCCTATTTGATATTAATAGTTGTGTTTAAAATCATTAAGCATATAGATAAATAGACATATAAAAGCATCTCAAAAAATGAATAGTGTAAATAAGTTGGTAAACTTATTTTTACAAAAATATAAATGTAAAAATACATTTAATCTACCATCAACAACATTTTTAATCTCATTCCATTTTTATTTATTCTATGAAACATTTTGATAGAAAATACCTATGGCAGGGGTTATGATATAGTCTTGGTTGCTTCTAAGTTAACACTAAATTCATTGACATTTTTATAAATAATGGAAAAATGTTTAGTGAAAATTAAACCAATATAGACATTCTACAATGCTTTTCTTTCCTCACTTATTATTTCTATGTTTTCATTGACATGCATCAATGAATTGAGCAAAAACATCTTAAAAGTAGCATCATGTGATCTCCAATATGAAAATAGTTTAGTTTTCTTTATTAGAGAACAATAATGATACAATTATTAGTTGTTTAAAGAATATGTTAATTTATTTTTTTTTGTAGGTAAAGGTAGTGCCATTTTTTTTTTTCCTATTATATCAAACAGGGGAACCATATACATTGTTCTGGTGGCCTCACCCTGCCCCGAAGGGAAACCAGGTCTGTTGGCCACCTTAGATTGTTATAAGCATTCCAAAAGAAAAACTTTACTAGTCTGTCCATATTAGCTACATACACCAAACAGCTGAAACTACTTATTAAACTACTAGTTCGCATGCAAACGAAAAGGAGAGAAAATCAAAACAGCTTAAACCGAGCCTTCAGAAGCTCATTCTTTCCTGATTCCTGTGTGCTGGTCCATTTCCATGGGCATATGCGCCTGATCAACCTGGCTAGGGCCGCTTCCAACCATCCTGGACAGGATTTGAGACATCTCCTCTAACTTGTTATTCTGGTTAATCATGATGACTTGAAAGTTCTTCACTTCCTTCTGCAGATTAGGCACCCCATTGGCGAGTTCTGCCATTTCCTTAGCAACCTGTTCAAGAGCTTTAGCCAACAGATGCTTCAGGACCCAGTAAATATGCAAGGACTGTCTGTACAAGGTCAGCCTGCCCCTAGTGTTGCCTGGGTCAGTTACCGCTTCTGCCCATTCTTCTGTCTCTGAACCAGACTGCTCCTCCAAGATGCTGGATTCCATATTCTGGATAATGCGTCGAATGTCTTCATCCGTGCCTTCCTGGTAGGCACGGGCCGCTTCTTGAACCGCTGTCAAGGTCGATCTCCTTCCTCTATGCTGTCTATCTGTTGCTTCTGCAGTCCTACCACCCTGGGTCTCCTGCCTTGGGCGTCCCCGGCCTCCTCGTCCTCTTCCCCTGCCCGAGCGCGCCATCCCTTGTCTTGCCCTCACCTGTAAACATTCATCAATTACTGGAGTTAGTTTTTGGAGATTCTTCTCATCATCCTCACTTGCCTCAGTGCCTTTGGTTATTCCCCGGTTTCTACTGCAATTCCCTCTGTTTCCATAGGCTTGGCTCTGCTCTCCCTCCTCCGGGTATAAAAGATCTATTATGCCCTCTGCCATGCGGACCAGATGATGGGCAATTGGCGTAATTTTCGGGTCTCCCTTACTAGGCTTCTTCTCCTCTTCTGCCTGGGGGTACTTATCCCGGATTCCCTCATACTTTCTCCAACTATATTCACTGCTACAACTTTCCTTTTTCTCAGGATTCCCCACCCGGTGTAATTCCTTATATCCTTCTCTGAGAATTACAGAGGGGCGCTCATAATTCTCATCCTCCCAGGCTTCACATCTACTAAACATATCCATTCTGTCAATTGCGCTATATGGAAAAGAGACAGAGTTCACAGTAAGCACATACCCGTGAATGCCGACCTCCCTGTAGATTGCTTCTGGCTGTGGTTCTTGCAGCTCCTCCCTCGCCCCGTTCAAGATGAGTTTACCTCTACCTACCTCAGTCTTCATATAATAAATCCTCGCCGCCCTGTTCTCTCTGCCACTACCGTCACCACTCCTACTACTCATCTGCGCTCCACCACCTCCACTTCGATTTCTTGAGGCTTGAGCTGACCGCTTACTCATTAATTTTGTTGGGGGTGCTGCCTCTTCCCTGAAGTCACATCCGGCTGCCCTCCCTTTGCAATGATTACTCCTGTCATCTCTACCTAACCGGCTCCTCATCCCGATCGGGAACCATCTGTCATTGCTTCCTTTGAGTCGTGTCTTCATGATTATCTTGGATGAGGATCATACTGAGCTGCTCAAATCTTGATTCTTTTGAGTGCATCGTCCATAAGCTGTCCATTTTCTCTCTTGGTCCCTGACATCCCCAATTCGCAAGGAAATCAGCTGCTTTGTTGGCCTCTCTTCTAACATGCCTAATAATCATATAGTCAAATCTTCCCAAAATACTTTCCAGATCTTGGATCAGACTGGCTGTCCTCCAGCTCTGAGTTACTTTGTCCCAAGAGGTCCCGTTGTTAAGTTTTTTGAGGACTTGTATCACCATTAAGGAATCTCCTTCCACCTCCAGTTTATTGTAACCATTTCTGATTGCTATCTTTAAACCTTGCTGAACTGCCATCAGTTCTGCCTCATTGTTACTCATAATGCCTTCGTTGTCTGCATATATCCATCTCGTTCTTCCCTGGTCATCCCTGAAAAGACCTCCAATTCCTGCAAGGCCTGGGTTTCCCTTAGAAGCTCCGTCGAAGTTCAACTTTATGAAACCATTTGGGGGAGGGGAAAATTGCCTGATGCCATTATCTCCCATCCTGGGCACTTTCCACATCTGAGGGGCCACCATTCCTTGGTTCAAGTTTAGTTTCTTTAGGATCTGCTCTTCTTCCTGCGTCACTTCCCAGTCCTCTCCATTCCAAGTGTCCGCAAGTATGGTTTCCCGAATATGTCTCAAGGTTTTTCCCCATAGTTGGTCTTGTGTCATCTCTTTGTTCTGGAATACTCTTCTATTTCTTTCCTTCCAGATCATCCACATATTCATCCCAGCTGCCAGATTCCATGCACGCCTAACCACTGGACTTGTAAATTGTCCTCTTCCCCAGATTTTGATAGTGTTTTTAATACTCTGTTGATCTCTGTGGGTTTTTCCAAAAAGCCACCTGACCTTTTCCCATTGTCTCTGAGCTTCTACACATGAATTCAGTAGGTGTTCTTGCATTTCTTGTTCCTGTTTACATAGAGGACATTTGGGAGGTCCCTGAATGCCTTTCTTTTGGAGTTGATCCCAGGTTAGAATACGACCTTTGATGACCAACCATAAGAAATGAGTCACTTTCGGCCACCAGTTGTTGTTCCATATCTGTTTCCAGGTACCTGTCATATCCTCTGGTTCTCTATTAATCAAGAGATGGTAAGCCTCTTTTATTGAGAAGTTTCCTTTTATTTTGTGTCCCCATCTCAGGATGTCCGGTCCCGATCTTATGGGGATTCTTCTTGTCTGCATTTCCTTTTGGTATAGCTCTTTTTGCTCTCCATCTATTTGTTCCATCCATTCTTCCAGGCTCTTCCAGGTTCTCCATGTTTCATCTTGGCTCTCTATCCTCCAAAAGTCCTTTACTAGTATCATTCCTTTCTCAGCTGCTTCTTGGCCTAGACTCCTTAGGGCTTGCAATCCATTCATTCTGTCCCTCTGCTGCCAGGCCTCCTCCCAAAATCTTGCTGAACTGCCATCCCTGATTTCCCAAAACGCATGCCTGGTTATCATGTCTTTATTGAGACTGGCTAGATTCCACACTGTCGACCCTTTCGGAGTGTCCCTTATTCTTAGTATTTCCTCTGGTTTGGTGGGCATGTTATATTTTTTTGACCATATTCTTTTCCATAGATCATTTCCTCCATTCATCCACCGCCACCAAAGCTTTGCACCCATTGCTTGGTTTAGAATATAGGGATCTCTAAGGCCTAATCCTCCTTCCATCTTGCTTTTCACCACTTCCTTCCAGGATACTAATGCCCATTTCCTTTGGTCCTTATTTCCTCCCCAAATGAATTTTTTGAAGATCTCTGTCATCTTAGTGCACACACCTTTTGGGGCAGCCATTGCCGATAGTTGATATATAGGAATAGATTGAAGAACTGCCTTAGCTAAAATAGTTCTGCCCGCAAAATTCAAGGTTCTGAAAGACCAGTTTGCTAATTTTCTAGTTATTTTTTCCAGGGTTTGTTGCCAATTTACCATCCTCAAGGGATTTAATGCCAGAGGGGTGCCAAGATATCTAGTTGGGAGTTCTCCAGAGCGGAATCCCAAAGTTCTGGTCAAGAAATTTTTGATATTCCAGCTGTGTTAAAAAAATACATGCAAGATTTGTCATTGTTAATTTGGGTTCCAGAGGCTGTCATGAATAGGTCTAAAATTGCTTTGATTCTGTGGGCTTCTCTGAGTGATACATTACAGAACAGCATGATGTCATCAACAAATTGCTGATGAGTAATAGGCAGGTTGTTACCCCAAATTTGGATACCTTTAAGGTTTTTTCCTCTAACTTCTTTTTTTATGTATCTCCCTAAGCCTTCTACCGCTATGATAAACAGGAAAGGGGACAGAGGATCCCCCTGTCAAAGACCTCTGGAAGCTTTAAAAGGCTGGGATGGGGTTCCATTCACCATGATAGAGAAATTTGTTGATGAGATCATTGATGATATCCATTCAATCCATCTATTACAGAAGCCGAAGGCTTTCAAGATTCCTTTCAGGTACTTCCAGTTCAAACGATCATAGGCTTTGGAGAGGTCAAGTTTAATCATCATACCAACTTCCTTTTTAACCTTTAGGGAGTGCACCACTTCTTGGGAGACCACTAGACCATCCAAGATTTGTCGGCCCTCAACGAAGCCTGTTTGCTCAGGGGAGATAATGCTAGGCAGGAGCGGTTTGAGTCTTTTCGCTATAAGGGTAGCTATAATCTTATAAATTACGTTACATAGAGAAATAGGTCTGAAGCCCTGAGGGTCTTCAGATTTATTCTCTTTTGGAATAAGAGATAAGAAAGTTGAGTTTAGGTTTGTACTTACCTTTTGATTCCTTCTTGATTCTTCTACAACATCCAGGATGTCTTGTCCTAGGAAGTTCCACCCTGCTTGATAGAATTCCACTGTAAATCCATCGGGGCCTGGGGCTTTATTCTTTTTCATTCCCTTCACTATTTCTTCTACTTCTTCCAGAGTGGCTGCCCTCATCAAAGCGAGGTTTTGGTCTCTAGTAATTTTTCTTGGGATCTCATTACACATTCTTTCAATAGCTTCTTCTCTATCGGCATTTGGCTCCGTCAGAATATCCTTAAAGTGCTTAACCAATACCTGCTCTATCTCCTCATGTTGCGTAACTCTTGTCCCTGCTTCATTTTTAATAGAAAAAATTCTATTTCTCTGCCTTCTTTGGATCATAGCTTGGTGGAAGAACTTAGTGTTCCTTTCCCCTTCCCTTAACAAATTTACCCTTTTTTTTTGCCTCCACAAGATTTCTTCTTATTTGTGCCTTTCTTCTAATTGCCCTATTAATATTCCTTCCTCTTTGGCCAGGTCATCACTTCTCCCTGTATTTATTATTTCTTGTTGGATTTGTTCCATCTTCTACTCTAGCCTCTGCTTATCTTCGAGTATATGTCCAAATTCTTCCTTATTCCATTTCTTGATGTTTCCTTTTATTTCTTTTAATTTCAGTTGGAAAGTCTGCATTTTATTTCTTCCCCTCTATCTGCTTTGTCTCCACCATTCTTCAACCTTCTTCATAAAATTTTGGTCCCTGAGCCAGAACGCTTCAAATCTGAATGGTTTTCGTTTCGGGCTAGCTTTTATGTCTAGTTCTGCTTCTACCGGTCAGTGGTCCGATCCCAATCCTGGGAGAATCACTGCTTCAATGTAAATGTCCCAATTTATAATTTGTTCTGACAATAGGAAATGATCTAATCTAGATGCTATCTGATTTCTGCCTCCTCTCCTATTATTCCATGTATAAGTTCCATTAGTTGTTTGTATGTCCACAAGCCTTTGCGCTGCTATCTAATCTCCGAAGGCTACCATGTCTGTCTCTGTTCTTCTGAGTCCTCCTTTTTTTTCATTTAGATTTTTTATCATATTGAAGTCTCCTCCCACTACCCAAGGTAAACCTGGGTAAAGGCCACGCAAAGCTCCCAAGTTCTGGAGGAAGTTTTTGCGATCATTCTGCATATGGGGTCCGTAAACATTTGATAATAAAAACCATTCTTGAGGCCCTAAAATTCTAAATATCCCAGAAAGGATACGGGGTATGCTCATCCAATCTTCGAATTGGAACTCCTCTGGGTTCCACATTATTGCTACTCCTCCAGCACTGCCTATCGCATCTTGACTCATAATTTCATAATGAGGCTTGAAATTTTTCATATTTTCTCTTAGTTTGCTTTCCTGTACTTTTGTTTCTTGGATTAACATTATATTTGGCTTATCCTTTTTGAGTCTCTCTTTCAGATATCTCTGTTTTCCCTTGCTATTCAGTCCTCTGATATTCCAGGTTGTGATAATCATTTCAAAAGTTTTATGGGTTGTTGGAAGACCTCCGACAATGGTATCACTTTCCCTGAATTCACCAGCATGTCTCCTACCATCTGAATGGTCTCACTCATAGGTCTTCTTCCTCTTTTCCTTCCGCTTTTCCCTGTTCTACCTATTTCTAAGTTTTGGTCTCCTTGTGATCTGAGTTGCTCAGGTTGCTTCTCTATCCATCTTCCTCGTTTCTCCTTGTGCCTTCGGAACATGTCCTTATAGAGTTGTTTTTGGTCCTCTGGTATGAACCTTTCATCCAGATGCTTCCATTCCTGTAGGAGTTTCCTCATGATCTTTTCTTCTTCTCCTTCTTTTCCCTGTTGCGGGTCTATATCCATTAGGATCTGTTCCTAGGTCCTTTCTTATTTCCGGTCTTCCTGTTTTCCTTCCTTTTCCACTGCTGTTTCATTCTTTTCGTTATCTTCTTTGCTGATTTCTTTCTGAAATTCTCTTGTGTCTTCTTCCTCTTCTTCTCTTTCCACTTCCATTTCTAGGTCTCTCAGGGCTTCAAACTGATTC
The DNA here is from genome assembly GCA_031772625.1 of Pinus tabuliformis. NCBI lineage: Eukaryota > Viridiplantae > Streptophyta > Pinopsida > Pinales > Pinaceae > Pinus > Pinus tabuliformis. The sequence continues at coordinate 998,102,811 of CM062810.1, read as the reverse complement.
TGGCTTTTCTGGTTGCCTTCTGTATGGAGGGGGTTTGTTTTGGTTTTTCCTTTTTGGGATCTTGTTCTTTTCTGAACTTCCGTAAATCCTTCTCTGTTTCCTTCATTCATCCTCCCTTCCTGCTCTGCTCTTTTCCTTTCTTCCGCCTGATTTGATGGGGTATTGCCTTCGTTCATCGGACAGTTTTTGAACAGATGGCCGTATTCATGGCATCGTCTGCATCTAAATGGGATGTGTTCGTAATCAACTGGCTGCTCCCATACATCATCATGATATTCTATTTCAATATGGTCCGGCAGAGGTTCTGTGATATTCATGTAGACACAAATCCTGGCGTATGAAGTATATCTCCCTCTCTTTGTCATCTCTGCTACCTTCACAAAGGATCCTATTGAGTTCCCAATTCCTTCTAAAATCTCCGAATCCCAAAACTCTATCGGAAGCCCAAATAATCTGACCCAAACAGGAGCTGCTAACATCTTTTCTTTTTCCGGGTTGTAACATTCTTCCCATTACCTCATGAATAACCCTGTATTGTTGAAGAAATAGGGGCCTCCTTCAAAAACCCTATCCTTATCTTCTAAGTTTGTAAATGCTACTGTGAAAAAACCTTTAGCCCCCAGTTTAAGGTCTATATGTCCTTTCAGTTTCCACCTTTGTTGAATCTATTTCATCAGATCTTTCTTAGATGGCCAAGTTCCTATAAATTTGTAAATAAGTGCATAATCTTTCATATAGCCTCTATACTCTTCTAGTTTGTTGTTCAGAATTACGAACCTGGGTTTTTTGGATGCTCGCGGCAAACATTTATTTCCTGTCTTCGCCTACCATTCTTCTCCCATCACCGACGCGTTCTTGCTACGGTTTCCAGGTCCTCCGTTCATCCCATAGTGGCTTGATTCCCCCGCTGTAATCTCCTTATAGGAGGGGATCTCTCCCCCCCGCTTACTTCCTTCATTCCTCACAGTCTGACCTATTCAGTGCTTTCTGTTCTATTTTCTATGGTACTGACCTAATACTTGGTTTTTGCAGGCACGCGGGTGGTCTTCTCCACCTGCCCGAGAACAGGCCCCCCAGGGGATGACTGAACCAGTCCCAAAACCCTAGCCCGCCATCGCTATTCTCCACTCCACTCCGCTCCTCCATCTCTCCCATGAATCATCGGTCCAAAAGATCGTTTAAAGAATATGTTAATTATGTAAATGTTATAAGTAATAAAATGAAAATTAAAATAGGTTTGATATATGGTCGTACCTAAGTCATATGTGGAAACGAAAATACTCTATGTTGCAAAATGATTTGGTGGTGATGTATTTTGAGGAAGTTATTTTGAGAGTATTCTAAAATTTAGACAAAATATTAAAAACCTAATTTTCTTCGTTATTATAATTATAATACTATGAAAATTTTTTAGACAATGTGTAGAATTGACCATTGATATTTTTGGGAGAATAGTTTCTAGGTGAAGGAAAATAAACTAATTTTGGTAAATATAAGTAAGAGATATTGTCCTTTATGAGAGCAGCTAGAGATGGTGTGAAGAAAAATTATGAAGAATTTCAAAAGAAAAATGGAAAACAGGAAAGTGAAGAAGTTAGAATAAAGTTTTCAACAACATAAAAATGGAATCAGTGCCACTAAAAAGAGGTATTCATGTTACTAAAAGTAGTGGTTGGGAAGATGTGGAAAGAAGAAATGATCTTATCGAATTAACTCTTAAGAGAAGTTTCGTTTTATTTTATTATTAAGAAGAATAACATTCAAATATTTTCAATTTTTTTTTACAATAATTTTATAATGAAAATATGATTTATTAAGATTTGGTTGATAATATGAGTAAACCTTTGTTCTTTATGATATTCCACAATATTTATATATCTATACGAAAAGCTAGAATATTTTTTAGAAAACTAGTAATAGTATATGAAGAAAACCATTGGAAGCAATGTTTATCGTTGAAGGGATGGAGGAATGAGGAGCAAGTGTCATTCGTGTGAACCTGTGTAGTTATTAAATTTTAAGGTTTCTATTTTCAATTCTCTAGCAAACTAAAAATACACCTTCTAAAGAAAAAATAGATTTATGTTAACAATTTAGAGGATTTTTTTGGAGAAAAAAAATTATATATAAATAAATATAAGAATTAGTCTTAATAATCCTTTCATATGTATATAGTATTACATAATAAAATTATCAAACATTTGTATTCATAACGAAATATCTGTAAATGCGAATAATGAAATTGTAATAATAATTAAAATCAAACAATTCGTGTACTTTAGTTTGGATGTTTATGATATAATATCTCAGAAGAAATCCATGTTTATTTATATTTTATGAATAATTTTTTTGTAATTTAAAATGTAGATTAGGGTATATTTCCAAATATTGAAATTATTGTAAAAAATTATATTTGTATTTATAATATTATGAAATACATTATGTATAAAGAAATTTGGAAAATTGATTAAAACTTACGATTAAGAAAAGAGTATTAATATTACGCAATGAATCAATAATTATGACGCTTTGAGTTATAGTAACTTGAAGAATAGATTATTATTTAATAATATTTAAATTTAATTAAATATAAAATATTTTTTAAGAAATTTAGAATTCCATATTTACAGCTACTTATTAAACATTTTAATAAACAAGTTTTACTATGGTTATTTTCTATTAACAAAAAAAATCAATTAACTATTGAATTTATTAATATTATTATATTATAAAATATTTAATTTATTATTATTATTATTATATTGTGAAATGGAGGAGGTTGAAGCCGAAGGGGTGTTGCTTAATTTTTATGGAGAAATAGCGATGGAGTATTCTTGGGGATCGGGAAACACTCTGAATAATGAAGTCAAGGTTTTGGCTTTTTGGCAAGGGTTAAAGATCACTTTTACAAAGAGTCTACCTTAGATAAGTATAATTGGAGATTCGATGATCATCATTCAAAGATGCATCAAGTGCAAATAGCAAAATGAGGCATATGTCTCCCCATATTTCAATGAATAAGAATGACTCTAAATAATTTTGAATGTTGTGATTTTTTCCATGTTTAAAGGGAGAATAATTGGTGAGCCGACGATCAGGCCAATAATTATGAATGTTGTGATTTGTTCCATGTTAAAGGGGAGAATAATTGGTTAGCCGACGAGGAGGCCAATAGAGGAGTTGCATTAGAACAAGGGACATTGATGTTAGACCAAGAAAAAACTATATTGTGTCATATCCCATGATCGAGAGAAACTAGAGAATGAATACGACCAAGGAGTCGAATAAATAAGGTTCAATTTCTGACACCCCAATATCACTTCTCATGTAAGTTGATGCATGGAAGGACCTTCTTGGGTGGCGAGATAAGCAATAAGATCAACACACCTCTAGATGGAAACAGTATGGAAATAAAGCCATGATAATGAAAAATTGGAAGGGATGGGAATTAAAATTAATTAACAGCTACAATGATGAGGGATAGTATCTTACTCAATCCATGACATTTAATTCCAAGTGAAATTGTGGACAAAATGGTGGTACCAAGGATGGAAGCTCACACTGATAATTATCAGAGAAAAGGGGTCAACATTCAATGCAAAATAATGTGTGTGACAATTGATAAGGAGCATCTTGGGAATATAAGGAGGATGATGCAACAATTAAATTTGAAAGTTATTTTTATACATGGATGGATAGATCTCAAAATGGCATCCTTCAGAACAAATGCAAGTGGTGCTCTCATGGAGGAACAATTGGCTTTGGTCAAGGAGAAAATAATGACATTAACTACGAGAGCGGTGGACCAAATTATTTAGGAAGACAGTGATCAATTCTTAGTGGTGATAAATCAACTCACTGAAATAGGGAAGGATGTTGAGCTTCTGCAAAGGTATATGGACCATCTGACCACCAAATTAATTAATTTTAATTTCAAGGTAGATAGTGTAGAAGTCAAGGTTGAGACAACAATAGTTGGTGTGTCGAAGGAAGTCTTTGGGCTCAAAGAGGTGTCTCTGTCTGGTGCTCAAGCTACAAGGGAGGAGGAAGGGAAATAGGGGAAACAATGTGTATTACTCTAGAAACTGGTGAACATATGGCGTAGGAAGATATTCCTCTCAAGGAACTCATATTTGTTTTTAAATTCTTAATGTAATGTTTTGTTTTTTTTGTCAAACTTTGTGGATTATTTTGGTAAATTTATAGCCTAAATGTAAGAAGGAGAATAGCAATAAACAAATAGATTAGCTATAGGAAGTATTTCGAATAGTTTTGGGAAAATATTGAAATAGAGCAATACCTAAATGTAAAGGACCTAACCTAATTCCATTTTTGATAAATATAAAGCTACCCATTTCTTTAATAATAATAATAATAATAATATCATGAAATTCCATATTTTTTTATGATATATTGAATATCAATTTGATTATCTCTACATATTCTTGATTTATAATATTAGCCATCGTAAATCTATTTTAAATTCAAATCTGCCAAGTACCGAGATGGATCAAGTGTAAAGTTAAGATGGATCTAAGTTTGTATTGTTGCATTCCATAATGGATTTCCTCAAAAATTTAAACAAGATTTGTCATAACAAATATCATGGACAACTACAGTTGTCTTTTAAAAAATATGATAATTTTGTATTTTAATTTAGATATATAATCTTATAGTTAGAATTATATTTATTTATTTATTTATTATTTTTCTTTTTATAATTCTAATTATGGAGAGAGTTGGAAGCCTTAATTTTTTTTTCTATTTTTAACTTATTTTTGACCAAATCAAAATGTTTACGTTCACATTACAATATCACTATTATAACAGGAAATAAAACATCTCTCAATACAATAGTTCTGCTCATTGTATCATTTGGTATCGAACATTAATACAATATTAAACATTGACATCGTAGCATTATACATATGCCCTAGCACCATAACATGACACCCATCATAACTTTTCGCATCATAATATCACACAATTGGGCTCCCACAAGGTGAGAAACTTGGTTGAATGTGCCCTTTTTGTAGCAACTCAAGGATTTTCTGAATGATTTCCTTATTTTCTAGAAGAGGGTGGTGGTATATTGGCCAATTGGGTAGAGGTTCTCAAAGAGTCATATCAATCGAATGTGTGACATAAGAGTGCAAAAGTACCCCCATGGTTGAGGAGATGTCCATGTACTCCTCCATAACCATATAGACTTCCTTCTATTGTGTGGAAGAACCCTTTCTAGGGGTCACGGATGTGGCCATGATATTCCCCTTACTTTGATTTGAATAAAGAATAAAACAATTTGCTGAGTTTTGGAGAGAATATTACTTCATTTCTTAGTAGAGATCAAATAATTGGTGGTAAGTGAGACTACCTCTGGTATTCTGTATAATTGTTTTCCAAAAGTAATAATAATAGTGCAAGTTTTAGACTGATGCATAGTATGATGTTTCCACAAGTATTTTTGGCCTAATAAAACATCAGAAACTTCACGAGGAGAAACATCACACAATACCTCATCCCTAGAGGCCTTGTTGTTGCAAAGAATATGGTTTATTGTTATAGTGTGGTGTGGTCGGCAGGTGCAACTACTTAACAAAATCTCATGAGATGAAGGTCTTTTGGCTCAAATTGTCAACAATGAATTGTAACGGGGAGCCCCTCAACCACATCTATATGTTGAGGAGGCACTACTCCTCCTCTGGATCTTCTACCTCAATATTTTGGAACTTAGTGGTAGCAATAGTGGCACTACGTCTTGCATAAATAATTTTCTTCCACTTGTTATTCCCCTTGGCAGGTTTTAGCTCAGAGTTGGAACTTGCATCTAACTTCAAATATTTTTGCTCAGCCACTAGTGACTACTTGGTGTGAAACTCATTTGTGTTGTGGATGGGGCTCTTATGGAACTCACACCAGTTCCTCATGTCCTTCTTCGTATGTGTTGCCTTGGGTTGCTCCACCTTGTCTATATCCTTTAGTATATGATTTGGACGTTCCTCTTCCCTGCTTCATATTCATAGATCGAATGTATCAATTCTTCTATTTAAATTTTCACTTGATCATTACAACCTAGCGGTAAGATGCACAAAGCAAGGAGATGTCCACGAATTGCAATTATTCCAAGATGTATTTGCATAGACAACCACAATACTTGAGTATCATATGTCGCTCAAAATCCTTGATATTGATGTAACATAGTTACCAATAAAACGAGAACTATACGGATTTCTCACTTTTTAGAGGTAACAAAAAATCATCTGATCTTGAAAAGTGCTGATTTAGAATACAGCTTTTCTTTTGGAGCATATTTTTGACATGTTAAATATGCTTATTTACCAAGTATGAACAAGTTTTTAAAAATATTAGTGATTTTCATGTTGATTTTGAAAAGTATTGATGCAACATAAACCACTTTTTTTAGATGGCTTATTTTTTACGCTTTAAATTTTCTATTGTATTATGTGTGGATAATTATTTTTTAAACTTAACAATTTTTGAGGTATTCTTCTTGTTCTTCTTATTCTCTAAGATATGTATTTTTAAGTGATTTTCAGGTTTTTGTTTTCCTTTTCTTTTAAAATTTTTTGTAAAGGAATCTATATATATATATATATATATATTTTAATTTTTTTAATTATTTATTTATTTATTTTTTTCTGCGTAGTTAAAAGAATAGGTAAATATTTTAAGGTTAGGATTTTCTATATATTTATGTATTGTTAATTAATATTTCAATGGACATCAAATAATTTCCACTAAAAAACCAATAATTTTAAATATTTGACAAAAAAACACACATTTTGAATATAGATATAATAAAAAAATACACATTTTGAGATTTTTTAGCTAAAAAGCACATGTCAACTAAAGGATTTTTAAGGGAAAATTTTAACAATTTAAAGAAAAAAAAATTAGGAAATTTATGTCAAAAAATAATAATAATCATAGTTTTTTTGAGAAAATAATGATTCACATAAAAAATAAAGTGAAAATAAGATAATACAAATACGAAACATATAAAAACAATAATTGAATACTTATTCTTCTCATAAAATCTCAAAGTCAAAACATTACAACTATTGAGTAGTTCTCAAAATTGACTTTGATTTGCATCAATCACTTAAATTTGATGAATAATATCACATAATCCGTGCTCATCATCTTCTATAGTTTCACTGTTGTCTTCTTCCATAGTATTTTGTGCTTCAGTTTGTTCATTTTCCACTTCTAATTTATCTTTGATGTATGTAAATCTCTTAAAGTATCCATTTCCAATCATTCCATCTAATGATGGTTGAGGTTCCTTTGCCATTTTTTTCTGAATTTGATTCATTAAAATCCCCTTTCCTCAAGCCAACTTCTTGCATTGCATCTCGAAGAACCTGAATACCATTAATTCTTTGCTAAATAAAACTGCATTGTAGTGACTTTTATTCAATGACAATGCAGTTTCTTCCTTTTCGTAGGAAACATGCTAGTGTTATACATAATCATAAATTACAAAAGAAATAATTAAGTAAATTAGCATAAACAAATGAAAATTAAATTTTTTTCTTGAAATTCAATTTTACATAATGAAAGCTACCCAAACTTGAGAATAAATCCAAAATCCAATCTCGCTCATTTCAACATAAATATATAAGATAGTTAATTAATGCACGTGGTTTGTAATAAATGTTAACCATCTCTCCTTTTGCACCTTTATCCTCTTACATTAGTTTTCTTACAAAAACATCATGAACCAATACCTGACTATGAATTTTCCCATCTACTAGATTCAGAAGAATAGGCTTATAGATATCATTTGTTTTCCAACATTCAACACAAATGAACTCACAATCACTTATAATTGGTTGATCTCTGCAACTAGTAAGATTTGACATTTTCCTGTAACATGAAATATTAAAATTTCAAATAACTTGAACATCAATAAATTTTGTTAACATTAACCAAAAGTACAATTTCAATGTCTTACCATGTAAGTTTGATGGTTGAGTTTTCTTTTCCCTTAAATCTTGATCATAACATTGTAAATTGTCTGTCCGAACAAAATATCACATATTTTTAAAGTGGTGAAGTTGTGACATCTTGAAATCCCATAACCACTTTATTAAAATATCTATAACTATAAGGCTCGCTATCATAGCCAATATTTGGGAAATTGAAACCACGAGGAATACCTGCAATAACTAGGGAATATTTCCTTTTAGTTATGAGTTTTGCAATGTCTTCACAATCACATTGTATTATTTGATATTGAATAGTCTTGAGCACATTCCAAGTGAGATGATTAAGAAGAGAATCGAGTTTTACATTCTTAATATGCTTCTCTCTTAGCCTTTCTAACTTAATTTTTTCAATAAAGGTTTTTAAACTATTTGGTACTCCATTTTCATCCTTCTTTGACATATTTTATTAAAGAAACAAATATATGTATAACTAATAAAATAAAAATAGTTTACATATGAATAAAATGAATATATATATATCAACATACCTTTTTTAATGCAAGATAAAAAACTTTTAGTGTTGATTTAGACCTTGAATTTGCGTAGTTCTGTACAACATCATGCCAACTCTCTTCATTCAACATTTTAACCATTTGTTCTTGTATTTTCATATAAAACTTATGAATGAATAAATAAAGTAAAACATGTTAATATAATGATATACCTAACAAATACTACGAACAACAATATGTTATATTTAAAAGAAAACTATAATAAAAAAAAAACTAAAAACAATTCAGCAAAATTTCTTTGGAAGTTCTTCGCAAATTTTGTCCAAAGATAATTCACCTGACTTCACACGAGATAATATTGATTTGACAAGTCTGTGATCCTTGACTCCTTTCATTATTCTACAAGTTGTGATAGTCATATTATCTCAAAGATGCTTGATTTCAGGACATGTCCCACTATTGGTAGATATTACGGGTTTAGACTTTTAACAATTTGATTTTTTATGGCAATATTCTCACACATGAAATCTCATTAATCAATTCCCATATCTCACTAGATCTAAATGCCAAAAAAAAAAATTTATCCATACCTTTTAACATATGTAAATTTACTTTTCCGCCTTTTGAATTGATTTTTTCCTCAATTGGATAACATATATCCATGCAACATTACAATTGAAAGCTTAGATTAACATTTTCAATATCCCCACCATATTTTTTTTCAAATTCTCCTTGAATAAATCTGACCCTTTGGATGAAATTCATAGACATCCTATTCTCATTATATATATTATGATCTCGTGCCAATAACTTTTATTTTGTATATGTTAAGCCAACATAAACAGTACATTTCACTAGTTGAAAAAGTGAGTTATTAGGATATTCCTCCATCAATTGTCTTCTATCCTCTGTAAAATGTCCCCCTCCAATTACATGATATTTGTATTAAAAACATGTTGACCTATCAAATGCCTCTTTGCTAGGAATTTGTATTGGATCAACAAGAACCAGATAATCAACCACATGTGCATATGGATTGTACATAATCAATGTTTTCAAGTTATGAACATGTAGTTGTTGTGGATTTCTAATTTGATATTTAAATTTTCCTTCATTTGGCTTATATAATTGGCTGACATTAAGATGAAATGTATTCCCACCATCAATTAAGTTCTTTTCGTCAACTGATTTCAAATGGAATTTTGTTTTGTTTTAATAATGACATGCTCTGAATCAACACCTAGTGTTAATATTCCCTTGCTACGTTTCGAGCTTTCACTCTAATCATCATTGGTTCCCATGGCTTTTTCAGATTTACCAAATTTTGATTTCTTCCTCATATCAGTTAACATATTTTCTTCTAAATAAGAAATCTCATCATCATCAAATGGAAGAGAGACATCCATGGGGATTTTTCATTTTGGTCCTTTATAGCTTTTCTCCTTTTCAACAGTAGTTCTAATCTCATTATCCCTAATGGTAATGTATTATTTAGCTTAATCTTCCACATCTTCAAAGTAACATGTCTAACTTTACTGGATTGATCCACTTTAGTCATTCTTTTCTAATCCTTTGTTTCTGCTCTTGTAGTTATTTTCTTCTTTCTCCTATATTCTTTTGTCTCTATGTGGAAACAATTGATAAAATTCATAATATTTGGCTATATATAATAAATTCCCTCCAAGATAATTAAAAGACTCTTAGAAAAACCTTATCAAACAAAATATAATATTCCAATGATAAATAATTTATAAAAGTTATAATGATACTTACAATAATGCATAATACATAAATATAAATAAGCAAGCTTATAATGTTATTTGCAATGTTGATTATGATTTCTTCACACATCTTAGTGTATTCTTTAGATGTGTCATACTTAACCTTTAAGAGATGATATTTAACCCTTCCATGCATCTTGGGCAGTTTTTCAAGAACATAAATAATATATGTATTTGGCGCCAAACATATGTCTCATAATTTGTAATACCCCTCTGTTCTTTATGTTAATGTATTACTATTTTTAGACTGGACTATTGTTAGATTTGATGGTTGGAAATCCATGTTAGATTTGGAATGGATGTTAACAATAGAGTTATGTTGATGTAATAAATATATTTTTATTAATAAATAAAAAGTTGGAAATTACTTGCGAGAGAAATATTAGAGTAAGATATTCTCGACAAGATTCAGAAAGCATTATGGATGGATGATATAAAAATCAATCTTCCCGTAAATGACTTCTAAAAATCCATAGGAGGTGGTAGACAAGATTTGATATGATGGGAGAGAAATATTTATTAAATCACTTAGTTGGAGAAAGACATTAAGTATGGGTAGAATAAAGTGTTGTGGGAGAGAAAGGAAGGCTTTAAAGAAAAAGGAAAAGAACATTTTTTTCACAAAAAAAAAAGCATAGGCACGTGGGTTAGCAGACCACGTGGGTTAGCAGACCGAAAAAGTGGGACATTGCTAAAATATACTAGGGAAGAAGATATATAAAATACATTATTTGGGGATCAAAGAGGTTGTTGATTACATTGGCAAGCATATATTATCTCATTGGGAACTTATGGATTTGGTCCATGGTTAGGAGGAAAGTGTGTTTTCCCAAGTAAATTTTGGGCACCATATATGATAGATAATCTCTTTACATAAAATTTTCTTGTTTATTTATTCATGCATGTTAAAGGTTAGAGAAAATGTTCACAAGTAGCACATGAGTGTGATTTAGTTCAATTGATGCTTAAGGAATTACTACACAAATATTATATAATTTAATTGCTTATTTCTTTAAGAATAGGAGTGAATGAGGTCACGACTTATTTTAAGAGTATATTGAAAGCTCCCTCTTAAATCCACGAATCCTACAGAAATTTCGAGTGAAAGCTAAATCCAAATTCTTAAATGATTAAGGTAGTGGAGAGTCGATTTCCTCCATCAGATCTGAAAAGAATTAAGAGAATAGGAAATAAATAACGTGATGCCTTGAAGGAAGAGACTATCAAGTTTCACCAGGCATTGGGAGTTATTCATATGGGAGCATCTAAAAACGTAAACAAATATATATCCATAACAAGTTTATACAATCATAAAGAATTTAACAACAGCTAGTTAGTGTAAATGATGGTGGAAACAAGTTATAAAGACATCATATTCAGAACCACACTCATATTTATTCATTGATGGAAATTTATAAAATCAAAAAAATATTTCCCAAACCAAACTGAACCAACTAGTCTATAAGACTGAACCTCACATAAGAATAAATAGGAAATCAATCATGAGTTGGAGTGGAACTCATCGGAAGATAAAATGTGTGCGTACTGCTATTAGTGATCCCATAAGACTTGTCCCTTAATAACTAAACATGACTCATGAGTTATAACCATTTCCTTATGCATAATCTAAATAAGTAGATGCTACAGCCCACAAATTTTAGCAATTGAAAGGAATATGGGTGGGAAACTTATCTTAGGACGTGGACTCGAACTAGACTTGACACTATCGTTGTGGGGCTAGTCAACCACACTCTATAAGTTGGGATAAGGTTGTTCAAGAAATTCGTTATTGGTTCAAGTTGTAGATAAACTACCAAAAGAAGAAACTACTAGAGCGAACATTTTTCCAGCACATGCATAGGCACCATGACTATTATTAAATTTATGTATGAAAACAAAACCTTATCTCATATAGCAACATAACAAAAGTTACAATGTGTTGGGAAACTATCATAATAATTCTAACATTAGAGCTAATAAAATATTACAGTTAGAAATAAAAATATTTCTAAGCCAAATAATAACATATATATGTGCCACATGCTTTTCCAATTTAAAACTATATGGCTTGGCAAGCGAAACACGTCTAAGAAGAAGCCAAGAAAAAGAGAAATATTAATATATAGCTTACAACTATACTGACCATAGGGTATGAGAGCCTTGGCCCAAACAACCACTTAACAAAGAAAATGTTCTCAAATGTATTGAATATTAGAATTTGTTTTAGAGGTACACCATCGTATGAGAAGATAAAAATAAAACTCGTCTCACCGGGGAGACACCTTCAGCGTTCACAATCAGGGTAACTTAACATAAATATTCAAACACACATAATCCTTTGTTACACACATTATACATTTTAACACCTGAAACACTGAGAGAAAAGTGCCAAAACAATTACAAATGAGTACTTAATTCTAATACCAACAGTGTGGCCAAATTCCCTAGTTTCATGGCCCTATTAGAAGAGCGCCAATAGTAGGCATAAGTATGGAAGGGAGCAACTTAAATTAGCTCATTGCACCTTGATGATACCTTCAAGAATCCGAAATGTATGTCTAATGGATAACATACCTATCTATGGGTAGGGAAGAGTTAGAAATGGAGTGCCAAGTTTTGTATTCAATTGGAAGAAAGCCTAGAGTTAAACCAACACTCTTCTCTACCTACATCAAAGAATGTGAGCAGGCGGTGAGATTCAAAGTGTGAAGAAAACATGACCAATTTAAAAATAAAAGTTTATAGTAAGTGACCAAGAAATCTATAGAGAAAGGATGTTGCTGGAAATCCTTTTTCTCCTGCACATTTCTTCGGAAATTTAGTTATATTGTGATGGCCAAAAAATGTTACTAGTGCTTATCTTAATTGTATACTGGAGGGAAGAAAAAAAAAAACATAACAATAACTAAGTCTACACTAAGCATACCTTTTCCGTAGAAGTTTTTCCAACATTGCATCACAAAACCATTACTCTGAATACTTTTGAGGTAGACCCATAAGTGTGGTGAAGAGCCCAAATCAACACACTAATACTATCACTAAACTGTAAGTAGAGTAACACACAAAGAGAAGAGAAAGAAAAATGAACTTGCATGAAGGAAACTACGAAGGTACGCAAGGTAGGTTATAATTGTACAAAGGAAAGGAGGCCAAATCATCAGTACCACCATGTTTCTGATGAGTGACCTCACACAACCTCAAGAGAAAAACAGTTAACAAAACAGATATATATAGGGACAAAGATATAACTCAGAAGCATATCAAATTAAATTATTCTCACCGGTTTCAATTAGGAACCAAGAGACAAATCTATAGGGGGTGCAACACCAAGTGAACAATCCTAGCTTTTAGAATATCAACACCTCTCATGGTAGCATTTCAAGTGTTCAAAACCAATAAACCAGCAAGAAGTTTCCCAATCGGATAAGAAATGATCTAATTCCTTTAGGATAGTGTTTTGAGAAGTCATCTCCATCGTTGTATGAGTGCGGCCAAATCATGACCGTGGATTGTAGTTAAGTACTAGAGGCCACAGGAAGAGCACATGGATATGACATAGGTGGTTGGGAATGATTTGATCATGAAAAACAAAGTATTCTACCTACTCCAACCTCATTAAATTCAATGTAAAGTTAAACGTCGATGATGGTTAGTGAATATATGATCATTAGATAAAATAAAATAAAAATATCTAGAAATCTTCTATGAGACCATTGATTAGGGTCACAAAATTTACCTTCAACTCATGTTATGTGCTATAGGGATAGGAACTCATAAATTCACATGGTTCAACCCTCATTTTTCCAGATTGGGTCATGATAAGAATGTGTTTGAGAATAATTCTCTCATGATAATTAAGTTTGAAGTGTATCAGTTTTGGTAGAACTTATAATTCAAGCATGTTAACGATAGGAGTGATCTCTCAAAAGAAATAAAAAAATTGAAACAAGGTTCATGACATATGGTATCACAACACTAATTTCAAGACTGACATTAAAAGGAACAACCACATTAATGAGTAGATATGTGAAAAATTGAAATTTTGATTTAAGTATTGAGGTGCTAATGCCTATTTGTGTTGACCATAAGATACTCAAGTGAAGCAGGATACCACAAAATGATAAATGATGCTACTCCACCTATAGTAGTAAGAGAGTAAATATATGTAGATTTTTGGGAAGGAAGCACCCCATCAACAACTCAATTTTTCTATATTATTAGAGGTTTATCGCAAGAGTTTTCTCACCTGAGAAACCATAACAAATTCATTCTAAAGGCTAATGAAGAATAGGAAAGGATGATAAGGGATCTAGCTGGAAAATCTAGTCATAGAATAATAGAAACATAAGAACTAAAAAGCAAGAATATTGAGACTGAGTCCGAAAGGTCTCGAAGTGGAAATGATTCACACAAAAGTTATCACAAAATATAGAAAAGGAAGAAGAAAGTGGAGATACAAGGAGAGCTTAGAAAAATAAAACCCCACACATTTGATAGGGAAAAGGAGGAGGATGGAGAAGCGTGACTCCTCAATATGACCAAGTATTTCCAAATTTATGAGTATGAGAGCGATATGAATGCCAAATTGGCCATTTATTAGATGTAAGGTGAGGCTTCCCTCTGGTGGGAATAGGTCAAAATTGTGTATACATCAGAAGAAAAGAACGTTTCCTTGGAGGAGTTCAAGAAATAGTTAAAGTCTCGATACCAAAATGAATGATATTATGAAGATCAAGAAAAAGAGTTCCATGAATTACAATTGGGATAGTTAACGGTGGATGATTTTGTGGATAAATTGACAAATTTACTATAGTATGTTTTGTATATTATAAAGGAGAAAGACAAGGTGCAAATATTCTTTAATTTCCTACTAGCCCCTTACAAGGAAAGGATTGAATTCGACAATCCTAAAACTAGTGATGAAGTGCTAAGGAAAGAGAGACCACATTATCAGAAGTTCAAGAACAAGGGAGAAGGACCAAAACCATGGAAAAATAAGGACCAAAATAAATCTACAATGGGGACAAAAATATAGAAACCTTCTTATCTTAAATTTTTTAGAAAAATCCACCAACGGAAGAAATTTAGCGACGGAATTCCACCCAGCGAGCACAATCTAAAAATGTGTCCAAGCCCATGGATTTGAACAATAAAAAGACAAGTGGAGTCAAAGAGAGAGAACTGTTGAAGTGCTGGGGGTGTAGGGAACACCATGTGTTCAGATATTGTCCACATAACCCCAGATCTATTCAAAATATTCAAGATGTCCATGAGGCAACAAATGTGAACTATATTTCTAGAAAAATCCCAAGAATATGTGTAGTGCTAGTGGATAGAGAATTGGAGCATTAATCTACGATAATTGAGATTGATGGTACCATTTTAAACCAACGTGTTTCTATCTTAATTGACCAAGGGGCCAGTTTAATTTATGTTAGTCCTCAGATTGAGGAAAAATGTAAACTAAAATTTGAAAAATTTAAGACTGCCTGGTTGGTACATTTAACAACAGGCAAAAAGAAGAGGGTAGCTAGCCAAGTGAAACAATGTCCCAGCCATTTAAATGGTTGTCTCACAAAAGAGAATTTAAATATACTTCCCTTAGTGTCCTATGATGTATTAATAGGCATGGACTCATTGGAAAAACATGGAGTTTTCGTAGATTGTTTAAAGAAATCAATAAGCTATGTAAGACAAGGGGGGCAATCCCAATTAATTAAAGGCATAATGAGACTAGTATCAGTTAGAAAAATATCATCTTTGTAGATGAAAAAGTGTGCAAGGAAATGGTTTCATTTATTTGTGGTGCATGTTGAAATCAATGAACAACAAACAAAAGAACAAAAATTACATGACTTGCCTATCATTTGGGAATTTCAAGATATTTTTCTAGATGAGATCCCCAACTTACCTCCCCACAAAGATGTATATTTCTCCATTTATCTAATACCAGGTGCAACCCCATTGTCGATAACCCCTTATAAAATTAGTATACCTGACCTACTAGAGTCGAAGATGAAATTACAAGAACTACTGGATAAAAGCTATATTAAACCTAGTGTCTCACCATTGGGGGATTTGGTGTCATTTGTAAAGGAAAAATATGGAACATTTAGAATTGGCATCGATTATCGAGAATTAAAAAAGCTAACCATTAAAAATAAATACTAGATACCCCGTATTGATGATTTGTTCATCAAGTGAGAGGGGAAACCATATTCTCAAAAATTGATTTAAGGACCAGGTATCACAAACTGAGAGTGAAGGATGAAGATATTCATAAGACAAATTTTTGAACTTGATATGATCACTATGAATTTGTAGTGTTACCATTTGGCCTTACTAATGTATTGACAACATTTATATGTTTAATGAGCAACATATTTAGTAAGTACCTTGATAATTTTGTGTTGGTATTCATAGATGACATTATGGTCTACTCCAAGAATGAAGAAGAACACAAGGGACATCTGATACTAATATTGCAAACTTAAAGAGAACGTCAATTATATGCCAATTTTAGTAAATGTGAGTTTCATAAGGACATAATACAATATTTCGGCCACGTTATTTCAAAAGAATAATTGTTTGTTGATCCTAAGAAGGTGAGGGCCATTTTGAAGTGGCGCACAACCGAGGATGTGTCAGATATCCAATCCTTTATTGGAATTATAGGATATTCTGAAGATTCATATAAGGTTCTCAAAACTAGCCTACCCTATCACATTCTTACAAAAGAAAGGAATAAAGTTTGAATGGAAAACCAAATGCTAGGGAAGATTTAACAAAATGAAACATTTTATTATAGTGGTACCCATTTTAGAAATTGCAGACTCAAATAAAGAATTTGTTGTTTTAACATATGCATGTTTGGAGGGTTTAGGAGGAGTTTTGATGCAGGAAAATGTAGTAGTGGCTTATGTGTCTAGAAATATGAAAACACATGAAAAGAATTATGCACTATATGATTTAGAGTTGGATACTATAACATGTTCTTTGAAGATGTTGAGACACTATCTATTGGGAAAAAATTCACTCTAGGAACAAATTAGATTAGCTTGCAATATTTTTTCAGACAACCAGATATTAATGCTAGACAAGCTACGTGGATGACCTTTCTTAGTGAATTTGAATTAGATATTAGACACATAAAAGACAAAAAAAAATAGAAAATTCTTTAAGTAGACAAACCCATGTTATAATGGGAGTATATGTTATCAGTGTATATACATATTTCATGGAACAGGTTAGAAACTCAATACAGGAAGATAATAAATACCTATAAGTTCATCAAAAACTGTAACAAACCTAAATTCTAGGTTATGTTGAAAACTCAAAAAACTTCCAAGCCTACAAGAATAGATTATATATTTCGAATCTAAGTGTTCTAAAAAAATATAATACTACATGAACATCATAAGAAATCATATGCGGGACACCGATGATATCGAAAGATGACAATTGTGCTAAGGAAGAAGTTCTACTAGCTAGGCATGAAAAGATAAGTTACAGAATTCTTGTCTAAATGCTTAGAATGTTAGTATGTGGAGGTAGAGTACCAACATCCATCAGAACTGTTAAACTCACAACCCATTCCTAAATGGAAATGGGAAGTGATTTTGTTGGACTTTATTATAAGATTAACAAAAAAATGATGACAGCATGAATCCATTATGGTATTAGTAGATACACTAAGTAAGGTTGCACCATTTATACCTGTACAATATACCTATGGAATGACTTAGATTGCAAACATTTTCACGAATTAGATTTTTGGACTACATGGAATACTAAACATGGTAGTTTCTAGGAGGGATGTTAAATTTACTTCCAAATTTTGGAAATCTCTGTTTAGGGGCATGGGAACACAACTAAATTTTAGCACTGCATATCACCCCCAAACTGATGGGCATATAGAGTGAAAGAATAAGATTTTAGAGGATATGTGAATAATGTATGTCATGGACAAACCTTCTAAATGGGAATATTTCCTACATTTAGCAGAAATTGTTTACAACAACAGTTACCAAGCTTCAATAAAAATGAGTCCCTTCAAAGCCTTATGTGGAAGAAAATTCCACACACCTCTTAGCTGGAGTTAGCCGTAGAACATGCTAATACCGAGGCAAGATTCTTTGCCAGAAATGGAACAGGTGGTGTAGAAAATTAAACAAAACATGAAAACTACACAGGACAGATAAAAAAGTTATGTTGATAAAAAGATAACTCGGAAGCAATTTAAGGTTCGAGATCATGTATAATTAAGAGTGAAATCGATGAAAATTAACTTAAGAACTAAAACCTATACCAAACTAGCTCCACATTTTTGTGGGCCTTTAGAAATTTCAGAAAGAGTTGACCGAGTGGCATATTAGGTCACATTTCCCAACCATAATAAAGTACACAATGTTTTTCACTTATATTTGTTAAAAAAATACGTCCATGATAATTTTCACCTAATTTATTGGAATTTGATACAGGTGGAACCAGAAGGATACTTTCTGGTAGGTCCACTTCGCATATTATATCAAAAAGAGATCTTGCTCCAAAATCGAGTTATCATTTAGGATAAAGTTCAATGGAAGCTCTTTATACCAGAGGAAGCTACTTGGGAGATATAGGGTAAAATGTGAGAGGCCTATCCAACATTGCTTCAGAAGTGAAGAAATTGGATAATGAACACCAATGACAATGTTGAAAAAAAGGTGGGAAAGATGTAAAACCCCTTTGTTATTTATGTGAAAGTCTTGTTATTTTTATTCTGGACTATTTTTAGATTTGATGGTTGGAAAGCCATGTTAGATTTGGAACGGATGTGAACAATACAATTATGTTGATGTAATAAATATATTTTTATTAATAAATAAAACTTTCGAAATTACTTGCAAGAGAAACATTAGAGTAACATATTCTTGCTAAGATTCAGAAACCATTATGGGTGGATGATATCAAAATCAATCTTCCTTTAAATGAGTCCTAGAAGTCCCTAGGAGGTTGTATACAAGGTTTAATATGATGGGAGAGAAATATTTATTAAATCACTTAGTTGGAGAAAGGAATTAAGTATGGGTAGAATAAAACACTGTGGGAGGGAAAGGAATGCTTTAAAGAAAAAGGAAAAGCACATTTTTTGGAAAAAAAATGAAAGCCTAGGTAAGTAGCTTAACAGACCCAAAAAGTGGGTCATTGCTAAAATCTGATAGGGAAGAAAATATATAAAATACATTACCTGGGAATAAAATAGGTTGTTAATTACATTGGAAAGTGTATCTCACCTCGGGGGGAACTAGTGGATTCAATTCATGGTCGAGAGGAAAGTGTGTTTTTCCAAGTAAAATTTCAGCAACAGATACAGTAGACAATATATTTAAATAAAATTTTATTGTTTAATTGTCGATGCATGTTAAACATTAGAAGAAATGTCTGCAAGTAGCACATGAGTGTGATTTAGATCAATTAATGCTTAAGGGTTTACTTTATGAGTCTTATATAATTTAATTACTTATTCCTTTAAGAATAAGATTGAATGCAGTTTCCACTCATTTTGAGAGCATGATTGAAAACTCACTCTTATGAATAGGAAGCCCACAAAATTTTGCGTTAAAGATAAATCCAATTTTTTAAAATATTAAGGTAGTGGAGTGTCGACCTTCTCCCCCAAATATGAAAATAATTAAGATAATAAGAAATAAATAACGTGGCACCTTGAATGAAGAGATGGTCAAGTCGTCCAATGATTGGGAGTTATTAATATAGGGGGTTGTCCAAAAATGTAGACAAAGATATATTCATAACAAGCTTGTACAGTCATAAAGAGTTCAACATCGCCTAGTCAATGTAAACAATGGTGGAAATAGATAACAGAGACATCACCTTTAGAACCACACTCAAATTTATTTACTGATGGAAATTTATATAATCAAAAGAAATATTTCCGAAATCAAAATAAAGCCACTAGTCGAAAAGAAATATTTCCGAAATCAAAATAAAGCCACTAGTCGATACAGAAGATGCTCACAAAGGAAGGTGCTCACATTGGAATAAATACGAAATCAATCATAAGCTATAGAGAAACTCGCATGTAGGTAAAATATGTGCGTACTGATACCAGTTATGCTAGAAGCCTTGTTCCTTAATAACTAAATACGACTCATGAGTTATAATCATTTAATTATCAAAAATCTAAATAAGTAGATACTACAGCCCATATATTTTACAAATTGAAAGGAATATGGGTGGGGAACCAATCTTATGTTGAGATTTTCTGTTCTATTAAATTTGGGAAAAATCTCATGTATGTGACAACAATAGGATTAGTTGCTATATTAGCTCCAGTATTTTTTTAGGAGGAGTTAATGCATCCTATATTTGTTATGAGGGAATTTATGATTCAGTTTTATGCTCCAGCTATATAGAAATGTAATCCCGTAGAGGATTGTAAGGAGTGTATGTAGAATGTATAGAGAAAATAGGGAGAGCTGAGAGCATGTGTGGAGAGTCAAATTCTATTGTAATCTCCTTTGAATAATAAGATTTCCGATGCCTCTGTTCTGGTGGACGTAGCCCAGATTGGTTAGGTGAACCACGTTAAATCTCTGTGTTATGGTTTTGTCTTATTTTGTTTGTGCTGTGTATGTTTATTTTTATTTCAGATGCACTTTGTTTAGTCTAACAAGTGGTATCAGAGCGGTGCAGTGGAGCGTGGAGGGCCCATACCCTACAAGTCTCTAGTTGTGGAGCTGGTGCGTGTGACAGATCGGCTGAAGGTGGAGTTCCGGCGGTTGGCGCAGTTTCGGCAGAGAGAATCGCGCCAATTTCTGGCAGTGAATTGGTTGGCGCGGTTTATTTTGGAACAGAAGCACCAATTGGCTTGGATCTGAGTCTGATACTCGCGCCAGAGCTCCAATACACTGATTGGTGCGGAATCGCTGGGTTTAAGCACGCCAATATTTCATCACTTATACGTTTTTTGCTCTGGCACGGTTGATCTGTAGTCAGAGGAGCACCAAGCAGTGGATTGTGTTTTAGGCACAGGTTTTTTGCTGTCAAGGAGCGCCCAACAATTTTTCCCTCTAGTAAACCTGCAATTTTTTGTTTTTTGTTTTTTTAAATTGTGAGTACACAATACGACAGAGGCAGTTTTTTAATTTGGAATTGGAGATTGTTTGTGTGATACAACATGGAAAAAACTCAAAGTGCTCATTTTGAGATCGAGAAGTTCAATGGCAAAAATAACTTCGAGATCAAGAAAGTGAAGATGCATGATCTGCTTTTGCAACAAGGCATGGTGAAGGCGCTGTTGGGAAAATCCAAATAGCCTTACACCATGACAGATGACGAACGGAATGAGTTGGATGGAAGAGCTGTGAGTGGTATTCGACTGTGTTTAGCAGATGATGTTTTGTTTGACATCGTGTCAGAGAAAACTGCTACTGGTTTGTGGACAAAGCTGGAGAAGCTGTACATGACAAACTCCTTGACCAATAGGATTCTTCTGAAGCGACAATTGTACAGTCTGCGCATGAAGGAAGGTACATCTATTACTAATCATTTGAATGTCTTTAATACTCTCATGGTGCAATTAGAAAGTATAGAAGTAAAATTTGAATCAGAAGATAAAGCTATAACTTTATTGTGCTCGTTGCCCAAGTCATGGGATCATTTTGTTACTTCTATAAGTCTAAGCATATTAGAAACCCTTGAATTCGATGATGTTGTTGGAGCTTTGTTGTCCGAAGAGATAAGGAAGAGGTCGAATTCTGAAACCTCTACATCAGAAGCAATGATGGCTAGAGGTGTTATAGACATTTTTGTGCCTTACAGCATTGAGCATGAAATATCCATAATCTTAGGGATCCAAAGTCCCTAAACATGTTGTTCCTACCCCTAGAGGAACAAGGCTAACAAACCACAGCAATTCATAGAAGTTCTCCACCTGAAACTGCTCAAAAACAAGTCAATTCAGGATCATGTCAACTGCTCCACTGACCATCTGCGCTGAATGTCAATGGCTACACTGGTTACCTGCGATGAATGTCAACTCCAACACTGGCTACCTGCGCTGAGCGAGATTGGACATGTGGCAAGTTCATTCCTCAAGGTGTCAAAACCCAGGAAGCTTCCAAAATGACACTTGCCTCAGGGAATTCGACTAGTGATGAGTAAGAGGTTCCAAATCTCCAAGTGGAAGCAAGAACCTCCAAGTGGAATCAAGGACTGACAGAGGGAGAGGACACTAGTCAGATCTCAAGCTGACTCATCCTCTCTCCAAACATCTATATATGGATCTCTCCTCCATGAGATCTAGGAGGCTGGAATTTTGTTATTGCAAAGAATTGCTGTTGGTTTGAGACTGGAATCATTGGGTGCTTAATGATTTGAAGGGAGGTGAAGATAGGAATTCCATTCTGCTGGGAAGGAGATGCTGGATTGGAGCCCTCTGGGTTGTATCTCTTCCTGAACCTTGTTATTTATCAATAAAGCTATCTTGGTTTTCTTCTATATACTGATGTATCTTTGATGTATGATTGCATTAGTGTATTTGATTTACTTCTAATCCTGAATCATTTATGAATATGAATATTTGCCTTTTTGTTGTGTTCTTCTCTTGTCACAAGTAGCTATTCTCTTGTCGCATGTAGCTGTTCTCTTGTGATCTCGTAGGAATCAAGTAGCTGTTCTCTTGGGCGAGTGAGGAGGCAAGTAGCTGTGAACACCCAAAGAGAAGAGGATCTGGATCGAGGGACAAACGGAAGACACTGGTAAGTCCATTGATCTCTCCTCTTTCACATTTCATAAAGGAAGAAACCAGAATAGCTGTCTCTGTTTGTTGCTAAGGCACTGTCACACCTTAGGTGGATAGGATCGTCCTGTATAGGCATTTTTCCCTACAACAAATTGGCGACTCCGCTGGGGAGATTTGTTTTAGTCATTTTATTTGTGTTTCTATCATTGTTTACCTCATAGACTCAATAGCAACAATCGAGCTGCTTCTGCTATTCTCAGTTGCAAAGTAGACAGTTGATGCCTTGATCCTTCACTGGATTTTGTCTATGCTCTGAACAATGGACTCACAAATGATTTGATGATCCTTTGTGATAGATCTTAGTACCCTCTCAAATCATCTCTTTGATTGTACCTTGCTTGTGTTTCTGATTTGGCCTGAAACCGTTGATTATTGAGCAATCTGTGACCCAGAACCTAGTGAGAAACGAGAGTTTCTCCTTCAGCGCAACCACTGTGAAGGCATTTTGCATTTCAACGCAGGTCCCGTGAAGGATACCTGCGCTGAATGTCAAAACCACAGTGTTGAGGTTGCGCTGAACCAGTTTGGCCTTGTGCAGCTGGGGTTCTCTGCTCTCTGTTGCCCTGTTTTGATCTCTGTTTTTTGCAGCCTGTAACCAACATAGGTACCAGTCTGATAACTCCTTTTCTCTACTTAAATTCCACCTCCTTTTGTACAAAAAGACTGTGAGTGTTTTTATGTGTTTGTGGTGTCATTTACAGTTTTCCTTTGCATGAGTGAAATAATCATCCTGTAGCCCTTGATTCAGATCTGTTGATTGTGATCTTAGGAGAGAGTTCATTGGTTGTTTACAGTTGATTATACATTTACTTTTGCTTATTGGTTTGAGTGTGTCTCTTTTAAGTGTCGGAACAAGTGTTTATTTCGAAAGTCGCAAAGTGTTGTAATCTCTTCTACCCTTGTTGATTTCAAAAAAGTAAACTTGTTTGTATCTGTCATTTAAAAGCAAATTCAAAGTTGTACAAAAATCTTTCTTTGTAGGCATCAATACTAAGAAAGCGGAAAACAAACACCTGCATTTTGCATTTGCGTTTTGATAAGTTTGCATGCTTGATTTAGGAACAGTGCATTAGAGTGTGCTGATTGCTCTTTGAGAAAAAATGGTGTCTTTCTTTTCCCTTAGTAGCTAGGATTTTCAAAGTTGAAAAGATATAAAGCTTGCTTATCATCTTTAGACTGCATTTAGGAATTTGTATCATACATCTCGTGGTGAACCTTGAAAGGCAAACTTCTAAAAAGATCAACTTAAAATAAACTGAATGAACCTAACAACGCTTTGCAACATAACGCACAACATAGAGGTCTAGGCTAGAGACGTGTTCCAGCGTCGTTAAGCCTAGTGACTGTCGATCTCGTGGAAGGTGGGTGATTCCTCCTGAGGGACGATAGCGCTAGTACGGATTGTGCTCCTACGTACCGTCACGTATATATTGGGAGACCCCTATAGGGATATATCCTTTATCCTTAGGAAGCCGTGTCGGCCACCCTACTGATTGCAATGCACTGAACACAGCATTCAGGAAGATCGACCGCCCGTACCCTAAAAAGTATCCTGCTGTTTTGCGAAAGGTTTGGCACACCCTCTGCCTAGAACTCTAAAGCAGTTTCTTTTGGCCTTTTTCAGACTCTTTAACAGAAAAATTCCATCCGAGCATTTGTCACTTCGAGCTCGTTAAAACATCGAAGGAGACTAGAGTCATCTTTAGCTTTTTCTCGACTCTTTAAAAGTGAAAAAGCAAGTTGTGTCTAAGTTGTGTCTAAGCATCGTTAAAATTTATTTTAAATGGAATAATGATCACCATTCCCTCGTTGATCTTCGAAGTTAGTCTCTTTTCATCGTAATTTCTTGTAAAATCGCTAGAAAATATTTTGGATAGACTAGATATGTCTGAACAACCGTCGACATCTAGGACTGTGTCATCCGACACAGCAGCGGCAGAGCCTCCTGCTGCTACCCCAACGATGTTCGATGGTATACCATCTATCCTGGCAAGTTATCAACAACAAGCCGGAGTCCCATCAGGGACTGCTTCGACGAAATGGTTAGTTCCTATTTCTTCATCCGGATTATCATCTGGTATTTCTTATGTTGAAACTCAACAAATTGATCCAATGTGTCTTCAAAGGCCAATCTACCCTTTAAGTACTGGATCACAACCATATGGAGGGTAGTATGCCTTTTCATTGTTCCCCCCCAGAGAACAAACATATGGGAGTTTACAACAAAGTTCAGGTCAAACTGGAATTACATCCAGCGGTTGGGTACCAATACTGCCTCAGCAACCAAGGGTTGTATATTCAACGCAACCAGTCCACCCTGTGTCGAATATTCCTGCTATACCTGCTATGGTGACTGCGTCGCAAGTACAAGCGCTACCTGTTGTATGTCAACCCCAAGTTTCTCAGGTTGCAATACAACAGCCTCTTGTCTCAACGACTCAATCACAACCTCAGGTTAGTGACTCCTTATCTGGAGCGACTCAGGCTCAAACAAGTACTATGACTCCTCATCTTGGTCAATCATCCAGTATTGGACAACAGCAAATGGTCCAACAACCAGGGCTGGTTCAATCTCAACAACCGCCGTTCCAGCAATCATATCAAGGACCTGAGCAACAAGTCTTTGTAAGTAATGGGCAACCATATTATAGTGGTTATGCCCATCAACCTTGTCAAAGTTGCCAGCATTATGCTGGTATGCAAAGACCCACTGCTCAGGAGATTCCATCTTATCGTGGGTATGCTTCGCCTAACCTGAATCAATAGTTGCCCTTTGTAGCAACTCTAGAATTACCAGATCTAAACCGGCTGACGAATGATCCAATTGCTTATGCCCCTTGGTGGCCAGCAATTCCGCATAAACTTCCATCAGATATTCCTAAATTTAATGGAAATCCAGGTGAAGATCCATCGAATCACGTGATGAAATTTCATCTATGGTGTTCATCAAACACCCTAAACGATGATTCGATAAGGCTTCGCCTTTTTCAGAGGACGTTAATGGGTCCAGCGGCAAAATGGTATATTGAATTGCCTAGAGCTTCGTTCGACAACTTCAGTACCTTAGCCACGACTTTCTTAACCCATTTTCAATTACCGATAAGGTATGAAACGGGAACAGAACTCCTAACCAACTTCAAACAGACAACGGCCACTCACATATCTGATCATATACATGAGTGGCGACGTCGTCGTAGGATGGTAAAAACGTACGTTCCCGATCAGCTATTAGCTGAATGGTTTATCAAGTCGTTACTTCCCGCTATAACGGAAGATGTGGCAAAGGGAGGAGTCGTAACGGAAGAGCAAGTTATCGCTCGTGCGCAATATCTAGACTTGGTCTATACTCAGTCTGGCACGCTCTACGACAAAATACCTGACGCCCCTAGACCGGAATTCTCAATTCCTCCTCCTCCTAAATCAAACAATGACTCTCATGCCGGTGATGGCGTGATTGGAAAAACAGATACGAAATCGACAAAGGCTACATCTAAAAAGGCCTGTAAGATTTCTAGTCAAAATGCAAATGAGGAACTTCTTGCCTCGGAAGTAAATGCCATGTCGACCGACAAGGGCAAACAACTGAAGCAACCAGGGGGCAAGAAGAAAAAGAAAGGGAGAAAAAGGAAACCCCCTGCGAGGTGTCATATATGCGATGAGGGTCATTGGACGAGAGATTGTCCACAAATAGCTGAAGTTAAGAAACTCTTTAAGAGTTCAAAAACCCCAGCAGTATTGACTGATCCGTTTCCAAGCCCGCGAACCAAACTGGTTGCTAATCAAAATGTTTCCCGCTCCCAAGTGCTTATGTTGTCTACCTCAAGGCAGCAAAATGATGCTTTGACAAGGAATAAAGATTACGGGAATCCACGGCTGTCGAATAACAAGGCTAATGAACAACCTAGTAGTTCGATGACAACTTTAACCAAAGTTGTGCCACCCATCATTCCTGAATTAACAATAAAACCACCAAAGGGGGTAGTACACAAATCGACATTTAATCCTCATGCCAAAGTAGCACAGAATTATAATATAGTAGAGGACCTGGCCCAATCATTGTCCGCTATGTCGACACTTGAGGCACCGCAAAATTGCCCCTCCCAAGAGCAATCTTTATTATCAGCAATAGGTGGGATTGGCCCAATGGATTCCAATCTTGTGGCCTTTGATCATAAAGAATATGACCCTCTGTTACCAGCTCAGCTAGCTTTCCTTATTCAAGTGAAAGCCCTCAACAAAACTGTTCATCGAACAATTATTGATGAGGGGGCATCTACATGTCTGATGTCGATGAGTTGCTGGAAAAATTTAGGCTTACCACCCTTGTCAAAATCGTCAACGACGTTAAAAGCATTTGATGGACGATCATACACTCCATACGGGATTTTAAGTAACTCGCAAGTTGAACTGGGGGGCAAAACAATAGAAGTTGATGTTGAAGTAATTGATGGAAACCTCGATTACAACATCCTACTGGGAAGGCCCTGGATATATGCCATGGCCGCAGTTGTGTCGACCTACTTCAGGAAGATTGCATTTCCCTTTCGAGGAGGAATTACAGTCGTCGACCAACAAACTTTCCTCCCCGACAGTTCACAAGTTATGGGAAGCACTCTAACGATCCATGGAAGCAATAATTCGCTTCAAAACATTGGAGTAGGTCTCCTAAAAGACCCTGCCTTAATGGGTACTTTTGCCCTACTGCCTGCGAGTAATCTGGCGGAAGTAGCCACAGTGGAAACCTACAATATGAAATCTTCTATATCTAATGGATTCAGAAGATTCCTAAACATTTTGTCAGCATGGATCATCACCCTAATAGAAATACTCTAAATACAATGGGCTCCGAGGACAGTTCTTATCTCGTGTCAACCTCGTTAAAAAATGAAACAAGGAGTCATGAGGATAGTCCTTTTACTGTGTCAACCTCATTAAAAAATGAAACAATCTCCTTTCCAAATCTCAAAGGTAAACCTTCAGTCCAACCACCAAGTTGAATGCAATAAAGCTTGGGGGGCATGCACCTCGATTTGCGTTGTTATGCTGGGGGCATGCAAACTTATCATCGAGCAGTTTTAGCACACAGTTCATGCTCGGTAAAAAATAAACTCAAGATTCGAGCAGTTTTAGCACACAGTTCATGCTCGTTAAAAAATAAACACAAGATCCGAGCAGTTTTAGCACATAGTTCATGCTCGTTTAAAAAAAAAATAAACATAAGACCGAGCAAATGTTTCCACCCGCGTTTAAGCTCGTTAAAAAATGAACTACCCGGTACATAACCACAGTGAATGTAATATCATCAGCCATCAAAGCCCTGGTCGTGTTTGCACCATCACCTCCACTTTTCATTTGGCCGATCGTTCACCTCCATATGATTGTTTACCCATTTTGAGGAACAACTGCGAAGAGTGATTTCACCTAGACATCCTTGTGACACTACCGTGATTGGAAAATTCCAACTTGGAATCAGCTGCTAACCCTGTTTATCACTCGTTCCTCAGAAGACGAGTCTTCTTTAAGCTCTTTTCATCTGACTCGTAAAATATGAAAAGATTGCCGAGTTTTGGCCTTCCAGCTCGTTAAAGCGACCGGAAGTGCTATCCCTCCTCTAGATTTTAATCTTTTTGGACCTGAGGGATTATTGCACAAAAAGATTGAGCGCTTGTTTTATTCGGCTCGTTAAAACTATCGAAAACTCATCCCTTCTGTATTGTTTTATACTTTTTCGGACCTAAGGGATTAGATGACGAAAAAGGACTTTTGGAGTTAACTTTATGTACCTTGTCAGACTCTCTAAAAATGAAAAGGACCGAGTTATCCTTGTCGTTAGACTCGTTAAAATCATTAAATAGCGACAAACTTGTCTTTAGACGAGAACGAGTTTCACTGTCGCTAGGCTCGTTAAAACATAGCGATGGGCTTGACCGAAGGGCAGGTTATAGGACAAGCATATGTTATCCTCCTCAAGCTTGACAAAAATAAAGAGGTACTGGTCAGCAATCACTGGGGAAAAATTGGGAGAAACTCAAGAACACTTTGATGGTAGCAAGTCGCTCTTGAACATGACACTTTTCCTCCGTACCACAATCGGGTTGGGTTGTTTCATTCACCGGTCACATCCATGGTCTCACCATACCATCCATATTTGGGGTAATGCTACCGATCCATCGCATCAATGTCGCCACATGTTTAAGAGAAGTCGTTCAGAAAAGTCAACCGTGTCCCATCCACTACCATACATTATCCTTCATCCTTTCATGACCGCCACCCTGAATCATATGTCACAGATCGTTTCCACCTCCATTAAATCATTAGCTCCATTCCGTGTCACTGATGTGGGATTCATTAAGGCCCTCTTTTGACGGATCGCTTCTTGTCGACATCAGCTCATTATCCAAGAAGTTGATCTAGGAACAACCCCTTCAGTACTTTGAAGCTTGCATGCCTCAATGGCAAGTTTCTCACTTTCGGCGACAGGTATACATCAATGACCTTCGACCGAAAGATTTTACGTGGTGTTCGACGCCATGTCCTTTATTCACACCACGTGAATTGGGCTGCAGTACCTTGAGGATCATTATCATTATCGGTGATTCCTCTCGCACTTGTTAACAGTTTACCTCATTGACCGGTAATCAAGCGATGTATTTCCATGTTCGACTTCAGAACAATTCTCACATGGATCGACTTGTACTTAGAGTGAAGATCGAACGAGTTTGAAGACCCCGGATCTAGTTTCATCCATCCGGGTTGCGATATATATTCGGGAAAGATAAAGACATTTGACATGTACATCATTGCAGCAGACGATCATCCTACTCAAAGGATGATAATTTCATCAAAATTATCAGTCTACCATCAGACGATTGTCTGTTCTATGTACAGAAAAATGAATTTATAAAGTTGAGCATGGGAATGCCCGCCTCAGCTAGATCATGAAAGCAGTATGAAAAATAATGTATTGTATTGTATCTTATTACAGGTCTCCTCCCAGCAATTGGATGAACTTCGGACCCTCCTGGATAAAGCATTTCACCCGATAAACGGCCTCATACTTTAGGGGGCAACTGTTATAGACATTTTTGTGCCTTACAGCATTGAGCATGAAATGTCCATAATCTTAGGGATCCAAAGTCCCTAAACATGTTGTTCCTACCCCTAGAGGAACAAGGCTAACAAACCACAACAATTCACAGAAGTTCTCCACCTGAAACTGCTCAAAAACAAGTCAATTCAGGATCATGTCAACTGCTCCACTGACCATCTACGCTGAATGTCAATGGCTACACTGGCTACCTGCGCTGAATGTCAACTCCAACACTGGCTACCTGCGCTGAGCGAGATTGGACATGTGACAAGTTCATTCCTCAAGGTGTCAAAACCCAGGAAGCTTCCAAAATGACACTTGCCTCAGGGAATTCGACTAGTGATGAGTAAGAGGTTCCAAATCTCCAAGTTGAAGCAAGAACCTCCAAGTGGAATCAAGAACTGACAGAGGGAGAGGACACTAGTCAGATCTCAAGCTGACTCATCCTCTTTCCAAACATCTATATATGGATCTCTCCTCCATGAGATCTAGGAGGCTGGAATTTTGTTATTGCAAAGAATTGCTGTTGGTTTGTGCTTAGTGCTTTGAAGGGAGGTGAAAATAGGAATTCCATTCTGCTGGGAAGGAGATGCTGGATTGGAGCCCTCTGGGTTGTATCTCTTCCTGAACCTTGTTATTTATCAATAAAGCTATCTTGGTTTTCTCCTATATACTGATGTATCTTTGATGTATGATTGCATTAGTGTATTTGATTTACTTCTAATCCTGAATCATTTATGAATATGAATATTTTCCTTTGTGTTGTGTTCTTTTCTTGTCACAAGTAGCTGTTCTCTTGTCGCAAGTAGCTTTTCTCTTGTGATCTCGTAGGAATCAAGTAGCTGTTCTCTTGGGCGAGCGAGGAGGCAAGTAGCTGTGAACACCCAAAGAGAAGAGGATCTGGATTGAGGGACAAACGGAAGACACCGGTAAGTCCATTGATCTCTCCTCTTTCACATTTCATAAAGGAAGAAACCAGAATAGCTGTCTCTGTTTGTTGCTAAGGCACTATCACACCTTAGGTGGATAGGATCGTCCTGTATAGGCATTTTTCCCTACAACAAGAGGTCATTCTAGAGAAACATGATCTGGTAAGGATAGCGACTCACGTTCAAAATCGAAATGGAAGAAGAGTAAGGCAAAGTGCTGGTTTTGTGGCAAATTGGGACATTTGAAGAAGGACGGTTGAAAGAGACAGCAAGCATCTAAAGAGGACTCTTCAACAGCGAAGCAAGAAGCAAACACGACAAATACAGGTTCGGCATCCAAGACAGGTATGAGTGATGAAATATTATCAGTTGATTTGTTTAGTCATGATCAACATTGGCTGTTAGATTCTGGTGCATCAAATCACATGTGTATTCATAGGGAATGGTTTAAAACTTATAAACCAATCAATGATGGAGTAGTTTACATGGGAAATGATGTCACATGCAACATTGTGGGAATTGGAACTATACAACTTAAAATGTTTGATGGGACAAATAAAATTTTAACTGATGTAAGACATGTACCTAAATTAAGGAAAAACCTAATTTCATTAGGAGTACTAGACACAAATGGATATAAAACCTTTGTTCAAGGTGGAGTAATGAAAATTTATAAAGGAATTTTACTAGTAATGAAAGCAAAGAAAGTTGGAAATCTTTTTTCAGTTAGAAGGAAGAACAAAGTCAGATCATGTTTCTATAGTGTCTGAAAATGACAGTAGTTCTATTTGTTTATGGCATCAAAGGTTGGGCGATATGAGCGAAAGAGGTTTAAAGATTTTATCTGATCACAAGTTACTTCCTAGTCTAAAGTCTGTTAAGTTAGATTTCTGCAAACATTGTCTATTTGGGAAACAAAGCAAACAGAAGTTTCAAACTGGAAAACATACTAGTAAGGGAATCCTTGATTATATCCATTCTGATGTTTGGGGTCCATCTCCTACAACCTCATATGGAGGTTCATCATATTTTGTATCTTTTATTGATGATTTCTCTAGAAAGGTGTGGGTCTACATGTTAAAGAAGAAATCTGATGTGTTTACAGTTTTCAAACAGTTTAGAGAATTAGTTGAAAACGTCACTGGAAGAACTATTAAATGTTTAAGAACTGACAATGGTGGTGAGTTTACTTCAAAGGAATTTGATAATTATTGCAAGGAAGCTGGGATCGAGAGACATAAAACCACTGTGTATACTCCTCAGCAAAATGGAGTTGCTGAACGCATGAACAAGACTCTTTTAGAGAGAGCAAGAAGTATGTTGAGTAACGCCAATTTGCAGAAGGAATTGTGGACAGAAGCAGTCGCTACAGCTTGCTATCTGATAAATCGATCGCCATAAACTGCAATAGAATGCAAAATTCGTCAAGAGGTATGGAAAGGTCACCCTTGTGATTATTCTAAACTGAAAGTTTTTGGTTGTGATGCATATGCTCTAGTTCCAAAATATCAGCGTTCTAAATTAGATCCTAAGTCAAAAAGGTATATCTTTGTTGGATATGGTGATGGGACTAAGGGATACAGGTTGTGGGATCCTACTACTCACAAGATCATCATTAACAGAGATGTTAAATTTAATGAATCCTCACTTGAAAATTCAGATGTAGATGATAAAGGGAAACAGGATAATGTATCTAAGCTTCAACACATTCAATTTGAAACCACTCCAAATATTGATGATGATCAAGATGAACATGGTTCAGATGTAAGTCATGAACAAGTTTCAGATGCAGGTCATGAACAAGTTTCAGATGTAGATCATGAACATGGTTCAGATGCTGATCATGAAGAAGTTCCTACAGATACTAATCATCCAATTGTGGAAGTACCAGAAACATCTTTGAGGAGGTCCACGAGAATTAAACGTCCTCCTAGAAGGTATGATGATTATGTTACTTCAGTTGCCTTAACCGCTAACGATGATGAACCTTTGTGTTATCACGAAGCTGTAGAAGGTTCAAAAAGTGAAAAGTGGAAAGAAGCTATGAAGGACGAAATGATGGCATTACACAAGAATGACACATGGGATCTGGTAGAACTTCCTAAAGACAGAAAAACTGTGGGATGTAAATGGGTCTACAAATTGAAAAGGGGTGTTGATGGTTCAAAGGACAGGTACAAAGCAAGGCTGGTCGCAAAAGGTTTTTCTCAGAAAGCAGGCATTGATTTTCATGAGATTTTTTCACCAGTTGTTTCAATTCGAATGGTATTAGCATTAGTGTCTTTGCTTGATTTAGAATTACAACAACTAGATGTTAAAACTGCTTTTTTACATGGAGATTTAGATGAGGAAATTTACATGGAATAACCAGAAGGGTTTGTTCAAGATCGCAACAAGAAATTTGTTTGTAGGCTCAAGAAATCATTGTATGGTCTGAAGAAATCGCCTTGACAATGGTACAAGAAGTTTGATTCTTTCATGTTGAGTCAAAATTATATAAGAAGTGAATATGATCATTGTGTTTACTTTAAGAAATTAAGTAATGGCATGTTCATTATCTTAGTGTTGTATGTTGACGATATGCTTTTAGCAAGCAAAAGCATAACAGAGATCAACAGGTTAAAGTCTCAGATGGCTAGGACATTTGATATGAAAGATCTAGGAGCAGCAAGACAAATTTTGGGCATGGAGATTTTCAGAGATAGGAGCAATGGTAGGTTGTGGCTATCACAACAGAAGTATATTGAGAAAATACTCTTGAGGTTTGGTATGAACAATGTGAAGCTTGTTTCAGTCCCTTTAGCTTCCCATTTTAAGCTTTCTTCAAGTTTATGTCCTAGTACAAATGAAGAAAAGGAATATATGTCTCGAATTCCATATGCCAATGTAGTAGTTTGTTTAATGTATGCGATGGTTTGTACTCGACCAGATATTTCACATGCGGTTGGGGTTGTCAGCAGGTATATGGCAAATCCAGGAAAAGAACACTGGTTAGCAGTGAAATGGGTGCTTCGGTATTTGAGAGGAACAAGTGATTATTGTATCACTTATAACAGAAGTAGTGAATTTGTTTGCGGTTATGTTGATTCCGATTTTGCAGGTGATTTGGATAAGAGAAGGTCAACTTCAGGGTATCTCTTTACTCTTGCAAGTGGAGCTATTAGCTGGATGTCAAAGCTACAGAATATTGTTGCTTTATCCACTACTGAAGCAGAATACATAGTTGCTTCGCATGCTTGCAAAGAAGTGGTTTGGTTGAAAGGTTTGATTGGTGAGTTTGGTAGGTTACAGGACAACATCAAGTTTTTTTGTGATAGTCAAAGTGCAATTCATTTGGCTAAAAATCCGGCCTATCATAGTAAATCAAAGCATATACCTATCAAATACCATTTTGTAAGACAGGTTATCACTGAAAGGGGTGTTTCTCTTGAAAAGGTGCATACGAAGGAAAACTGTGCAGACGTGTTCACGAAACCAGTTTTGTTAGAGAAGCTACGTTAGTGTCTGGCTTCTCTTGGCTTGCAGAAAAGATAAAAATAATAAATGAACAGGGCATCAGGTTAATTGTTGTCAAGGTGGAGATTGTTGAGATTTTCTGTTTTATTTAATTTGGGAAAAATCTCATGTATGTGACAACAATAGGATTAGTTGCTATATTAGCTCCAGTATTTTTTGAGGAGGAGTTAATGCATCCTATATTTGTTGTGAGGGAATTTATGATTCATTTTTTTGCTCCAGCTATATAGAAATGTAATCCCATAGAGGATTGTAAGGAGTGTATGTAGAATGTATAGAGAAAATAGGGAGAGCTGAGAGCATGTGTGGAGAGTCAAATTTGTTGTAATCTCCTTTGAATAATAAGATTGTTGATGCCTTTGTTCTGGTGGACGTAGCCCAGATTGGTTGGGTGAACCAGGTTAAATCTCTGTGTTATGGTTTTGTCTTATTTTGTTTGTGTTGTGTATGTTTATTTTTATTTCAGCTGTGCTTTGTTTAGTCTAACATCTTAGAGCATGGAATCAAACCAAACTTGACACTATCAACATGGGGTTGGTCAATGATGGTCTAGAAGTCAAGATAAGGTTTTTCACGAACTTTATTATTTGTTCAATCTGTAGATAAACTACCAAATGTAGAAATTACTAAAGACAACATTTTTCTAGCATGGCCATAGACACAATGAGTATTAATAAATTAAAGTACAAAAAAAAACCTTAACTATTATAGAAACATAGGAAAAGTTACAATCCATCGCCAAACGTTCATAATAATTCTAAACTTGGAGCTAATCTAATATTATAGTTAGAAATAACAATATTTACGAGCCAAATAATAACATATACATGTGTCACATGCATTTCAAAATTAAAACTATACGGTTGGGAGAGAAAAATGTGTCTACGAAGAAGCCAAGAAAAAGAGAAAGATTAATATATAGTTTAGAACTATACCAAACATAGGGTATGAGATCTTTGGCCCAAAAAACCACTTATCAAAAAAAAATATTTTCAAATGTATAGAAAATTTGCATTTATTTCAGAGCTACAACTTAGTAGTAGAATAGAAAAACAAAACCGCTGTCAGCGGAGATACACTAGCAGGATTCATAGCAAGGGTAACTTAACATAAATATTCAGAGATGCATAGTCCTCTGTTACACACATTATACAATTTAACATCTAGAATATTGAGAGAAAAGTACCATAACATTTATAAATTTACGCTTAATTCTAATATCAACTATGCATTCAAATTCCCTAATTTCATGGCCCTATTACAATAAGGCCAATAATAGACATTAGTATGAAAGGAAGCAACAAAAATTAGTTCATTGAGCTTTAATGAAACGTTCAAGAAGCCAAATGGTGTGTAAATGGATAAACGACTAGCATGCAGGCAGTGAAGAGTTAGAATTAGAGTGCCAAGCTCTATATTCTCTTGGAAGAAAACTTGGAGTTCAACCAACAGTGATGTCTACTTGCATCAAGTAATGTGAGCTGGCTATGAGAATGAAAGTGTGAAGGAAAACTGTGACCAATTTAAACAAAAAATGTTTATACGTAATGAGAAAGATACCTATAGAGAAAGGACGCTATCGAAAAACCTTTTTCTCCTGCACATTTCTTAGCAAATTTAGTTATACAATGATGGACAACAAATGCTACTAGTGCTTATCATAATCATATTCTTGAGGGAAGAAAAAGAAAACAAAAAAGGATTACCTGCATCTACGCTGAGCAAATCTTTTCCCAAGAAGTCTTTCCAGCCTTGCATCACAAATCCATTAACCCGAAGATTTCTGCGGTAAACCCACAAGAGTGGTCAAGAGCCTAAATCCGCATAGTGATACTATCACTAAGCCGTAAGTAGAGTAACACATAGAGAAGAGAAAGAAAATCAAAGTTACATGGAGGAAACTGCGAAGGTACACAATGTAGGTTATAGTTTTATAAATGAGAGGAGGCCAAATCGTCAACACTACCATGCGTCTGATGAGTTACCTGACAAACCTTGAAGAGAAAACTAATTAACAACACTTATATATAGAGGGAAAAGTATATAACTGAGAAGCGTACCAGTGTAAATTATCCTCAACAATGTTAATTAGTAATGAAGAGATAAATATGTAGAGGCCACAACACCGAGTGGAAAAGCCCAACTTCTAGAATATTAGCTCCTCTCATGGCAGTGTTTCAAGTTTTCAACACCACTAAACCATCGAGCATGTTCCAAATGCGATGGGAATTGATCTGATTCCTTTAGGTTACAGTTTTGAGAGGTCATCTCCATCTAAGTGTGGCCAAATTCAGATTGAGGATTGAAGTTAGGTATTGGAGGCCATGTGATAAGCACATCGATCTAGCATATGTGTCCGGGTGTAATTCGCTCATGAAAACCCAATTATACCACCTACCTCGACCTCATTAAATTTGAGGTAAAGACCAATGTTGATAATGCTTATTAGGTATACGATCATTGGATATAAAGAGAAAAAATATGTAACAAATATTCTATGAGACCATTGGTTAGGGTCACAACATTTACCTTTGACTCTTGTTATGCACTATAGGGTTAGGAACTCATAAATTAAGAAGGCTTGACCCTTATTTTTCTAAAGTAAGTCATGGTAAGAATACATATGAGAATACCTATCTTTTGATGATTATGTTTGATGTGTACCAATTTTGGTTGGAACTATAACTTAAGTATGTTAACGATAGGAAAGATCTCTAAAACAAACAAAAAAAAAATACTTGTGAAACAAGGTTTAGTGACATATTTTTCCCATCACCTCATAATTTTCACCCGTGTTAATCATAGCAAAATATAAATATATATGTACACCTTCATTTCTTTCTCTATCTTTAACTTTCCATGTAAATTTTGTTTGATTTATTTCTCGTGCATTATTCCATTCTGAAATAATCTTCAATGCATTTGGGGGAAAATTGTTGACTTTTAACATGTGCCTTATTTTGGTTTCATTCAAAAATATTCATATAGGGTCAAAATACAACTTTAAATGTTGTAATTGCTACCCTTATTCCAGAAACATTCATAGAGACCTTCTTTGATGCCATCCTCCTAATCTATATATATATATATATATATATATGTATGCACGATAATTAAAAATAAAATTAAAAGTAATTAAATTTTATTTTTAAAATGCAAATTAGGAAAAAAACAATAAACTAATTTTAAAACTATTTTTTTTTAAGGAGGTGCACCCGTGGCTTTTCAACCATCCACCTAGTGGGGGGATGAAAGACAGTAGGAGCCTTTGGCCAAGCCTACCCAACAGACCCTCCACCTAGCTAGGGACCGAAAGGTCACAAGAAGGCCCACCCACTGAAATTCTTCTAATTATATATATATATATATATATATATATATATATATATATATATATATATATTTCTATATATATATATATATATATATATATATATATATATAAGAATTTTTTTTTTAAAGGAATACTTTTTTTCTTATATCTTAGAGGAACCCAATAGCCTGCCTAAAATGTATATACTAGTAAATATTTTGGGTTTTACAACCTGTCCTCCTTGTCGTAAACCAATCACCTCACGGGGGGATTTGAACCAGGTTTTGACTTATTTCGAGAATTTCATATATTTCAAATTAATAAATTGAGATGCCCGCAAGACAAAAGAAAAAAGAAAAAAAAAATTCAAAAAAAAAAAAATTAACATTAGTTTTTCCTTTTCAAAGCCCTAAAAAATATGATTTTTCTTACTTTTTCTCCTAAAAATCCTACAAATTTGATTTAATTTTTTATTTTTCCCTACAAAAATATAACATGTTTGATTTTTTATGCGGTTTTCCCCCTAAAATATGATATTAAAAAAAAACTTTAGATTTTGAGCAAAAAAAAAAGAATAAAACAATATATTATCCCCAAATTGCTCTTTAAATGGTCAAAATAGAAGGAAAAATAACCTTCAAAATAGGAAAATCTCTCGTTGAATGTCTTCTCAATGGCAATGTATCTCCTTTGCAAAATCGCTCCAAGATTTTTAAC
Source organism: Pinus tabuliformis (assembly GCA_031772625.1). Classification (NCBI taxonomy): domain Eukaryota; kingdom Viridiplantae; phylum Streptophyta; class Pinopsida; order Pinales; family Pinaceae; genus Pinus; species Pinus tabuliformis. The sequence goes on along the minus strand of CM062810.1, from coordinate 998,064,196 downwards.
GAAAGATCCAGAAGATTTGATGTGATGTAAAGAATATAAACGATATTATATAGCGAAAATTGTGGGATTACTTTAACTTTTCTTAAATGTGGGATTAAAATTAAAATTAAGAAAAAATAATATATACTTAATATTATAGGTTTAGATTAACTTTTTTGAAATTTGGGATAAAAATAAATTATAAGCTATAAAAATCAACTTAATTACCTAGTTAATGTGAAATGATTTAAGTAAAAGATTTATTTTAATTTCGAAGGAATGCAATAAAGGAATATTTGAATGGAAAATTTGAATAGAAAGTAGGGTCAAAAATTTTAGTAGAATGTTTTCAAATAAATTTTAGAGGGAAATATTTCAAATGAAATTTTTGAAGGGAAAAGTTTTGGCCAAATTTTTTGGAGAGAAATTTTGGAGGGAAATTTTCATTCTCTCAGCTATAAATTGTTATCATGAGAGAGTTCATTTGTATCATTCAACATCGTCTATTTGAAGGTCATGCATTCTTCTAATAGTGAAGTTTCCATTTCTAGAGGATCAACATGTTCCTCACGTAAAAACATTATTCATATTAATGAATATAACAGGAATTTTTTCACTATGAATACAGTGTCATTTTTTCTACTTGGTCATAATCCTAAGGATTATGTGAGGACCATTGATGAAGGGAAGGATGAATAATTTCCTATAAACAGAGAGTTAAATTTTCACTCAGTCTTAATCCTAAGGATTATGAGAGAATGCTGACGAAGACAAATATGAAGAATTTCCATTAAATAGATAGTCAAATTTTCCACTTTATCAAATCCTAGGGATTATGAGAGAATCATTGACGAAGGGGAGCATGAAAAATTTCTAGTAAATAGATAGTCAAATTTTCCACTTAGTCCTAACACTAAGGATTATGAGAGCACCACTGAGGTAGGGGAGGGGGAGGATGAATAATTTCTAATAAATAGAGAGTAAAATTTTCCACTTAGTCCTAATCCTAAGGATTATGAGAACACTACTGATGAAGGGGAAGATGAAGAATTTTTTGCAAATGATAATTTTACTATGAATATAGATACAAATTTTCCTCTTAGTCCTAATCTTAAGGTGTATGAGAGAACCACTCGCAAATGGGAGGATGAAGAATTTCCTCCAATTGATAATTTTAGAGGCACATATGTGAATAATGCATTATCTCTAAGTCATGATTTCAATGGTGCTTATGGTGATGATGAATTTCCTCCAAGTGAGGATTTCAAAAACAAATATGAGGTTGGTGAAGGATTTCCTCCAAGTGAAATCATAAACGATGATGATGAAATTCCTTTAAGTGAGGATTTTGAAATCACAAATGAAGATGGTGAAGAATTTCATCCGAGTTAGGATTTCAAAAGTACAACTAATGGTAGTAAATAATTTCCTTCAAGTGTGGATGTTAATGAATATTTTCCAAGAAATAATGGTGATGAGTTTCTTAACTATATTCAAAATGCTCATAGTGAAGATAATATTCCTCATAACGATGATGAAAATGCTTATAGAGAGTATAATGCAATGATGGAGACATTTGAATCAATATTGTATCTAAGAGTAGGAGTCTATTTTCTCATATCAATCCAAGATATTCGAGGTATACAAGGGATAGGACCAAATATTTCAGAAGAGGAAGTTCTATCACTAGTATGATTTCAAGTGAATGTTATCAAAAGGGTTGCTTGAAATATATGGGTTTTAAGTTTGCGTTAGAGAAAAGGAAGAGATATTTGTGAATGAATAAAAGCATGCAAAATTCATATTTAGTGGGTTGCATGCAATGTACATTCATAGCTTATGATTATTATATTGGGAATTTATTTCTATGTAGAAAGGCTTTCAAAATGTTTCATTCAATTTATAATTTTCACCTATCAAAAAATCCATGCAATATTGGAAAAATATCCCACATTTTATTTAGAAGTATGCCATAGACGAGAGGTTGGGTCATTAAAAAATACTGCAATGTCATGGATGCAAGACTTCTGTTCAAATCATGGAGAGTGTATGCTAAATAAAGAAATAATACATATTCCAAATAATTTCTCAACATGAGAAATCTACATCTTATACAAATAATATGTAGAAGGTGCTAAAGGAGATGCTAATTTGATTACATATTTAAATTTTAAGAGGGTATGGAAGAAAAAATTCAACAATGTCTGTATTCCTAAGAACATAAGGATGGGAGTTTAAAATACATGTACTTCTCTTAAATAAAAAATGGATAAACGTCAAGCTACAGAAAGAGGTATGCATTCATAACACTATTTTTAAAAAATGGATAGTTATCAACTATGCAAATATATTTATTAAATTGTTTCTTTTATGTTATGTGCAGATTCCATTGCGAAAGCACTTCAAGATAATCATGATCAACACACAAGTGAAAGGGAAAAATTGTATAGATGTCAAAAGAAATGTTATGGTAATCCAAATAAATATTTGGGTGGGATCATTGATGTGATAGACCAGAAGAAAACACTTCTACCACAATACCACTTGTCACATACCCCGGTAACCTCGCATGTAAAAGTAGGGAGTTAGAATTTTTTTATACAATTACCACAAGTAATTAACCAATTCACAACTCCACAAATCATCATTAACCATTAGATATAATATTCATTAGTACATCAACCATTGCATAACCTTTAACCACCACTGTAATAACATAAACTGTCTCATGAATCTTTGCATCTATTTCTTGATATCCTTAACCATATTAAATAATCATGTACTAGGACATTATGGTTGTCACATCAAATAAAGAACCATCAACATCAAGGACTCACATCAAATAAAGAACCATCAACATCAAGGACTCATCATTATCAAACTGACACAAAAGGTAATCACACCATTTGAACACCAATTTACCCTGGAAACCCCGTAGGGTGAAAACCAGCAAACGTTTAATCTTATTATTAAACGCTCGTGAGGGATTTCACCCCTCACTCAATGGTTTATAAGGGATTCCATCCCTTAACCATTGTTATAAAATCATTACAATAAATTATCATTAAGTTATCACATAACTTAGCTAAAAGCTAATACAATTTCCATGTAATCTTCCACTTACATACCGCCACATGCAACATTCCTTGTGGCATAATTGTTCTAGCAATGGACAATACTGCAACTTGAACTCATCTGCATGGACCAATAATCCTTTTCCTGCCATAATGTTTAAACATCACTTTCCTTTGGCACCAACCGCCATCGTTTCCTGTCAATGTAGTTGTCAACAAGCTTTGGCAACAATATTAGATACATTATTAATCATTTATTAAGCAACCTGTAAAAGCAATCTTTTAACATCTACTCATCTGCATGAGCAAGCATGACATACTAATTAACTAGTACATATATTCAAGTAAATTCTCGTTCTACTTGTCACAAAGCTTATTCACACTAATGCATATTTCTCTCTAAGAGATCTAACCATTAGTTTTACCAGTCCATATCTCCCTTTGAAACATATAACTCATTAGTTATGTTTAAATACAGGTAATAAACTATTGTTTCTGCGCCTTTGCACATGCGTTCCTTCACATAGTTATTTTTTCAAGAAATTAACATAGTTTTTCTAACATATAAAGAACACATCTCCATAACACAATCACTTTTCTTTGAGCATCCATTAGCTTATCTTAATGTCCCTTCTTTAATATATGCAATGCATATCCCCTTCTTTAGAACTTCTACCATTATTTCATGTAAGCAATTACTTACTTCTTTCTTGAAAGAAGTCATCATAACCCCCATTTCTCTATCTTCCTATAAGTAAGTTTCTCATGCTTTTCCTTTCAAGAAACTATTAAAGATACCCTATATTTATGAATAAACATCAAGAAACCATAAAAAGGTGAATCTAACCTCTTATGTGCCAAAATCAAGAAGTCGTTCCTACTCATACATAAAGTCTTCATTTCATCACTTCTCTCATTACTTCTGTCATCTGCATATTCTTTAGCTCAATCTACGGTGACAGAGACTATTCCTTAACGATGTTTCACGATATGGCCTTAGTTCTGCAGGCTGATGACTTCTTAACAACAGCAGTGTTCCAGAATGACCATCTTTCTTTTCTTGATTCAATAGGACATAAGCAACCGAAACTCGACAACAAGAAATTGCGGGAACAACTTCCCTCAAGATAACACTCAGCAGAGATTTCCAATGATTAGCCTATCATTGATAGCACACCATGCAGGTATACGATGGGCTTGTGATTTAAAAAGTATACTTTCATTTAAACTCAAATGCATCATATATTTCACCCATTGAAAATTGGTGGCATTGTGATTTTGTTTACATATTTCAAAATAATAAAGCTTAGAAAAAAAATATGAAGGCAAAGCGGCTGACTACAGTGATGACTGCGAACAATGGTGAAGGACTTGAGAATAGTGATCACAACGAACAACTGTAGGCCATGCTTTATCCAACGCAGGATACCATCCTCAAGGCTACCTCCTTTCACCGAACCCACGACTACAACAAATAAACGACAGCTTCACGTCACACACTAAACGGATCCTAATAGAGAAATTTACAAATTCTCTCAATCCTGCTGGCTCCACACTATACTAGGCTCCGAAAACAATTGAGAGACTCAAAACAACAGGCAGTTACAATTGGTAACATAATTTACATAACAATGCCCTCAGCGTAATTAAGGAAAAGATGAAAGTCATTCATCATTCATAAAGTGGAAGTATAGCCGGCAATGATGGTAAAGGCTTAAATTTCTCCCGTCCTTCGCATCTTTTGCTAAGACTGGTTAGTCTCTTTGGCGAATATTGTAATATAATAACATGCACAGATTTTAATTCAAGAGAATCGAGCAAGATACTTATCTTTTCCTGGCAGCCTCCACACCGCATGATCCCGATGTCAAAACCGCTCTTCGATCTTCCAATATAACAAGCAACCTTCAACCGGAAATAACCCGCAGAAGGGTTCGACCCTTGATTCTGTTGAAAAAGAGTATATATTAAGAAGCTGATAACCGGCGCAAGCGGCCAACGCACTTTCCTTAGAACTGTGCCGAAGGAGGATAATACATTACAGACAACCAGCATAGGCCTGCGGCCTTATCAAAATAATAAATACAAGTTGCGCATGCACTGGCTCGTCTTGCCCAGTCCCTTTTCCCTCGTTACCAGGCATTCCCCTCGTTTAGTTTCACGGGAATCAAGAATCGGTTCAATAACTGATTCGTAAGTTTTTGTAACTTAAAATTACTTTTACTCAGGGTTAGTTACAATAGGGATATTACATACTCCCCCCCTTAACAAGAACACCGTCCTCGGTGTTCATCTCTCGTTGGAACTTTAGATTGTACTCATGGTATAATCATCTAAACCACACAAAATGTGATCCTTCCTCTTTTAAATCAATATTTCATTCCAAGGAATGACAATAAACAAAATAGTAATGATATAGTCATAAGAAATATCATTAGTTATAAGCATCAATAGTCATAAGCATTCGTAATTGCAAAAATATGCAATTTTTAATTGCCACCACTTGGCCCTTATTCAAATTTTAAAAACCAAACTCTATATCAACTTACCATTACTTACCATCACGAGCACTTCCACGTAAGCATTTTAATAGTGGTTGAACAACCCATCAACCCTCCATGGTAAGCAGTCTTGTAATGTTTGACAAACAAATTCAATCGCATTAGTCATAATATTGTGAGTCAAATGAAATACCTTTAACTAGCAATTAGTTGTGCAATGTTAGATGATTTTTTTAAATCACAATACTTTTACAAGCACTTAAGAGCTCATCACTGCTCCACATGCACACTGAAGTAACTCTATTCTTTATATCATGGGGTTGATTTCTACAGTAAAGATTGATTATTTTATATATTTTCTTAGTAAAGAAAATAGGTAGTTCCTCCTAGAAAGACTACATGTGAGTCTTGTGTGAGAAATGCTTGTCTCTTGTCATTTTTTCTTGGAATAAAATCGTTGCTAAATATAGCCAACCAAAGCATCTTCTTGAGAAAAGAAGATGAGGCATATAAACGTCCTGAGGACATAGCATGAAAGGTGGCCAAGTTTTCTTGAATTAAAATATGTATTTTTATTTGGAAAATATATATATGCTAATTGCATTATGATTCTAGTTAGTTTCTAAGTTCTAGTAAAATGATTATGCATTACATGCATGATAAAGATAGCTAAAGATGTGCTTCTAGGCACATAGATATTCATTTCTAACTTTTTTGAAGAAAGAGTATATTACATATATACATAAATATAGTTTCATTCTAAGAGTGTGCATACTTCATGTATGAAGATGAAGGATTTAATGAGAGTTTTCTTGAAAATAAAAATAGAGGTTCTTTCCTTTAAAGACACATTAGAATAGTGTTCATACAAGAAACAAAATCCTTACTTGTTTCATGAAAAGAACTATGTGCATTGAAGTAAAGTAATTGTGTTAGGAAAAGACATGTTGCATAATGGTAGCTATTGTGACTTTGGAATTATGACTCTGTGGAGGAAGTGATCATGTTAACTTTCTTGAAGACAATAATCTTTTGAAGAGATTGTCTTGATAGATGAGTTGTGTGATTTCTTGATTTTGGATGGATAAGTAAATCTTGTTCTATATCTTGATTTTTATGCATAAAGATGGATATCTTTAATAATTCCCTAGAAGGGAAGATAGAAGAAAGAGGTTAAAATGACTTCCTTCAAGAAAGAGGTATGTAGTTTGTTGTATGAAATGGTGGGAGTAATCTAGTGAAGGGCTTATATGATAAGCAATGGTATGCACAAAGATTAGTCATTGTGATATAGAGTTATGTTCTTTGTATGTTAGAGAGATTATGCTTAATTATATTAGTGATGCATGGCCAATGCTGGCCATAGTAAACGTAAGATAATACTCCATTAATGACGATTTGGATTAAGACAACAGACTATGGCAAAATTGGAAATGTTTATATTATTAACTCAACTGTTATTGACATTTATACATTGATGAATATTTGCATATGCTTTTATACATGACAATATTGTATGCATGAAAATTATTGGAAATTGAATACGTGTTAATTGATGCATATTTATAACTAACGTTGCTGATGGGATTAAGTAGTGGTAGCTTAATGGCAACAAGAGAACTCATCACGTAAATTGCTGCAATGTGAATTGCAATCATAAATGAGAAAGAATGATGTTATATAATATGCATGAATTATGTTATTTGGGAAATTTGCATGAATACAACATGTATGATAGATATGTTTCCCATCAATCTAGATGTTGTGGACCCATGATGAGGGATAAGTGTAAATGCATGGTGTACATGCATGTTTACTTTGTTAATGATAATGTTCAAATTGTTCATTATGTAAATTACTTTGAGAAAGAGTAATAAAAGAGGAATTTAACATGCCAGACAGTTGCAGATAGTTGGGTTGATGGCAATTACCTGCCGGGAGGGGTTGATGGTACTTGTCTGCCCGGATATGCCTTGGGTTGATGGCAGTTACCTGCCCGGAGGGGTTGATGGTACTTGTCTGCCCGGATATGCCTTGGGTTGATGGCAGTTACCTGCCCAGAGGGGTTGATGGTATTTGTTTGCCCGGATTGTGAAAGGCAAACACTTCTACCACATTTTGTTTGCACATCGTAAAATTTACAAGAGGAAATTTTTTTTTCAGTTTCCTTTGGTCAATTGTATGGTCATTAATTGGAAAATATTTCCATGGGTTTAATTCACAGTTTCAAATATTCATGATGAAAATATGACAGTAACCATAATTCATGATGTTCTTTCTCATTGGTCTGGCAATCTTCCTGAAGTTTTATATCTGCACATAGGCAATAGTATCCATGAAAATAAAAGTTAAATTGTTTTTGGATATCTAAACATGCTTGTTGAATTGAGAATTCTTCAAAAGATAAACATTGGTTTCCTTCTTGTTCGGCGCACTCATGACCATATTGATTAGATGTTCATATGTTTTTCAGTAACATTAAGGAGGAAGGATGTTGGGAGCCTACCATCATTAATTGAATGTATTAATAAATCTTACATTATAGATCTTATTTTTCATGTGTTGGAAGAAACTATTGACATGTGAAGGCTTATTTTGGGATCGTGTGGTGAGGATAAATGCATTATAAAATGTAATTGCATTATCTTCCAATGTCAATTTTGTATAAAAAAATTGATGGGAAAACACTTATATGGGGCAAGAAGTATTCAACTACTATATAATAGGGGTTGTCATAGGGTTTAGCATTTTTGAAGTTCATTCCAAATCATCCAATATTTTCAACAAATATATTTCTATTACAATCAGTTTTTGAAATCCATAGTGCACAAAGGAATAAGAGAGATATAAATTATTATGAATTCTTGGAAGAAATTAAAAAATCTACTAGAGATACATATGAGGACTCTGATATTCCTGATTCAGTTTTGTGAGATTTTCTTTTAAATAATCAAAGTGTTATCATTTCATGATAAAGAAATGAAGATATACTTTTGATGACTCTATTTTTTTGGCCACAAAATATGTCAAATGAACATGAGCAAAGAAACATTGTTTAATAACAACAATCTCAAGGTATTAATAATTCTCCATGAGTAGAGGAAAGATAAATGTATATTTGTTCTAGAAGATCACGTGCACAACATGAATTCATGGAAGGCCTTTACAGTGGTTCTGTGATGGATACTAAGGAGGGTTTCATAATCACAATGTTAACCGATGGATATCCACATGGCTATCCTTCTAGGTTGCCAAGGTTATAAATTTCATTAAAGAAAATGAAGATGTTACTGGTGCTGAAGTACATTCATATGGCATAGATACATACCCATTCAAAGGTGTGTATAAGTCAAAGATGGTATTTGATAAACGCATTGGAAGATAGAGAAAAAGAAAGGGTACAAATATAAATCATTGCTGCATAGACCTCTTAAAATTGGAGGATGTTGACATACCTGTTTATGACTTCAATTTTATAAAGAGAGGAAATATTTTCTTTACGACCATAGAGATTATGAAGAGTTTTCTACCAAAAGAGCCAATGTTAAGATGGGACTTTGTTGAACCCAGTCATAGATCTAGAATATTTTTGAAACATGAACTAGTGGGAATACATGTTGACTTATATGGGGCATTAGTTGATGAAAGAGAAAAATATGGGTCATCTTCATCTACAAGTAGTCATTCATCTAAATATGTTGTATATTATGATGGTCCGGAAGAACCTATGAGTGATTTTGAATAATTTTCTAAAACATTTTATGTAAATTATGTTTGCATGTAACCTGAATAAATATTTTAACTTCCATATGATCTTACATGAATTTATGAGTCATTTCTATGCGTGTTGGATTATATGTTTTAATTATGAAGAATTCATTTGTTTAGAATATTCACAATGCTAAAATAACTTAGAGAAATAATTTATGTTTCATTTAATCTACCAATATTGGTATTTTGATTAAAAGTTAAAAAAAATTATAAATTAATATTGAATTTTTAAATGTTACAATGTTATTGGCATTATATTTTTTATTATTATCATTTGATATACTATCTTGAAAAAAAAGTCGCAATTTTAATACCTCATTAAAAGGGGATACTTCATATTGATGGTTAGTTTTTATGTTTTTGTTGCAATGGGATAAGTTGTCTTAGGCTAAGATTTGAAAAGAGATATACTTTTAGCCTTTAAAAATAAAAATTACTCTCGGAATAATGACTCTTTCATTTAGGTTTTCATTTTTAAAGTTGTTTTATTCATATAATTTATCCATAATGTCATGGTTGATATATGTTGAAAATTAAGGTTTTTAATTCCATGGTTGAAAAATTGTCAAAATTTTACGATTTTTCTGAGTTATGTCATTCTATCTTTTGTCATATAGTTGAAAAAAAAACAATTTGAGGGTTTTTTAGAGTCATGATATTTTATGTTTAATGACATGGATGAAAATTATTTGAATTTTAATTGTTTTTAGAGACACAATATTTTATCTTTAACATCAAGCTCGAACTTTTTTGGAATTTTAAGGTTTCTCAAAGTCGTGATAATTTATCTTTAACAACATTGCTAAAAAATGTTGAAATTGCAAGCCAAAAAAAAAATTGTTCTAACATCAACACTTTTCATTTTCATGGTGTTCTTTTCAACTTTTTTTGCACAAAGAAATTTGGTTTTTATTTTTTTTTCAAATATTTTAAAAATTTACCCTAGAAAAACATCATTCCACTAAACACACTTTCCATTTTTGGGTTGTTTTTTCATTTTTTTGGGGGTTTTCTAGTCGGAGTTCTCATTTTGAGGTAATGGTTCTTGTATTATTGGTAACATTGTTAACTTTGTGTGTAGGGTATGGAAAATGTTTTTGAACTCTCATACATCTTGGTCCCTTTCCTGCCATAGTGTGGTCCACTTTATATACTTATCTCCATAGATCCCAATTTTTCCTTGAAAACATCCTGAAAATATTTCCAAGAGGGTGAGTTTGAAAATAGTGATGGTTGTCCTTGTCCCTCTTATCATAGTAATTTTCCCACTAGTCCTTAACATGGGGGGAAGGTTGAAGAAGTGCAAAAGAAATATTTTCCTTATCAAAAAATTTATGGAGTAAAAATATCCTTTTAACATATTTAACCATTTATCTAGGGAATCTCCATCTATCTAGCCTTCAAATATAGGAATGTCAAAGTTGATTGTAGCTTAAAGGGGGAAATTCTTCTTAAGTGACATGAAGATTCTTCGCCCACCAACACCTGCCAAATGACCTTGGAAAATTGTCCATCATCTCATTCCTTTGTCACTCAATGGAATTTTTGAGAAACATTTTAAAAGAATATCCTGCTCCCTCGTCCTTCTTTCCTTCATCTATGGCATATCATCGTGGTTGGCAAGGATGGTTTTGAAAGGTTCAACAAGTTCAAGTCCCAACACCTTACACCCTGGCCTCGTTGGGGACATGGAAAGATAAATAGAGATAGAGCATGCCTCTCTAATACCACTGATATGGGTTTATGAAGAAACAAAATAAAATATAGATTTAAACAAAATCAAAGAGATACAATGAAACAAAACTCAATGAATAAATAACAACTGCTAGTTTTTTTTACATGCAGAAAAGAAAAAAACTAGCTTGGGCAATGGTAGCTTATCTCTAAGAAGAGATGTGGTGGCTACGTGACTTCTAAAGTAAGTTAATTTAAGGATCTTAAGCCTTTTTTTTCATGAATAAACAATGAGAACCTTAAAAATACAAAAACCTAACCCTAGGAAGTGAAGCAACAAAATTTTGTAGGCCCGATAAGGTTAGTTGCAATGTTAACTTTACAAGGTTGTAACTATGACATCTGATCTTCGTTTAGCGCGCATAATAGATTGTTATAAAGGTATATCCAAGGAAAATAATTCTTTACCACTTTTTGGATTTCATTGTTTCCCATTTTTCTTGTTCCCCCAAAAAGCTTTGTTTAGGTCCTCAAAATTACTTTAGATGTTTAAGAATAAAAGAACTGCTAAAAATATAATGTATGCTGGAAAATAAAAAACCAAAAGGAAATAGTGTTGGGGTTTCAAGGAGAATAGGTGGGTTTCCACCAATATCCACCTAGATAATTCCTCCCCCCTTAGGAATAAATTTTCCCCATTGTGTTGATTTCATCCATGAGATGGTGAAACTTGTGCTAAAATTGGTTCTTGCTGAGCCACTTGCTTTGTTCTTGGAGTTGGTTAGCTTTGACAATTAGATAAATTTGGATCCTCTATTGGTGATTGTTTTTAACCTATATGTCTATGATTTGATTATATGTGGCTTGTGTAGTGCAAACTTGATTGAGCTCAATTGGTTTCAATTGCTTAGTAATGTGTGATGTATCCAACAATGGTTGAAAGTGTGGTTGAAGCTAGTCCACATTGAATATGGGGTGTAGGCCAAGGAATGGAGGGATGCTTGGCTCAAAATCATTATCACCCATGGCCTTGTTGATGGTGTAGGGCCTATATTGAAGTGGTTGAAGCTTTGAATGTGATCTGGAAAGACGTTCCTTCTGTAGATGCAACCATACCTTGTCACCCACTTGAAAAGTATGTGGCACTTGATGACGATAATGAATTTGCTTCTACTTGGCATTGGATTTATCGATGATATCATGAAAATGTTGGCAAATGTGTTGGAAGTGTTAAATAACTTGATGAATTTGTCAGCTTCAGATTGAACATGTGTAAGTTTTTTCGTGTAGTAATAAGATTCATTGTAACATGAATGGAGCATAATTGCTTAAATCCCAGGCCCACTTGAAATGTGTTGTGGATAGTCAATTTATAGAGAGCTCTGTTATAGCTATATTGTACAAAGGGAAGAATCTCATCCCATGTTCATCGATTCTTAGAGTTGTACATGTGTAGTATGAGCATTTTCATCCTAATGACAACTTGTATTGCCACTAATTTGAGGATTCCATGCAATCCACTTGGTGAGATTCATGTCCAATAATGACAAGAGGCTTGTCTATAATGAGCTCAAGAACTTACTATCTAGATCTGATATAAAAAAAATTGGAATCCTAAAATGTACCCACAATCGTTCAGAGAAGCGTTTGGAAATGTATAATGTTGTGATACTCTTCATGCAAGAAACCCATATAACCATCTTAGAAAATCTATTGATTACCACAAATAAATAGTTGTTACCATACTTGGTAGAAGTAAGGCCAGATATATTCAATGGAGATGGATTCCCAAGGATGACTAGTAGTAGGTGTAGGTGTGTACATGCCTTGCTTCTTAATGGTTGGCTAGGTGATGGCATAAAAAGTGTAGGATCTAATATATTTTCCAACATCCTATCAAAATCTTGGAAAATAAAAATACTTTTGTAGTGCTGCAATGGTTTTCACCACACCAAAGTTACTTGCAACCTGACTATACTGTGCCTCCCAAATAAGCTTGGAACGCTCACATGATGGGACACAAATGTGCCCCAGATAGCATAACAATGCTTTCTGGAGGTGAAACTCTTGTAATTTCTTGTCATCCATCAATATCTGATATGTGGTGGCTAATTGTTTATCATTTTTGTATAGTTATGGCCATCAAGAAGTATCATACCCGTAAGAGTTGAGAATGGTGGTCAGTGCCATAACTGGGGGTTGACTAAGGCAACTTTCAATGTTATTGATTCTTCCCCTCTTATATTTAATGTTAAAATGGAATTTTTGCATATATTTGGACCATTTCTAATGGTGATCATGTTTCCCCTACCTTGTAGCTCTACACCTCTTTTGAAAAATTGTACTTTTTGTCAACTCTACTTGAGCATATGATGCCAAATCATCCATAGAAAGTAACACTTGTTCCTTTTCCTTATCTACCATGCAAGGCTCATATAGTTTTATATTTCTACATTCAGAACTGAGTAAATGTGAATATATGGTGGTAAATTGAATTTATACACATTATCACCCACCTTTTCGAGTATCTCCAAGGGACCATACCTCAGAGTTCTAATTTTATTACTATGCCCATATATCCTCTCCTCATTCAACTACAACCATAGTATGTGTCCCTCCTTGAATGATTTATCTCTTCTATGTTGATCATTCATTCCCTTATATTTCTTCACTATCTTTAGCAGTGTCTCTTGTAGTTGTAATGGATCTGTCTCATCTTCTCTATAAAATTTTCCACCCTTAAGGCATCTCCTATAATACCTCCCATCACTCCTCCTTGCTACCCATCTGCAATATCTAAATTTGAACATGGAAAATATCCAAACTAGCTTTTAAATGGGGACTTTCTTGTAGAAGTGTAGATTACTTTGTTGTAAGCATTTTATATATACTATATTTTCATCCCAAGTCTTTGAATACTTGTGGTTGTATCCCCTCAAAATTTGCGTCAATTTCTTGCTCATTACTTATTCCCACCCATTTATCTATGGATGAAATGTTGTATATTTCTTCAACTTCATGTTCATATTCTCCCACAACATAGTCCATAATGCACTAAGAAATATTTTATGCCTTTCCAAAATGATGCTCCATGGTATCGCAAAGTGCACCCAAACCTATTGAAAGACAATTTCATTACTTCTTATTCAATGATCATGTTTTTATATGGAATTAGAACACACATCTTGTTGAACCTGTCAACTACCATGAATAGGTAGTCATGTCCATTCCTGGTTGTTGGTAAACCTCCCACAAAGCTCGTTGAAATTCTTTCCCAAGGACGAGTGGGTACATGTAAGGGATTACATAGATCTTGTTTCATGTTGCTAGTCCTGTTCGCACAACAAAGCATGCATCCTCTTATGAACCTAGCAACCATCTCTTGCATGTTGATCGAGTACACATACCTCTTCAATTTGACCATGGTATTCCCTCTAACAAAGTGTCATGCTACCTTGGAGGTGTGAGCTTCTCTGATCAACTAAAATTTCTCACGTTTAGGAACACATAGGTTATCTAGACTAAACAATAACCCATCCTAGAGATGGTAGTCAAAGGTGTTGTCACCATCATGCAATGAACCTAACTCTGCAACTACTAATACACTTACTAGAATTCTTCATGCTGTGAATATGCCTCTCTTGATGAAATATGGGTGAATGGATCCATGTGCATAAGAGTCTCTAAAGATGTGATCTCTTATGTGGGTGGACTTGGAAGCATGTAACCTAACCAGTTTGTGTTTCCCTTTTAATAATTCATTAATAAATGAAACTCTCGTAAAAACCCCATTCACTTGTAATTATTTATGTGCTATAGCTTTCTTTGGGCCTACAAGTATTGTAATGACTAGTGATATATGTGGATTATTGTCTCGTTTCCCTTCATATAGTGCTTCCACTTCTTCACATCTTGTACCAGGGCATAGAGATCCTGATCGTAGGTAGGGTAGTTAAGAACTGCACCCTAATATACTTCATAATGTTAGCATACATACCTTCCTCTATACATCACGAGAACACCCACCCACTCATATATGTCTCCACTTCTAAGGGCCACTGTAAGGATGGTAATGCCAAAACTGGTTCTTGAATGATCTTCTCCTTTAGCTTGTCAAAATCCCTCTACTGACTATTTCTCCACTATAAACTCTTACAACTTGTTGTTATGGCATGGAGTGGTGTTGCTACTGCTAAAAATGAGGCTATGAATTTCCTCATGTACTATGCTACCCAAATGAAATTTTGACCTCAGAATCATTAGTAGGCACTGGCCATTTCAACATGGCCTCCATTTTGGTAGGATTTATCGTAGGCTTTCCTCGAACTATCACATACCCAATATATGCCAAAGATTAAAGTGCAAACTTACACTTATTGAGATTTTCTAGTAGATTTTTCTTCTTTAATGATTCTAAAATCTACATCAAATTTCAGATGTTCTCCTCCAAGGTAGCATTATATATTAGTATGTCATACAAATAGAGAATAATAAATGAATCTCTAAAAGAGAATAGTACATCATTCATTAGTATTGTAAACATAGTTGGTACATTATATATGACAAATGCTATAACTAACCACTGATTCAATCCTTGTCTGGTTTTGAAGGTGGTCTTCTAGTTATCTTCTTCTTTGACTCAAACCTTGTGATATCTAGACTTTAAGTATAGCTTAGTGAAGTATTTTTCTTGCTGCAACTGATCTAGCAGATCATTTATCTTTGGTAAGTGGAATCTATTATTGCACATTATTTTTTTCAACGCCTGATAATATATACACATCCACTAAGTCCAAACCTTATTTGGCATAATGATGATGTATGTTCCACATATTGATGTACTCAATTGAATGAAACCCTGTTCCAGTAGATGTTCCAACTATTTTTTCACCTCACTAGCTTCTATAACAAACTACCTGTACAACCCAATGTTTAGGAATGGGTAGTCTGGCAATAATTGGATCTCATACTCTACTTCCCTCTCAACTGATAACCCTATAAGTTTTTAGAACAAATCATTTTATGTCTATAAAAACCATTCTAGTTTTTCAGTTTGTTAGTACACCTTTGTAGAGATTCCTTGCCTCTTATTGGATCATCTAAAGACTTTTTTTCTCTCAAAAACAATAAAACATACTTCTTACTAGAACTGATCTATTTCTTGCCTTGGTTGGAACTTACCAATGAAATCTTTTACTTTCCTTTGTATGCATTGATGATGAACGATTTTCCATCCTTGATGAGCCAGTACTGATTATATCTCCACATGAATATTTCAACTTGAATTTACATGTAGGAACTACCAAACATAACTCCACAAACATTAAGGGGAACCACATCTAGTTCTACTTCACTAATAAAGGAGAACTAATAAAAAATTTAATTTTGCATTGTTTTGTTACGTTCAACATTGCATCATTATTTACCTATCACAGTGGTTACGGGATTGGATGATCACAAAAAATTTTCCCCATTTTCTTGACTAGCTTTCCTGCAATGAGATTCACCTATGATCCCAAATCAAAGAGAGCACCAACCTTTTTTTTCTTGTCCTATATCTTTATATGGAAGAGTTTGGTAATTTATTTATCTTCGTGTCGCTAAAGGTTACTCATGTTCACCTCCTTCTACACTAACATAGAAACAATCTTTTCATCCACGTCCAAACTGCTTTTAAGTTCGTTTCTTGAATTAGTGATTGTTGGGCTCCAAAATTGACACATTTTCTTACTCTGTTTCCTTATCCTTTTATTTGTTTTATGAGCCTTTTATGTATATAATATGATAATTTGTATGTTGTGGAATTTATAAATTGGTTAATAAGGTGTTTCATCATTTTATTATCTAAACGAATTTATTTAACCATGAAAAGATGAGTTACACTTACAATTCAAAATGATAACTGATAGGGATTCTGATAAGCTGATGTTGTTCCCCGGATAGATGGACTAGACTCAGTTACATGGATTTTTTCATGTTAGTTTTGACTTGGATAAGAAAATATTAACAATCATCATGGAAAGAGAAACTGTGAATCAGATTTTTCCCATTTATTCTGAGGGAACTTAAGATATTTTGTAACTCAAATTGAGCATCCTAAGAATATTTAGATTCTTTGGATCTCTCCTCTTTCTTCAATGATAGAATTGGTTGTAAATATAAAAGCGAAGAATAAAGCCTCGGTGAAAAAATGATATTTTTTACTATTATTTTCATGCTTATGCTCTGAAGTTTTACATACTTTGTAATATTATTGTTGATTAATATAATGGAGACTTACACAGTTTATCTTTAATGCATCCATTGATTTCGCTCTAAGGTGGTTGAATTCAATTGATCGTGGGCCCAATCCTGGAGTGACCAGTGCCCTCTTTGTATCATTAAATTTACATTTCAGTATTTTCTTTACTGTTATACAATTATTCGACTTCTAGAATTGAGTAATGGTTACAAAATTGCATAGTGACAACGATAATTGCTACAATAATTTGAGTAAATATCATTAGATTAGATTTCTGATAGTTGAATTTCTGAAGCGTTATTCATTTCTCTTTGAATTTGATGGCATATGTTGAGGTTATGGCTATACCACTGATCCTAAAAAGCTATAATTGTTTCCTTCCACTTTAAAGAGTGTAGCTCTATGTTGGTTTATGGCATTAGGGGAGGGTACCATGACTTTGTTGGATGACATGAGAAATTCTTTCCTCACCAAATACCAAGATTATTGTTGATCTAGGGACATGAAAGAAGAAATATTTAAAATGATGTCCAAATAACATAAGACTTTAGAAGAATATTCTGAAATATTCCAGTACAACTTGCAAATATCACCTTATACCACTCTACCTAGAGAAGTCTTAAAAACTACTTTAATTAGAGGAATGAAATATGAATGGATAGAGGCACTTAATTTAATAGAAAAAGGTGATATTTATAAGGAATAATATGATGACATTGTAAATTTGTGTATTGGGTGCTCGTGAGTAAGTACACAAACCAAATCTGGAGTTTGAGACCCCCTCAATAGAACTAGTAGAACTACAGGAGGAGGGGTGACTCGCACAGAGATTGGTAATCTCCTAGAAGACTTTAAAACTAATATTTTGAGTACATTAACTACACAGTTGGATGTCTTGTAGGTAAAATAGAAACAAGCAGAGGTGGAACAAGATTTAGCTATTTTTTCCCCTCACTGCTGTAAGAAGCATAGTCACAAAGATTGCCTACTAGATGCAGTCAAAATTTGTGCCATATGTGCCAAAGATCACTCCACAGAATATTGTCCCTTGCTCCCATGGTTGAAAGATATGTTCAAGGAGGCAAAGGAATACAAGGAGCTAACATACCTTATGGCACAATAATGACAGTGGAAAAAACACCCACCAGGTATGATCCAAGATCCTGCTTTGTTTCATTTTGGATAATGTACCCAACAACAGATTCCTGGATCATAATGGAAGTAACCTTTTAATAAAGCTTGGAAATCCCAATCATACTTTACACTTTGTCAGGCGGAAAGAGTCGATTGTGCGGACACAACCAACCTCCCTAGGAGCCTAAGACTCTCTAGTGACAAACAAGACAAACTAGAACTATCCTTCTCTAAACATGCATTATAATATGAGAAATCAAGTGTTTTGTTCTTACCTTTGTCCAAACGCTGTTGTAGAAGTCCAAGCTTTGTTGATCTGGATGAGCTCCTCCTTTTCTCCAAAACCTGCAATCACCAACAGTCAAACAATTAAATAGCACCTGATTATAACATGAAACAAAGCATATTCAACATATAGACCAAGGAGTACATGAAATAACTCATAAACAACAAGTTATTGAGAAGAATGGACCAATTTGCATTAAAGGTAATCAAAAGGAACCATTACAACCTGAGCCTTGGTGTTGTGCAAGCTCCTTCCAGGGTCCACAAGAGTCTTCCTTTACTTTGACAAAGCTCACCCACTTCCAAATAGAACAAGCAAAGATGGCAATCTCTCCTCACAAGCTTCTAAATGGGAGTCCTAATTCCTGCAGCATTTACCCTTAGAAATGTATAGCTTTCAACCTCCTCTCCTTCTGGCCCAATGCCTGTACTTATAGTGCTCAAGAGGAAGTTAATCAGGTCCACCATCAATGGGATAATCCCCTCTTTGGATGGGATAGCTCCCCTATTGATCGGATAAGTTCCTCTTTGGTAGGAGTGCATGAACCATCTGGAGGCGCTCAAAACACGTCGAACAACCTTCTAGAATGCTCTAGAGATAACCACAAGTGACTTTTTAAAGATGAAACTTGCGCATTTTAACCTTTTCAGGGGGACGCACCTGCACCTTTACATACAGAGCGTCCAAAGACGCAGTTTCTGTGAACATTGGGTGCGTCCCCGCAGGTAAGGTTAAGAGAACCTGCATCCCCAGAGATAAATACATTTAGAAAGACTTTCTCTCTTTTTTCGAGTTTGACATGGAAAGCAGAGGCATAAGACTTGCCTAAGAGGGTAGCATGACTGTTGATAGAGTCATCCTAACTGTAAATGGTCATGGTGACATTTTTTAGTGTAACAGATTGCCCCCTAAAGTGCGAAGCCTGAAATAGATTAGGGTTTTGTATTATCTAGGAAGGGTGAAGCGCTTTATCATTTCAAGGATTATCTCGTGGAGAGCCTGGTCAGAACCTGCAATTTTCAACAAAAAATACATGTATAAGATTATATCATCACTGAGGTAGGCATTCCCATACTCAGATTTAAAACTTTAACTAACAGACTAACTACTCTGATACAAGAATGATCTTGCAATACATCATAATCATAGACTTTTGTAGACACAGTATGGGCGCAGCCATCTGTTTGTGATTAGTCTACTTAGATAATGAATACAAAACTCCTCGCAGCCTGGATGGTAGAAACTAGATCCAGGGTCTTCATTTCTACTTCTCGAATTGGTACGATTCTAGCCATGCGAATAAATGAGTTGATGTCGAACATGGTAGAAACCACTTGATTACCAGTCAATGATGTAAACTGTTAACAAGCATGAGAGAGACCACCAATAATGTCAATGGTTCTCAAAGTACCCAGTACAATCCATGAGATGTGAATGAATGAGTTGATGTCGAACATTTCACGGAATCCTTTGATCGAAAGTCAATGATGTAAACTGACGTCAAAGGCGAGAAACCTGCCATTGATGCATGCAGACTTCAAGGTACTGACGATCTCTAAGTCATCTCTCTAGATAATGTGCTGATGTCGATAGAAAGCGACTCGTTGCAGGCAAGCCTGCAACAGGAAATCATTGTTCAAGTTGAAGAAATGTTGCTGTAAGGACTGACTCAGGGATGGTCAAACGGATGACAAGTATTTTGTAGATGAAAGTTTTACTTGCAGACCTCTTGAACACATAACGACATGACAGATGGCTTGGTGATGAATAATTCAAAGTTAATCCCCGGAACCCGGTTAAAGACTTTCAAAGTGGTTTGATCAACTGTGAGGTAAGGATTTCCCAACCCAGGTGAATGAAAAAGTGTCATGTTCAAGAGTGGTAATAAAGTTTCTTCTGAGACAAAAGGTAACAAATAGGCTCATTCTTCTCTCTTTTCCCCCACCATTTCTGGCAAGTACCTCTTTATTTTTAACAAGCTTGAGGAGGATAACATATGCTTGATTATAAGCTCATCCTTCGGATGAGTCCAACCTAGTTTTGATTCGAACCCTAGGAAGGAGTGGTTCGTTCCTGTTTGTAATTGAACAGGTCCTTTACTGTGAAATGTTTAACGAGCCCAGTATAGGAGAAACTCGGTGTTTTTCAATTTTAGAGAGTCTGAAAAACTTAAGAAGACTCCAAGTTGAACTTTTTCGTAAATTTGTGTCCCTCAAGCCCGAAAAAGTATAAAATAATACCTGGGGGAACCGCTTGATCTTGCGACCAAGGAGTACTTTCATAATTAGTGTCACTGACCTGAAAAGTAAAAAGCGATCAAGGACACGTCGTTTTATTTCCGTATCGAGTTTGAAACGACAAAAACCCGGCAATCTTTTCCTGATTTTACGGTCAGAAAAGAGCTATAAGGGGACCGTCTTTTAATTCCGTTTTAACGAGTGTAAAAGAAACGCTTGGCAATCTTTTCATTTTTTAGGAGTCAGAAAAGGGCTTAAAAGATGACTCTGATATTTTGGTTCGTGAAAAATGACAATTTTCCCTCTAAGTCCCTTTGTCCTGCACAAAAGCAACACATTACTCATACCTGTTTAAGATAGGCAAAAATACCTCGAAAAACATCTTTTCATGGTAAAAATTGAACTAATTCATCCAAAAAACCTATAAAAAGACTTTTTACAATATCATTTTTACCATTTTACTGTTGAGGTTGAAAAAAGGGCTTTTGGCAAGAAACTTCCCGTGGTTGCTGCGGAAAATCCGACCGTCAGAATCGAACGCTGTCTCTTCCAGGTATTTTACAACATCCTACTCTTCAATTTCATCCAATTAAGATTGTATTTTAGGTTTTAGTTTTGATTTTTGGGGGGTTTTAGGTTTCAAAATGCGCTCTGCGGTGGACGCAGGTGCCCTTCGGGTGACCTGCGTCCCCTGACTTTTTTCTATACAGAAAAAAAGGTCGGGGGACGCAGCCCACATTCAGGCCAGCTGCGTCCTGACGCCCTGTGTTCTAAATGCGGTGTGCGTCTTCCGCAAAACGCGGATTTTGAAACCCCAAACTCCAAAATCAACCATTCAAATTTCCCAAAATTAATTCTAATGCCTATTTATTCATGTGTAGGGCACTTACCATGCTGGATTGGAGAGAAAGAGAGCACGGGGAGGTTGATGAAGCTGCAATCGAACATCAACCTTCCCTGGATGCCCTAAAAGCGTGCGGGTTATATAAATACTGGGCCATACCGGGCATGAGGGCTCAGGTAAGATTCTTGGAATGGCTGGTTGAGAGATGGAACGTTCAAGAACAATGCTTTTACATAGGAGGGAACCAGCTCGAGATAGAGCCCTCTGATGTATACTTTCTCACTGGCTTGCCAAATAGAGGCGAGCAACTCAATCTAGCCGGGACTAGGCCGGGTGGCCAATCCCTTGTTAGTCTCCGGGAAGATTGGTGCACACCTGGGGCACACCATTCGAAAGGCGTGGAGATCAAACACATCTCTCTGCGTGAGCTCAATGTTATAGCATTCACGGTTACCAGAATTTGCGGCACAGCCGTTTTACACATTGCTTCTGGGTCCCAAATGCAGATGGCAATTGACTGTTACCAAGGCACCATTTTCAACTGGTGTGATGCTGTGTCGGCTAATGTGAAGAGCCAACTAACTAAGGCAAAGAACGGACGACTGAAAACTTTTGGATATGGGCCTTTAGTCGTGAGCTTTGCCTTAGAGAGAGTTCCGATGTTGATCCCTCAGCAACTCACTATTGATATCTTGGGTCCTCGGGAGCCAAAGCTGGTACGATGGGTTGCGGTGATGGCCCGGCATCCTGACGAGGGCGCGACAGTTGTTCGATTTTCTGATAGTTACTTTCACTGGTTGGAGGACCAGGTCTTCTCGATCCAGGACTTTCCGTACGCCGGAGTAGATTTTCGACATGATCCAGACATGGTTCTTCCATAGGGAGAACAATGGGATGACAGAGGTACTTTATTTTTCACAAGTTTTCAAATTATGTACTTTTTTTGTTTTTATATATATCGTCTCAAAACTGACAGTAAAAATTTTCAAAATGCAGATGTTGGTCCACAGTGCCCAGCCAACCTCTGGCCTTTTGAGAGGAGACATCCAGTTGCACCGGTACCGGCCCCGCAGGACGCGACGGCTACAGAGGTACTGGCTGAGTTGGAGCATGATCTAGAGCGTCTGACGGCGGATATGCCTGAGACTACCATGGATGATATTCCTATCAGGCTTCAGTGCTATGTAGTCGCGGTCCCTGGACCGTTTAGGAGATTTTTGCGTAAGGTAGCCCGTGCAGTGGTGTCGTACAGGGAGCACCACCAGTGATTGGCTAGTCACTTTGTAGACACATGTGACATTTTTGACTTTTTGTACTTTATCATTTTTGCTGATCATAAGGTGTTTTTCAACCTATGATCGAAGACGATGTATATTTTTTGACACACTCCTATCTATATATATATCACTATTATCGGCTTATCTTGTTTAACATATGTGATGAAATGTTTTTAAATTTACTTGCATGATCATTGTAAATGTCTGTCCAACATTCGAGAAGCAATTGCATCTGCTAATGTATTTAAAGACCTTGGAATATGCTGATATTCAATGTAATCAAATTCACGTTCCAAGAGACGCACTCTCAAAAACAACCTTAATAACACAGGATTTCTAATGGCATAAACTCTATTAAGCTGTAATACAACAAGTTCAGAATCTAACCTCACTATCAAACGCCGAATTCCAAATGAAATAGATTCGGATAATAATTCAACCACTGCACTGTATTCTGCAATGTTGTTCGTTGTTTGATCGAGGCTTACCCCATGCATAGAAACTAACTCGTCAGAGGGTGAATAGATAACCCAAGCTGCGGAAGAGATATTCCGTGTACTATGACAAGCACCATCAGCAAATCCAATGTATGTTTGGAGAGGCGTCGACATCTGCAATATCAAGAGTAAAACCAAGATAAGCCAGAATAACGACGAAAAACCCACTCTCTAAGCTAAACACACTGACTAACTAACAAGCATACTAGCTAGAAAGAAAACCTAACCTAACTAAAAAATTCTCCATACCCACCATTTAAGCATAATACCTCTTTAGGTAAAGTCCATTTCTGGGTTTACCCAAAGAGTCCCCATCAAAATCAACCAGCTCATAAGCCCCTTTTGCTAGCTTTCGCTTTACAATGTAGGGTCCATGCCACATAGGAACGAATTTTCCAGCACCTAGCTTATCGTTAGCTTGATCATATAATAGCACTAGGTCTCCCTCTGAAAAACTTCGAGGGGTCACATTTCTATCATACTGAGCTTTCATTCGCTTCGCGTGAGTCTCGATTGCCAATGTAGCGTCACGTTGAGTCTCATCTAATTTAGCTAAGTATAATAAACGTTTCTCCTCTTCAGAAGTAGCTGGGAGTAATTCGACAGCCATTTTAAGTGATGGGATTTCACATTCAATGGGTAACACAGCTTCCAAGCCATAAACTAGATGGAAAGGAGTGAACCCTATTGAATTTTTCACTGAGGTTCGGTATGCCCATAGCGCTGAAAATAACATGTTGTGCCAATTCGACCGATGAATACCAATGGTTCGTCGGATCATGATAACCAGAACTTTGTTGATAGACTCAACCAAACCGTTGGCTTGCGGATAATAAGGAGTAGAGCTATCGTGGCGCAAACCAAGCTGGCTTGTAAGCTCAGTCATCATGATGTTTCGAAAATGGCTCCCATGGTCAGTAATGATTGCTTGTGGGACACCAAACCTAGTTATAATATGATTGAATACGAAAACTGCAGCTTTTTTGCTGCTTGCGTCGAATGTAGGCATCGCCTCGGCCCATTTAGTAAAATAATCAACCGCGAGGATGATATACGCATGCCCCCCGGCCGAGTGAGGTTTACAAGTAATAAAGTCGATACCCCATTTGGCGAATGGACCAACGGCAATTATAGGGTGGAGAGGAGCAGGTGGTGCGCGCATCTTTCGATCAAACACTTGGCAGTTGTGGCACTTCCGGACTGCAATGATACAATCTTTAAACATAGATGGCCAGAAGTAACCAGCGCGCAACACCTTCTGAGCGGTGGCATACCTAGACATATGACCGCCACATGCTCCAGAGTGACAATCATTCAAAACCCTCTCAGCCTCTTCGTGAGTTAAACAACGTCAAAAAACTAAGTCTGCCCCCCGGCTATAAAGTGTATCTCCAATAATTTTATATTGCTGGGATTGAAACCGATTTTTTCGACGGTCCGCTTTGGAAGCTTCAGGCCGAAAGGTTTGGGTTTGGAGATAGATGATTATATCCCCGTACCACAGATCTAAAGTACTGATAAGAAACAAAGATTCGTCCGCAATGGACTCCTCTGCCACAGTCTCTGTGTCAGCACGCGGGAAATCACACATCAATTCCGCAAAAACTAAGGATTTCTTAGACTTGGACTTCTCGAACTCCAAGTCGAACTCTTGCAGGATAACGATCCATTTAGAGTACTTGCCCCCTAGTAGTTGTTTTGTCAAAATATAAATCATAGTGTTGCAATCCGAAATAACTGTAGTTTTACGGAGAAGAATGTAGTGACGAAAACGCTGGACAGCTTGAACGGCTGCCAGGGCCAATTTCTCCACATGCGAATATTTTAGCTCAGTGGGATTTAAGGTCCGACTGAGATAATATATCACATGTTCTGCTCCGAATTCATCTTCTTGAACTAACACCATTCCAATGGTGGAATGCGAAGCTGCGAGGTATAAGAAGTAGTCCTGGTTGTAGTTGGTAGGATGCAACAACGGTGCATGGGTTAACGCGTGTTTTAGTGCATCAAAAGATTGTTGGGCAATCTCGTCCCAAGAGAATTGAGCGTTCTGTTTCAACAACCGTGTAAAACCTTTAGTGACCTCGGCGTAGTTTGGGATGAATCGACGTAAAAAGTTCGCTTTCCCTTGCAAACTTTGGAGTTGGCGCAAACTCGAAGGAGGAGGCAATTTGATGATAGCTTCGACCTTCGAGGGATCGACGCGAATGCCAGCTCTTGAAACAACAAATCCCAGCAATCGACCTGTTTCTATACAGAAAACACACTTGTGGGGATTCAACCGAATTCGATAATGCCTACACCTCATAAAAATTGCTCGTAAGTGGACAAGGTGATCATCTCGATGTAAAGAATGAGCAGGCAAATCATCGAGGTACGGTTGCACAATGTGCTTGATGCATGAAATGCGTAAGACATCGCCCGTTGAAAAGTGGCGCCAGCATTCTTAAGCCCAAAAGGTAATTTGCAATAAGCAAATGTCCCCCATGGACAAATGAATGCCGTTTTTGGTTGGTCGGCAGGTAGAATATTGATTTGATTATAGCTCGAAAAACCATCCATAAAGGAAAACATTTCACTTCCGGCACAATCATCAATAATTTGATCGATATAAGGCATAGGATAGTTGTCTTTTGGACAAGCTCGATTGATATCCCTATAGTCGATACAGATTCTTATTGTTCCTTGTTTCTTGTTGACCGGAACAATATTCGATACCCAATCCGTTAACGGGATCGGATATATGAAACCTGCTTTCAACAGCTTTTCGACTTCTACTTTAATCGCAGCCGCTTTTCAAGGGTGAATCTGACGCAACCATTGCCGGACAGGTTTAGCATCCGGGTAGGTCTTTATTTCATGAACAACAATGGCAGGATCGATTCCCGGCATTTCCTCATAAGACCAGGCAAACACATCGCGGAATTCTTGGAATAGGGCCTTGTAAGTTTGGATTTCATCTTCTGTACATGCGGCACCTATATGAATGTTCTCCTCAATTCCGGGCTTCACTGAAATGTCAATGGGAATAGTGCGAGAAATACTCCCTAAATTCAACTCTGAATCAGGATGTTTCATTGGATTCTGAGCATCTTTGACATATTCAGCGGTAAAGATAGATGAAAAATCATTTTCAAGAACATCATCTTCAGGTAAAAACAAAGATCTGTGATGGAGATCTTCCCATGGTAGATCGTCTACACTTAGGATTTCGCGAAGTTGTTCGTCAGATGACACGACTTCGGGAAACGCTATCCGTTCTAAGGATGATGTGAAAAGTGATTCTTCACTGACCACATTCATTTGGTCGATTTGGGTTGAACGCGAGTCGGTAAAAGACACGACAGCTTCATAAGCAATCTCATATGGACTCAAAGGCATAGCATCACCGAATGAGTCTATCTCAGATTCAGATGGGATGATCCAAGGATCATCATAAATAATGTTTTCTGATGTAATCATATGAATTGATGCAAATGAAGGGTCTGCGTTGATTGGAGGGAAAGGAAAAGTTCCCAGCAAGCCGGAATCTTTAACTAAACCTACGCCAACGTCCCTGTAAGGGATTGTCGTCTTACCGACATGCTGGATACTCTCTGAAGAGGCTGGGTCGGATGAAAAGTATGTCAGCTGATCAATAGTCACGATCTTACCGTGATGTGGAAACTTAATTACTCTGACGACCGATGAAATGACCGCTGTCATAGCATATGACCAACTTCGACCCAAAAGAAGGTTGTAGTCTAGAGGGGCATCAACCACCTCCACATCCAAACTAACGGTTTTACCTTCTACCCCTATAGGCAATTCCTATAGAATACCAAACGGACGGAACCCACAGCCATCAAAGGCCTTAAGGATGGTGGGGGATTGGTTCAACGAAGGAGAACCAAGAGATCTCCAACATTGAATCAACATAATACACGTAGAAGCTCCCTCATCAATCACAGTCCGATGAATAGGCCTGTTTTTGACTATCACTGGAATTTGGAAAGCCATTTGATGGGGGAGACGTGGTGTACTATTTTCTAGATCGAAGATTATCAGGTTCAGGTCCTGAACATCAACAGCTCCGATAGCCGACAAAAGTAATTTTCGTTGTGCTGGGCATGATTGCAGCACTTCTAACGCCGACATTGCTGAGGGTGAAACAGCTAAGTCCTCAACAATGTTGTAATTCTGGGCTGCTCTCGCATGTGGATTGAAAGCAGACCTTCGAAGTACACCCTTGGCGGGCGGTTTAATTACTAAGTCCGGGTTAGGTTTCTCGATCTGTAGTGGATCGGAACCAGGAGTTGAGGTTGATGGGTTAGAGTGAGAAGATTCTGCTTCCTTACCATCAACATGATTCTTACTACCATAATCTTGTGATCGAGTCGCAATCCTCACATGAGACATCATCAAAATGGGTTCTTCACTGGCAGTCGAGGAAGAACCTATCATCTTACTCTCCTGCTTTGGAAATGGATCTTTCAACACAGCAGGAGGGGGAGAACCTTTGACTATTTTCACAACCTCGGCCCGATGAGGGCAATCTCTTGTAAAATGATCCTCTTCACAAATAAGACAAGGATATCGAGGTTTGCGCTTTTCGTCATTGGTTTCTGACTTTTCTGTTTTCTCCTTCGGAGCCTTGTCTGCTTTAGCCTTCTTCTTTCCTTTCTTCTTCCCACCGTTTTTTGATTTGGCCGTAGATGAATCTACAGCGTGAATATCGGCGGAAAGTTCAGGAGAAGACTCTCCTGTCGGGGAATCAGGCAAGGTGATTATAGGAGTAGTAGAACTCTTGGAAGACTTCTTCTTGCTCTTAGTGTTCACCGTACCAATCATACCATCAACGAAATGAGATCCCGAAGGAGCAGCAGCGATTTGATTCTATTTTGGAAGATGCGAAATCTTCTCGTGTAAAGTACCCGACTGAGTATAAACTAAGTCAAGGTACTGTGCCTGAGCAATGACTTGCTCCTCAGTAACTACTCCGGCCTTAGCTACATCTTCAGTAATTTTCGATAACAATGATTTAACAAACCATTCAGCTAAGATTTGGTCCGGAATAAAAACTTTCACCAACCTTCTTCGACGTCTCCACTCATGAATGTGATCGGAAATGTACGTGGACGTCGATTGTTTTAGTGAAGTTAATAACTCCGTGCCGTTATCGTATCTGACCGGCAACTGAAAGTGAGTTAAGAACGAGGTAGCTAACTGGCTAAAATTGTAAAAAGAGGCCCGTGGTAACTCAATGTACCACTTGGCCGCGAGACCAATGAGTGTACGCTGAAAAAGATGTAAGCGGATCGAATCATCCGAGATAGAATTTGAAGCACACCAGAGGTGGTAAGTCATCACATGATTGGACGGATCCTCTCCAGGCTTACCTTCTAACTTGGGTATATCACTGGGCAACTTATTTGGCATTGGCGGCCAGAACTGAAGATATTGAATTGGATCATTCGTTAGGCGCGTCAAATCTGGTAAATCCAAAGTTGCGATAAATGGTAACTGCCGATTAGGATCTCTAAAACTTTGAGTCATGACACCAGCCCCAGGAGGAGGATATCCAGGATAACTAGGAACAGGAATCGCATTAGGGATATTATATCCTCCTGGAAAACCAGGATTAACTAGACCGTACTGGGGTTGTTGAGGTTGTTGATAAGTGTACCCAGGATACGGTTGATACTGGTAAACTGGCTGCTGGAAAACTTGCCTTTGTTGGTACTGTCCCTGGTACGGTTGTTGAACAAATTGAGGTTGAGAAGTGACAACCGTACTTATACCAGGCTGACCCATAGGCATCTGGACCGTGGTTTGAATCGTAGGTCCAGACAACGGTAAAGATGCCTGAGGAGTGGTTACAGAGACAGTAGAAACTGGAGCTGTCGATACTCCAGAAGTAAGAGCGGTAGATGCAGCGGTAGTTGCCGCAGCCGTTTGAGATGGAGTACTAGGTGCAATTGGCGGCTGAGTAACTACCGAAGTTACAGAAGTTTGAACATTTGACTGGGCAGGTTGCGGTTGCTAGGGTGAACCAGAAACTACGGGTTGTCCAGCTTGAGGTACCAACTGTATACTTGGCTGCAACACCTGTTGATCCTGTGATGGATCCCACACTAACATTCCAGGGTATTGACCCGTAACAGGTTGAGAATACTGAGGTCCATAACCGGATTGAGGATAGGATTGATAATTGAAAGGTGCAGTTCCCACACCTTGACCATATGACTGACCTTGAGGTGGTTGATAACCTTGACTCGAGTATTGACCTTGAGGTTGATAACCTTGGGGTAAACACACTTCCATGGGAACGTCAATACTTCGATGGGCCTTCATAGCCTAATCAACAATATTTTACACCAACCCAAAAAATTATTCAAATAACCCATATCTATCCCATTGGAAAAATTCCTCCACATGAGGACTGATGTGGTCCCAGAATTGGCCACACCCTATAGGACGAGTCAACTCATCTATCAGGTCACTGCCTCAGTTGCAAGCACCATTGCGAACTCCTCTCTAATTACCCCCAAATTTTCCACCTTTATTTCACTATTAGCTATTTGCCCAGCCAAATCCGAATCCTTATAATAAACCTATCTTGTTTGTGGAACATGTAAAAAATCCATAGTATGGCTCCACTTGCTTCGAATGTAATGAGTTGCATTAATATCTGGATGGATGATATTCCCAAAAGATGATGTAGGGAAACAGGGGCAGATAGACAATGAAAACCTCACCGAAGAGTAGCCTTTAACAAAATGTTCTTCATCACCTGTAGTTATCACTAAAACATAAACGCCTACTAAATTAGAAAAACAACAAGAGTTTACTACATCTACGGATGTTTCTCCACCATACCCCGAGAGACTTACTGGAATTAAACCACTAATTTATTCTGATTTTTATCTCGTATGGGAACTGATAAATTTATGTAATCTAATTCCTCTTCTCTAGGCTATTCAAGATGTTCCGATTTATTCCAAAACTATTAAGGAACTGTGTTAAGAAGCCTGGGAGAAAACAAAAAGACCCTCCTACAGTCCATGTGTTAGGAACACTTTCTAATCTGGTCCTAGGAAAGCAAGTACCTATTAAATATGACGACCCTAGAAACCTAGTAGTTATTATTCAAATCGAGGGGCATAACTTTCCAAACACCCTTGTGGACTTATGAGCTGTATTGACTAGAGAAACTTGTCAGATCCTTGGGATTATAGCATTTAAACCAACCACCATTATGATGGAATTGGCTGATAGATCGATAGTCAAACCAAAAGTAACCCTGGAAGACATTATCATCTTAGTGGATTCCTGGGAATACCTAGTAGACTTCCTAGTTATTAACCCTACAAATCGGCTAAATGGACACCTTATGATACTTGGAAGGTGGCTGGAAACTGCTAATGTGTATATCAGGTGTCCAAAAGGAAATATGATGATTACAAAAGGGTCTACTATTAAAAACCTTATCCTATATCCACCTACCAGACATAGCATATCCATTAATAATTACGAACCGTCTCCTCCTAAATATCAGGAAGAAAGTTTGCGTCCTCCTCTTACTTTAGATGAAGATCTTAATTTTAAAAGGAAGACTGAGGATGATGTCATTAGTGATTTTATTAACCAGCCATCTACTATTGGGAATCCAATGTGTAAAATGCTAAAATAAATGTTCAATAATGAGGCCCAGGGAGACCCATTGAATTTTCAAAATGATGATCATATACTCACAATAGTACTCCCATTGAAATTGAACTAGGGAAAAATTTAAACATCAATGATAGCTAGATGAACAATGATGTGAAAAATTGATTCAGGTTCTCTAGAAATACAAATAGACCTTCACTCGGGAGTATTATGACATTAAAGGCATTGGACCTCAATTATGTTCACATCATATTTACATTGAGAAATATTCCCATGACATTCGCCAACCAAAAATAAGATTAAATCCACATCTTAGGGACATAGTAAAATAGGAATTGCAAAAGCTTCATGATGTTCATTGTATATATCCTATTTCTGATAGCCAATGGGTTTCACCTATGGTTGTGGTCCCCAAGAAAAATGAAAAATGTATAATTTGTGTGTATTATAAGTATTGAATAAAGCTACACAAAAATATTATTTCCCTGTTCCTTTTGTATATCATGTCCTTCATACTCTTTCTCGGAAGATTTTCTTTTTCTTTTCTTGATGATTTCAGTGCATACAATCAAATCCAAATTGCTGCTGAACATCAAGGCAAAACCACATTTACCTTTCCATGGGGAACCTTTGCATACAAGGTTTTATCATTTGGCCTATGAAATGCGAAAGACACCCTCCAGAGAGCAAGCTTGAGCATCTTTCCTCATTTAATGAGTGAAGGAATTGAACGCTACATGCATGATTTTACCCCCTATGATAATGAATTTGAGAAAGCTTTAAATAATTTGGAGAAATTTCTTGAATGATTTATTGCCACCATATTATGCCTTAGAAATGAGAAATTCCGTATGATGATGATATAAGTTGTAGTTTTGGGGCATTATATCTTCATTGTAGGTATTCAAGTCAATCTAGAAAAAATTGAGGTAATTCGTATGCTCCCTACTCCATGTACATAGATAAAGGTACATAGTTTCCTTGGTTATGTTGCCTATTATCATCACTTTATAGCACATTTTTCAAAAATAGCAACACCTTTGTATGTGTTAATGGGAAATGTGGAATTCGAATGGACTGACAAATTCAATGTTGCTTTTGCAAATCTTAATAAGTTGGTCTCAACATCCCCCATGTTACGAGGACCAAATTGGAGCTTCCATTTCTATATTTTAGTGCATGCATCTGATACGACAATAGGAGTTGTACTTGGGAAAGAAGGAGATAAAAATACATATGCTATCTATTATATTAGTAAGAATCTTACACTAGCAGAGATGAACTACATAGTGACAGAAAAATATTTTTGTTGTTGTAGTTTACTCTATTAATAAAATTCATCACTATATAACAGGATATCCCCTTTTTTATACATTGATCATTTGGCCATTACATATATAGCCAATAAACATTTTACTAATGCTCAAATAACATGTTGGCTATTTTTTTTTATAGGAATTTGACATCACTATGAAAGATGAACCGAGGAAGGAGAACCGGGTTGCAAAATTTTTATCCAAAATCTTTGTAATAGCCATCTCTTCACCTACAAAAGATGAGTTCCCAAATGAACATCTATTTACTCTAATGGTAAAAACACCATGGTATACAGATGTGGAAAACTACCTAGCAGTGGGGAAATTACTAGCACATTTACCATCTCAGGAAAGGAAGATAATCTTTGAATGTAGTGCATGATTTTCCTGGATTGATGGATATCTCTTCCACAGGGGATCATATATTCAAACCTGTAGATGCATCAGGGAAGATGATATTTATTATTACCTTAAGGCTTGCCATGATGAACCATGTGCTGGGAATTTCATTTGTTAGAGGATTGGGCATAAAGTATTACCGATGGGCTACTACTAGCCCATAAAATTTAAGGATGCAAAAAAATATGTTCAGAGTTTTGATAGCTATGAGAGGATGGATCATCCCATTCTCGCTAACAAAATTCCCTGACAAACTCAAGTTGTACTTAAACCCTTTGAAATATGGGCATTAGATTTTGTGGGCCCCTTTAATCTGCCTTTGAAGCAAAATACATATATTTTGGTTTCCATAGATTATGTGACTAAATGGATGGAAGCGGTAGCTCTTTCAAAAGCCATGAAAGAGGAGGTTATTAACTTCCTGTATGAATTGTCACTAGTAGAAAATGATGAAATTAATGACTAGTTGACTAAAAAAGTTAGTCACCGCAACTTTTCCAAGTGAAATACTACCATAAATGAGCAATCTTAAGTGAGCCAATTGAAAACGCCTAACATAAATGACTAATTTAGTGATGAGTTAAAATATATGACTAGGTTATAAGTAATTCAACTAAAAATTACTAACGTGAATGACTAATTAGTTGTTTATGTTTGTGATTTTAATTGTGCCACTTCAACAATCTATACTTAGAAGCGATATAAGAGATCCAAAGTCATTATAGATTAGCTAAAAGATTATAATTCTTAAACACTTCTTTTATTTTATTATTCTTATTTTTATTTACTTTGATCCAAAATTCTTATAGGACATTACATTACATTACTTGCAAGTTCCTCTTGCCGCAATTAGAAAAGTCAACGAAAACATAAACTAACAATTTTATAAATTTACAATGTAATGAAAATGTAAAGTGTGTAAATTTAAAATTTTCTTCTTTATACACATCTTGAGCGGGCCTAATAGTTAAGAGCATGTGTTTCCTCCTAAGTGGTCATAGGTTCAAAACCCAAGGGGGGTAGATTATGTATGCCTTTGTAGACTTAGCAGTCAAATTGCCACGTGGAGGTGGGTCTGCTGTCCCACAAACAAGGGGGTCTCATACACCGATTTGGTGTCCAGCTTGGCCGTGACCTTAAAATTGTATAATAATCATTAATTGCTAAGTCTATGTGACCTTAAAATTTGATAAATAATTGACTGTTAAGTCTACGAAGGAATACATACTATGCCCCTCAAGTTTTGAACCTGTAATCTCTTAGGAAGAAAATATACTTGCATTATTTTACGTGCTTTTAAAATTTAGTCTGTCTTTTAAATATAAATAAAAAATTCAAATATTAATTATTTTTTATGAAAAGATCTCAAATA
Organism: Pinus tabuliformis; assembly: GCA_031772625.1. Classification (NCBI taxonomy): domain Eukaryota; kingdom Viridiplantae; phylum Streptophyta; class Pinopsida; order Pinales; family Pinaceae; genus Pinus; species Pinus tabuliformis. Next base: position 998,029,944 of record CM062810.1, on the reverse strand, counting down.
TATTAATGCTTTTAAATTCATTCCATTTCTTTTTTTAAAACAATTTTAAATTAATAAATTAATATACTAACCATTTTAAATAAAATATTTAAAATTTTGTTCTATAATATTGTATGAACTACTTAAATTTATACAAACATAATAATAATAGAAGTTAAGATTCTTTTTGAATTGAATTTTTTTAGATGCACTATAAAATAGAAAATATACACAATATTCCATACTCTAATTAACCATTGCAGCTAAATGAAACGATACATTTTTATGAGGAGATATGAAAATTTTATTTTCCGTCCACTCGATGGGCCTAGTAACTCACAACCACTTGAAGTTGTTCGCAACCAAACCATTTTTCATTTCCCCTTTTTCCCATACCCATTTTTCAATCACGTTCCCTTCTCTCTTGGTTTTTTAAGGCTCAATCCTTTAGGAGAATCGCAACAGAGAAGACTGGTCCTGGACGTGGGCCTTGATTTGGTAGCAAAATATGAATGTAAGGTTGTGAATGATTATGGATTTGTATATAAGAGATGAAAGTGGAATCACAATGCCCCTCCCCCTCCTCCTTCTCCCATTTCTACTGATACCACACAACTACCAGTGATGAACAGTATCTTAGGCAGCGTCACCTGCTAAACAAATTATATCTGCTAAAGCACAAAGCCAAATATGCACAAGAAATCATAGAGTGGGAATCACTTTCCCAAATGTCGCAGAGCAGATCCACATCCACAATCACATTCATTAAAGACCTAGTACGATATTCATCATTTGTGCCTTAGACACAAATGCAGAATGCTCGTAAATGCATCCTCAGGGAGCTTCCAAAGTAGGTACTACACATTCTCTGCCCACTTCTCTGCTAAATGTCGAACTGGTTTGTTTTCTCAAATTGGGTTGAATGGGTTTATATTCCCCATTTCCCCTGCAGGCTAAATCCCAGGAGGACTTTATCCAGGGTATAACGAGTAGTAGATGCCACACGTTTTTTCTGTTACATCCCATAGAATTTTTTTTGGCAGTTTAATTTTACTATTTAGAGATTACTCTAAAATTTGAATGGTGCATTGATAACATTGTTGTGCTAAATATGAATTACCATTATCACTGATTGAATATAAATTATCTACCTACGAAAATAAAATCTTATTGTACCATAGTTCTTTTTCTTGATTTTTTTATACTAGGCTGCTAATTTATTACTCTGTGGGTGCCAACTAAGAGTGGGAATCTGAGCCTCCAAATATATTGTTGGGAAGGTTCCTCCCTACAAACCTAATTTTTCTCGAATTTTTCTTTGAACTCTATTGATTGGTTTTAAGGAAATTATCCGTGAATTTTTTACACATACTATGTCTCAAAGCTTCTCGAGTCTTTTAGAAGTGGTAGATATTCTTAGAGAAAGAATTATACTCTAGAAAGGCCATAGGAATATGATAAGTTTACCTGTAAATAATCCATCTCAATGCGTGGTCTTTATCCCTTTATTTGAGTCAACAATGACACCTTTTTCTTGCTAGTGAGTATGCCTAGAGTATGGAGTAAATCCTTTCAACGTTGCTTCTTTCCATGTCATTTCTAAGCTTCTTATTCAAGGGTTGATCCTCTGGAAGTTGCAAATGACCAAAGACAAAAAATCCTTCTATCAAGGAATTAATAAACCCCAAATTAAGGAATTTATTAGTTAAGGAATGTATCCCTCTACAAAGGAACATTTCTCTTCTAGAGGAGGTGAGAAATTTGTGAGGTCCTTTACCACTCCTCGAAAGAATTTTGGCATACTCTTTCTCCTAGTAACTATGCCATCCCTCCCAACCTTGACCCCTAGTCCATATTCTGTCACACAACCACCTTTCCGACATCCCTTGACAACTTATTATCTGCATCCCCTCCCCTATTTCTCATGCTACCTTTTCACTAAGAGGGGCACCAGGAGAGTACTAAGAGCTATGAGTACCAACAGAGTGGCATATGATGAAGGGATTAAAGAGTAATTCCTTAAACATGGCATCCGATCTCTTTTCAATGTTCGAATGATGAATTAGGACTGTTGTTGCTAATTTTATCCTCCTACTATTTCTATTTCCAACTATTTTCAAAGTTAACAAAGGCTTCCACTAAGGGATTCAGTGCAGTTATTCATTCTTACAACTTTTAGCTTTACAAATTTAGTTAGCTTTATAACTTTCCTTGCACACAAAAAACCAACTTAAAAGCAAAAGCTAGGTTCTTAGCCTTTTCAACTTTTGTGCGTTTGCCACCCATGCCTCATGTGGTCGATTAATTTCTACATTTCGTGGGAAGGCGGTGAGTTATTTTGGTTTTGAAAAGGATATTTGGAGGTCTTTACCATGGATATAAGAGAAGTAGAAAAAACTTTGATGTTATTGAAGAGGCAGGTGAATTCACAGTTGAGTGATAGACGTAGAGAGCATATTCAGATCCCCATGAAATATCTATTGAAAATGGAAGGGAATACATCAACAAGTATGTAAAGGGTGACCTCTTGAGTTATTTATGCATTTGCATTGAGAAATTTTTGTGTTGAACATGCTCATTGTCTACGTTTTTGTTTTGCATTCCATGATAGTGTTTTGTTTTTTTCTTGGAGTTCAACAACAAGTTCTACAATATTTGTTTGCTTTGGATACAACTAATGCAAATTTTTATAGACTTGTTTCCATCAAAAGGTGCTATGTTTTTTTTGGATAATCTCGACAACCAAACTTTTACCTTTCGATTTCTTTTTTTCATAACATTATTATTTACTTCTTTAAAACCTCCCTTTTTTGCTAAAATCAACTTAATAATCCATGAATCCCTATTCATTGCTAAGAGAGGTTGTTAGCAAGTAATTAGGCAATATGGAAACACACTGTAAGAGCTAAGAGTTTGTCCATGTAGTGTTTTATGATATTGGCAGTATTTTTCAAGTAACATACAAATGATTCCTTGACTAATCTTAAGCTTGTACAATTTTACCTACTGACTCCTTTTTTGAGTGAAGTGAAAACTTAATTTGTAACAAGTGCATGCCTTGTATTTATCTCTGTCATGACTATGGTCCTTGACATGTTGCAGTGGTTTGGGGCTTGCAGATAAGTTGAGGTAAATAAACTAAAAATTGAGTTTATTTGTGCCCTTTTGGACAACTTTTGTGATATACCAAATAGACAAATTTATGTATTTGAGGATGCTTATGTCTATCTACATTTCAAATGAATGTTTTATGTCAAAATGTTGTTTAATCAATTTATGAACCTATAAATTTGAATTTTTGATATTCATGGAATTAATGTTCACTTTAAGGAAAGTCTGCAATGAATTCTGAAACATGGGACTCTTCCTATTATATTTCTAGTGTTCGTTAGAGACTTTAGCGTTGGAAAACTAAGATCCATGTTTTATCAGAGATAGACAACATTTCGAAGTGATAAATCATAAAAGTAATATTAATTAAAAGAAGTTAAAGATAAAACCATAGTAGTTGAAATAATGATTTGGTAGAGGTCATTTACTGCACCAAATCAATGTTATCAGAACCAAACTGGTGATCAAACCGAAAAACCTTGTGGACCCAGAACCTGTCGGAATTGGACTAGAACCAGTAAAAAATTGAAACAAAATTGTTTTACCAAAAACACATAGAATATTCACATTTTAAATAAAAACAAATATTTTCATGTGCATCCATATGAATCCAAACCATTTATACACAAATATGCAAAATTTACCATTTACATTGCATGTAAGGGTGCACATAACCAAAATAGCACTGAGTGCAATCCATCTCTAAACCGAAAATACATCAACAAATAGGCTCTAGATGGCCTCTAACATCCAAAAAAAAACATTCTACAAAAATGCCTACATATCATCAAAATCAAAACCTATATTGGGGTCTTCATCATCAATATAACCATTTAGGAATTAAAATAAGATAGAAAAAATCTAGCATGTCATGGCAAGATTTTCTTGGAGTGATGGGTACATTTTTAGTAGAGTCATGATAGAGGAGATCGAAAACCAATTCCACTAACATAAAAGTACATAGAGGGCTTGGTTCTCTTTATTAAATACTAGTTCCATACCCTCGTACATGAACAAATCCAATGGAAATGTTGCAATCTCCCTTATCCTGAAATCCTGAAAAACTGTTAAGTTTGCTCGATTTTGAGTGAAATATAAAATTCTACTTTCTCCATATGAAATCCAATAAGGTTGGAACCACTGACAAACATATTGAGTCATTTCATGGTAATGTTAGAAATTGAAGTAAAAGTGACATTCGCCTTTATCTTTCATTTTCATCCTTTTACTTTAAGAATTTGACTTTACCATGAACTGCATAACAATACTAGGGCCATAGGCTTGATTATGAGGCTGAGAGCCATAAGCTTGAATATTAGGCTAGCCTATGGGAGAAGTAGAAGTGGGCCAACCAACTGAAAAAATATAATAGAAAACAAGAAAAGGAAATTCTTTTTATGTTGTCCTGCATAGGTACAAACTGCATAGAACCGATTAGTTTAGTGAAATATGTTGGCTCAGAGGCCTATTTCAGATGAGTTTTGAGCAAAAAATGACCAATTCTGATAACATTATACCAAATTCACTCAGGATTGGTAGGGCTTTAAGCCTGGTCTAGGATGCAATAGTTATCGTTAGTGTGGATACCTTAATTTATTCCATTGGCTACATTCACATGACAAAATGTTTTTAGGGGGTTTTGAACTTCGATTTAAGTATTTGAATTAAGTTTTAACCACAACTCACCTATCATTTTCTTTGAGTCATAACATTGGTTATGACTCATACCAATCTAAACCAAATACCTTCAAGGCATTTTGGCATGCTTCTCCAGTACTAGCTCATGCAATTTGGGTACTTCCTTCTTCATGCCCTAGGCCTACATAGCCATAGGTAGAAAAAACATAAGTTGAACATGTTTTGAGTTCATACCTAATTGCCACATTTGTTCAAAAATTTTGAGAGAATCATTACCTTGTCCATACATGGCATATGTTGCAATCATGGTTTTCTAAGAAGTGACATGTTGTGGCTACTTTTAATCAAATAAATGTTGTGTCTTATATATGTTTTCACATTTTTCATGCATGTTTATAAGGGTTCCCATTACAAAAAAAGTTAACTAAAATCCACTTGATTATTTAATCATGAATCTCCATACCATGTTCTCCAATTCCCTAGTAAGAAAATACAATAAATATATTGGAAAAGTTCATTTTATGTGCGTTTACTCCTACCACTAGTATTTATTTGAGAGGCTTTAGTGCATATATTCCCTACCCATTCATCACATATCTAGCAATAATCACAACCGATGAGACAATGCTTTTCTAAGGGATTTTTTCAAACATATCATTTGCAGTCTATATGCTTCCCCATTTCACATACATCCTTACAGAGGCATTCCATACAAACATATTCATCTTAGACCACTCCCTTTATTTGTTCATGAATCTCCATGCTCTATTCTAGAGTTTCCAAAGTGGCACACATGAAGAACCTTATAAAAGTTTTTGGATTCTAGGCCGATACCTTTATGTATCTTTTTAGAGCCTCACGGCCTCAAGAGCATTTCAGTTATGCTCATATCAAGCAATGATGGTGTTTCATTAGACCACATGGTGTAAAACAAGTACCATGCCTTCTCTATGTTTCCACATTTCACATGCATTTCTATGAGGACATTTTCCAAAAAGGCATCCAACTAAAATCTACTTATAGTTATCTTCACACCACCTTCTGAAGCTTTCAATTTGGCACATGTAGATAGAGAACAATAAAAGGTGAATCAATTGGGTGGTATTCCTTCTTGCTACATATGATGAAACAATGTCAATACATGCATTTTATTTCTTTGACTTATCATGACACTCCATGAAATCGCATGTCATCGAGGATTTCAATCAAAAACACCACAAGTATCTAATATAATCCCACACTAGGCATACATGTTGACATTGGATTGTATGAGAATGTGTTGGGTATAAGTCCAATTTAAGGATTTGAGCATAAATCCTATTTTATGGATGCTGGTGTGGACAAATTTGCCTTCCTATCAAAGCTCACCTCTTAAAACAATTTTCCAACATAAAAAAATTTGCATAATAACTTACAATTCCATCCATCATATGCATAAGGTACATAAACTCTTTCAGTCAACCCTATTTACAAAATTACTCACACAATCAATACATCTAGTATTATAATTTCCATTCACTTTTACAAATTCTTGTCAAATTTTTGTACAAGAAGAAAATATAAATTCTAGTTGATAAAAAATGAACCATTTTGAGATGCTTCTATATCATCAAAAGCTATTAATATGATCATCTATTATGGTAGAAAGCCTTGATTAGGAGATCTATACGCAATAATCTCTACAAAGAATTGTACTTGTAGTGAATAGATGAAGGGATTCTATACAGACATTGATGCTAGTGCCACCATTGCATTCAAATCTAGCAATGTTGATTGCATGGTATAGGTTGATGTACACTGTGGATTATTATTAATATGACTTGTGCATGAAGACTTATGTTCATGTTTAGCATTGCTACAAAATACTACTAAATGAACAGGTCCTTGGATTTCACTGACGTACTACAAATAATTTCAACCAGGCATAAACAAATGGCTCTACTCACACCAAATTTCTGGTCATGACTTGTAGATCCCTTATTTAACTTCTCAACATTATTTGTATGAATTATTATCTTTTCAATAGGAACATGTCTAGTATTTTAGCTCTAGTCAAGCCAAAATTACAGTCATAGAGTATTGAGTTCCTATCAGTGATTTCATGATTTAGCTTAACATCATCATTTCCAGTCCGCAATAAAATAATCCTTGATTATTTGGCATAATCCTCTTCTACATCCACATCGTTAACAAATTCTGAAGAAGCATTAAGAAATCACTTTCAACTTTTTCGGGCATGCAAGATATGAAATAGGGTTTTGACTTCATCTTTACAATTCTCAAGATGATCAGCATGTTCCTCATTATCTACTAGTTTCCCTTCTATAGAATTTTCAAGTTTATAGAGCCATCTCTTTTGATCTTTTTTGTAAAGCATTGCTAAATTCTAGAGAATTTGACTTGTGAACTAGGGTGTTGAATTCATCGTTACAACCATAAACAAGACTGCATATTGATAATAACCTACATATTTCGTTTCCATATAATCTTCTAAGTTCTTAGATTTATCTCTTCCGATCTTCTATATATTCTGAGAAACATTGTTTAGTAGATTCTTCATAGTAAGAAATAGATAAGCCTGAGTATTCATTGACGAGGGCTAATAAGTAACTTGCCTCTCCTACTATAAGTTATTTGAATCTAGAGAAGTTGCCATCGGTGGTGTGAGCCTAAGAGGCCAAGAGAGCTTTTAAGGTTCTCAGGTGGAAAGAAAGAAATATCCAATCTCTTTGGATACTTATTAGAAATATAATTGCCCAACTACCAAGTATTTTAATTATGTGGATCACTAGAAGGTGCAAGGACCGAGTTCTCTAAGCAAGCCATCCTTCAAATTGGTCAAATTTCATAATCCTGATTGCCAAAAAAGTTCTCATTCTCCTTACCAGGAGAAAAGGAAGAAAATTTTGAAGTCCTTAGGCCTCCAAGTCCACTGCTTCCCATTTTCCTTGAGCAAGAATGTGAAGGCTAATCAATAGAGTCTACTGTCAAAAAAATAATGGATTTGAAACTTAAGAAAAATAACTATAAATATAAAAAGATAAAGAAGGAGATATTAGAACTAACGGTCCTCCATAGAACATTTCTCGCTAGTTAGTATTCATTTCCTCCTTTGCCTCCCCTCTCTCTATAATTCTTCTTCTATGGATTTGATGTTTAGTTTTTCTTTCTTCCCATTCAAAGATTTGGTCCAAAATTTCATAAATCTGAAGATATTTTCAAATTACTTCTACTTTTCTATCATCAATTTTTATGTGTAGAACATATATAAATTAGGGAGGGTTATTTACTAAAATGAGTAGATTGCATCTGGAATTGTGGTATTTTTGGAGGGAACTAATTGAAATTGATGCTTTGATGGAAAATTAAACTATTATATTAAGTTATATCCTTTTTCAAGATGTGAAGTCTACATAGAGGTTTCTAAATTTTCTGTGATGGAATTTTTTGTTAGTATCTACAAACATGAAGTAAAATAGGTGTAATGTCATATATATGGTTTCCAAAAAAACTCAATAAAAGCTTATCATTTATCTATTCATGTCAAATATAACAATGCTTGAATGAAAGAAGAAACTAAAGAAATCTGAAATAGCTTTTTGATGTTGAAATATAATGTTCTGTAGATTGTGAGGTGATGAAAATGTGTAATCTTTTGTGTATTAGGGTATTAAGTTATCCCCTTGTTTCGAAGTGTCAAGGCTACATAGAGGTTTTTAAATTTTCAGTGGAGATTTTTTTTATTATGCATAACCATGAACTAAAATAGATCATATGTGATATATGTGGTTTCGAAGGAACACTCATCAAAGGTTTATCATTTATCAATTCTTGTTAGATATGAAAATTCTTGATTGAAAGAACAAACAAAAAATAGTTTTTTGGAGTTCAAGCAAAATGTTCTCTAGATTGTGAGTTGATAAAAATGTTGTCATGTTTTGTGTTCCTATGTTGTGGAAACTGAGGCTTGGCAAATTTGGAAGCTTCAAATTTCTAAAGCTATTTTTAGATTTTATGTAGAGTGGGCTAACAATCGCTGGGAAATATTCTAAATTTTACTAGGAATAATTAAATAAGGTTCTTCCATTTGTGATTCAATAAGCCTGGAAATCTGGAAATAATTTTTTTTAAAGCTATCATAAAATTATTTCATGTTCTCTTTTCCTTTTTGGATATGAATGGAATTTTTTTAGAAACTCATATCTTTTACTAATATGTTTAGCATTAATAATAATTTTTGTTATCTTATTTTCTCATGGGCTACAAAATTTTAGAATTTCTACTTTTCTCTGGACAAATGTCATTATGTTGTATGCTTATTTTTCATATTTAAATGCTCACTTTCATCTCTATATGTTGGAAAGAGATTTGAATTGTTGTTTATATGGATGAAACAATTGGCTGTATAGGTGGAACTTGTGTTATATGGGACTTTGAAACTAGAGGAGTTTCTAAGGAACTTCATGACAAGGACTATGGTTTAGCTATTACAAGGTGTGTTGGTCTAGGTGTGGTTGTCAATCACTGACATCTACTACAGATAAATATTTGACACTCTAGGATGCTGCTAACATAAGGTTTCATGTATTTCACTCCATTAGACTGCCTTATATGCTCATCTTCATCTTGGATCACACGATCCATCTTTGTGTTTGGCTTGTCTAATGGCCAGTGCACTAATCCTTAAGGACTTCAATTCAATCAACTACTATGTACTTCCTGTTTCAACACAATCTGCTGATACAGAAGGAGCTGCTCACTCTTGAAGTTAATTCTTTGGTGGAAGTGTAGCTCTTAAATCTACTGTTGCAAGTTCTAATAAGATAGGTGATTTAAATTATGATGGGAATTCAAAGAGGGGATATATTGATTATTGATATGGAAATAAGAAAGATACAAGAAATATTTCAGGTTCTTGGGAATGGACTAGTTAGGAAACTTGTTTTTCGTAATTGTGACAAGCATTTGATTTCTAATGTGGGTCAGCTAGAAAAGATAGCCTAATGCATTCACATGACAAATTGTTTTTTATTGCTAGATGAAATCTAGCAATGTATCAATTTACTGGATCGGTGAAGAGGAGGGTTCCTTTTACATTAAGAAAATTAATCATAAGATCCTTGCTTAATGAAACCAAGATGTCAAGGATCTGTCGTGCACTTTCATCAAGGCACCTATGATGACAAGGGTTGTTACAAAGAACTGCACCAAGTGCCATGCAATTCTTCTCCTAGATGTCCTTTGAGATTGAAAGCTTCAAGTGAGCTGCAATTTTGTTTACTGTAGGATCCCTATAGCTTTTACTTAGTCTGTCATGATATCATGAATAATGCAAGACTGAAAAAGAGACCATAGATGCGGTTGAGCTGAATATGTTGAGATTCCATACATATAGAAGAGATGATATAACCAAGCATCTCTAGTGAGAAAACTTTTATTTCATATCTTTCAAACTTCCATGACCATTTCCTTTTTACATGTCTTCAGCAAAACCTCTGCTCTGATATTTCAAGGAGACTGTTTCTTTAAAACTGAAAGATGATTAGGAAATGGAAAACTTCCACTTATTTGTGCGAAAAAACTATCTTTCTTTGCAATGTAACAAAAAATCTATCTATAGTGGGAGTTCAGTGCAGCCTCTCTAGATAAAAGAAATCTCAAAAGGTGGGCTCAAATATTGAAAGAAATATATGAGATGATGGAGATTGTGCAAATCAAGGATCTCATATTGAGGCATATATACTTAACTTTTTATAGATACAATAATCCTTTTATGCTATTATCCAAAATAATGATGATCCTTTACTGTTGATTCATCTTCCTTTGTCTCTTTTTCTAGCCTCTTTTTGTATCGAGAATATTTTGAAGAGAAGCTTGGAAAATCAACAGAGAGGTACAAATTTCAATGTACTATCCATGGCCATGACTTTTTCAGAACTTAGATTGTGAACAAATCTTATCATCATAATGATACTGTTGTTGCAAACTTGTCAAAATGCCATGACTACTTTGAACTTATCTTAATGTTGACTACATGTATGAATGTAAGATAATGTCAATAATGGTCTTCCTATAAATATGATGTCTACCTGATTTCTTACATGTTGGATGCATCAACATGGGTTATGATTTTTGGCTTCAATAGTGAATATGTCACTGCAATGTGTGTCAGGATGATCACAATTCCCACGTTACTATAAACTGATTGTAATATGTTGCTTCGCTGATTGTTTCTCACACCACAAAGACTGATCATAAATTCATTCACTACTACTAGAGTAGATAAGAAGCTTGATTAAATACTGCTACTATGGAAACCAAGTATGTAATAACCTTTTTATAGTGGAAGCCCCTTTAAACTGAGTATTATACATTCGACAGACTTTGACTTCTTCAAACTGTGTAATCGACTCAATCATTGTTATCTTGAGTAATGGTGCTAAAATTTAAGCAGAGCAAAAATGATATGAAGGTATTCTTCAAAATTGATCCAATCTCAGATGAAGATCATCGAAACTATTTATTGGACTTTAGGTACCCTTCTTTAATGATGAAATGTTTATCATATCTGGAAGACCTCTTTGAAGCTCAGACACATCACAATTAAAGACATTGTTTTTCTCCGAATTTTTTTCAAATGACTGTTGTAGGACTGCGACCAAGATTAGCATTTCATTCTCACAATGATACTGCAACAATTCACTATCTTTCAGAGTATAGTAATCAGGTCAACACTAAGCCTCTTTATTGATTAGGCAAATATACCACACACTGATGAACTCAGATCATAATAGATTTTGAGTTTCCTTAACTTCACTAGGCCAAAGGATTTGGATTTCTTATTATGACATATAAATCATTTTATGTCTCTATGACACCTCTAGGGTTACTGAAGGATTCGAGAGTCAAGGAAAGGGAAACATCTCCTTCTATATGCTTATGATACAATATGAAAATAATCCTCTAAAAATACCTAAAAAACACCTCATGAATACTGAAACATACCTTGATGACTTCCAACCTGCTTATAATGATTGAGTTGCTCTTGTATTGTGTCCATGTTCAATGATTAGGGCTTGAAGAAGGCCTTAAGACAATATCATAGATTTGTCATTCTTGAACTCGAATTTGTCCTACCACAAAGGGCTGAAGATTACTGCTCATTGAAATTCCTACGCTTCTTAGTGATTGCAATCTCTTAAGCTTGGGATTGTCCTCACCTGAGCTCTAATACCATGTTCAATTTTAGTTAACATGTTCTTTTCCTAGGATAGTTACTTCATTCAACCATATGCTCATTAATCCATGAGAAATCGCATTAAACATTATATGACAGTAGCTAACAAAATAAAATAGATGAAAAGTGTTGAAGAAAATCCAAGATAGAAGAAAATGAGAATATGGCTAAAGACAGGGAAAAATCCCAAGATGGGGAAAACCCTTGAACAATTGTTCTTATTATTCTAATAAAATGTACAATAGAGAAAGAGAGAGTACATTCAAAGTTAATATAGAGTTTCTAATGATATGACTATTATCATTTTCAAAATTCCAAAGAAATAATCTAGAATTCTTCCTTTAATCACATTCCAGTAACCTGCCTCTAAATGACAACAATGACATTCTATCTTGTTTAGTGGTAAATGATGGTCAAAGCATTCAATTTTTGGCTTGACTTTCTTTAGCTATAGACTGAATTATTTTTAGGGTTTATTGTATCATGACGAAAAACCCTTTACTCTCCTCCAAACAACTGACCAAGGCTGCACCTTTCCTTTTAATGTCTCTGTCCACATTCTAAGGTTGGTTAGGGCTAGTTTCAGCCCTCAAGTTTTCTCCACAACTCACTTGATGGCAGCGGCTTATACTTATGACCTCAGTTCAATCTTATTTGGGCCTATGACCTAATTGAAATAACTTCTTAGAGTTGCAGCCATCCTTCACAAAAGGAACCCCACACAAAGCGGCCCTAAAACTTCCCTCAAGCCTACAACTATATCTCGATCTATGGGAGAGGGTAAATAATGCCCGTAATATGCATCAAATCAACTCAGTTCTCCTTTTGGAAGCGTTATACTCCTGTCTTAGTAGCTTGGCCTATTTTGAGGAGAGAGAACATGCAAAGTAACCCCAATGTATCTTCTGAATTGTCCTGAAACCAACAGTAGCCTACCCATAGCTTCTTGGCCCTACAATAAGCAAATAAACTCACCCAAACCAGACCCAACCTTTGCGTCTTGCCAATACCTCCACTTGGTTGCCTCAAAGATGCAAGCGAGATGTATCTTATGAGGTTGAAGAGACCTTCCTTTTATAGGAGTTGGAGAGGAGTTTAACTTGGTTAGTTAACCCCAAGCCGACCTTTATGAGTTACCCATGGGTGTTTCATAAATTCAAAAACATATTTTTCCTTATCCATTTTTGATGATCTTTAGGTCGATTTTGGTCCTCTCGAAAAGAGGAATTTAATGCCATAATCATCTTTCCCAAAGGAGCTGTCCAAAGTGGAATTTTCCCCTAGTTGCCAATTTTAACATGAATCTCTGGCGTTGTGCAAATATTAATAAAGTGAAACCTTTGTAACCCCACAATGACCTTGACCCACTATGGAGTCCAATCACTTAGGATTTTGATGGATAAAAAAGACAACTATTGAAAAGAGAAACTCTGAGGTGCACTAACATGATAGAGAATTACAAAGTTGGTACAATGTTGAAGCATAATTTTTTTTTTTTCCTATTTTTGTCCATTGTGTGGCTTGACCTTATATGTTTTTGGGATGTTGAGTTCATTCTACAAACATAATAGAGGATAAAGTTGAATGTATTTTCATTTTGAATCACAATTTCATTTCCTTCCTTTGTGTCCATTGTGTGGCTTGATCGTACATTTTTGAGATGTTGAGTTCATTCTATAAGGGGATGGGTGAATGTTCTTACCAGTCTTGAGTAGTGTTGTGAAGTATTTGAACTCAAAATTGCAAAAATAACAGAAGCCTTATAGCCATTCTAAAGACTGATATCTTTTTCTAAGACTAAGAACATAATAGAAAGTGAATTTAACAAAGTATTCATGTTGATGAACCTAGTTGGCTATATAGTCACTTGTTTATGGATCACCTTTGATGACCAAAACAAGTCAAAGGAATTAAAAAATATTGCAAAGTAAAATAACAAGATAAGGAGTTGTTGTTTGGAGACTTCTGTGGTTGAGATTTGAAGAGTGAGATTTCATAATAGAATCCACAGGTATCATTTTTAAAAGTCTACATTTCGAGTCTCCAACTGGACTCATCATCAGGACAATTATGTCGAGAGAAGAAGAGAAAATGATAAGGAGTGTCTAGGGCTTCTTCTTGCTAAAGCAGAAATAAATAAAATAAATAGCATATCATTTTAACAAAATGGCGTTTGATCCAAAATGTAAAAGTTTTTATCAAGTTGTTGTAATTTACATTTTAACATTCTTTTGTAAAGGTGATTTTCTCTCACTTTCAAGGTAGAGTGTAAACTCCATGTTAAACAAATTTTTAATTATGTATGATTGTGAAGTTTTGAAAAATTTATAGGTAGCAGAGACTCCCCTTTCACATTATGTCATTGAAAAATGCAGAGTAGTGTTAGATCCTGCACAATGTCATTTCATTATAGGGATTTTGGAAAAAAAATTATGACCTTGGATGTTCTCTATTGTCTTCAAGTCAAAATGAGATGGATTTCTTGGTGAGTTTGATAATTAAAGGAAAATAGCTCATAGATGAAGAAATTCCTAGTCCTTCATGATGTAATGCTCAAGCCTCCTCATGGATATGCAAAAGCAAGAATGCTACCTGATAATGTTTTCCCTAATCCCAAATACACAAGTGTTGGTTTTTTTCCTAAGGAATAGAGAGTAATATTTTTATTTCAGATCAAATATTGTACATTACATTATTTTGTTTACCACTTAGTGAACTCTGCCCTTTGGTTAGAGGGGGAGGGGATAACAAATTTTGTTCCATGTACTATAATTGTGCAAATGCCATCCATTTACTGCTTCAATATAGCTCATTAATTGGTGTGGGGCATGTCTGCTAGGATTTGAACCTGGGTCATCACAGTAGTAATCGTTTCACTTACCACTAGACTACATCCTGTGGTGAATGGTGGCTCTTGATTAACTTGTATTTGTTGTGAATATTTTTTCAAATTGATTGTTCTAGTGGTACATGTTTTGGGCCTTCAACAATGTTTTTGTTGCAGAACTTGGATAATGTCTATATGGACCATTGCTTGCTTTTGCAATGTAGGAAATGTGAGTCAGTTCTTATTCTACTTACTTCATTTCCAAGCCCAAATTCTCTCTATGATGGTACATACTGCTGTAGATTTTTTGCAATATATATGGTGCATGATATACTGAGATTAACCTTGTTGTTGTTATGTTTCTAGTAACCATTAATCTAACGCTCTTTGTTCCATGGTTTAGATCCATGTATCAGTTCAAATTGCTTGTGACCATCATAACTTGGATGGATATTATTATTTGGGTTTTGTTTCTTCATGGGAAATATGAAATTATAGCTCATGCATAGTTTTGAAAGATCTTGATTTTTATGTCTATATTTCTATTTTTGTACTCTTTGGTTCTCTTATATTTAGGGCCACTTCTCATAGTTGTTTGATGCTTTTTCTTTTTTCGCATGGGTGTGTTTTAGCTTCCATCTTTATATAGCTTTCATAATTGCTAATATTTATCATGCAAAACTCATTAATTTGTTATGATGTTCTCAACAAACTTGCAATTTCGCAGCCTAAACAATATTGATATGTAAGAATTCTTTATTATATTTTTTCTTTGATTAGTGCAATTGTTGACTATTTTGATGATATCAGTGAGGAATCTAGAGTATCATCAGACACTAATCTAAATAGTGCACCTCCTTTTTTTGGATCTTTAGAGAAATATATAGAACGTATATTTCTAGAGACAGTGTTCGTGCAGTCTTTAATGGTTGGCATGTTGGATGCTTTTGTAGAGGATGCTATTGAACATGGTGGATGGTAAGGGCTAGAACATGTAACACTTTATAACATTTTCTAATACCTATTTAAATGCATTTGGAACCTTTAATATCTATTTTTATTTTCTTTTTAAAACTTAAAGTGTGTCTTAAACATAATTAATCTTTGTTGTAGTGATGGAACCGTTTTTCACATACATTTATAGTTTAATATTGTTTTTGTTTCTTACAAAATTGTATTCATATGTTTTGCATTATTATAATGTTGTTTATGATTAATCAACCCTATTTTAAGGGGTTGTTACATGGAGAAGCCTCTAGAAATACACAAATGTTAAGGAAAAGCAATATTTTAGTGGACCATTCGGTATAGAAGGGTTACACTTGGATGGTTTGATTATCTCAAGGTCATAATGAAGGATTTCTTACTGGAGCATCCCACATCTAGGAAATTCTAGATTATTCATTTATATTTTATTCCATATAAAGTGTAAAGCGAGACTATAAAAGGAGGCCTTCTATCCATTGGCAATAATTCATTGTTGAGAAATTTCATAAACATTGTATTTGGCGTTGAAGATAAAATTGCAGGTTTGAAGCTTGATTCTAGAAA
This sequence comes from Pinus tabuliformis, assembly GCA_031772625.1. Taxonomy (NCBI): domain Eukaryota; kingdom Viridiplantae; phylum Streptophyta; class Pinopsida; order Pinales; family Pinaceae; genus Pinus; species Pinus tabuliformis. Next base: position 998,013,601 of record CM062810.1, on the reverse strand, counting down.
ATTATTTAGGGTTGATTTGCACCCAACATCATCATCATTTCGTTTAAAATTTATTCCTTCTTGGTTGGGCATCATATTTTACTGTTATAGCAGGCTAATGCTAGTTGCTGAGGGGCTAAAAGAGAGGTGTGTTGACCTTCTTCCTGGCCGTTTATGTTATCAGATTTGAAAAGTATTATTCAAGGTTGTTTATTCAATAGAAACTTGTTTTCTTTTGCTGCCTATGCCTAAATTGATATCTTAAGCTTCACTTGGACGATTGATGATTGTATTAGTGTCTCTATTGAGCATCTTTGTTTGGTTGTAAAATAATTTTTGGATATGTTAGACCAGTAGATAAGATAAAATAAGAAAATATAAGATAAATGTATTAATGTCCAACAAATGACTACTGAAGTAGGTCAATGAGACTATTTTAGGTACAATGATGTCCATACAAAGTGGGACTTCCAAAGAGACTCCTATATAAAATAAAGAGACCAAAAGTAAAATCACAATCAAATCTAAAAACCTAGAAGGCCAACTCCAGAGAGTAGAGAGGTGATCTTCTAGGAAACCTTCTAGGCCCTCCAAATGCTCCAAGTAGTAAAAGTCCCTTTCACACTCATAATATTTGGGTTAATAGTTAATCTGTAAATTTATACTCTATGGGTATGACCTATGTTGTTTTGCATTTGTAGGAACTTGCAGGATTGGAAGCAATCAGACACCAACTTCGTGTAAGGGTTATGGTGGTAGAGGTACTCTTATTATAGGCTCACTAGATGAAGGGCCTTCAAAGCTCAAATAAAGAAGAACAAAACTGAATCTGCATCAAATATGTCAAATGTTCACACAACTAGGACTCCAAAGCCGTACATGTTTCCTACTTGACAAATCTTTTTGCAAATATCTATGAGTAAGGTCCGCCGTATTTATTGATACATTTGTTGTAAAAATTATTTTACCATGCAATTATCCTACTTAAGAAATCTCGATTTTTGTTTACAAAAATATAAAATATTTTAATATTTTTTTCTAAAAATATTTATGAGTATTTGTACCATGCAGCTAGCGTGCTTGACAATTCTCCATTTTTTTCTACAAAAATATAAAATCTTTCATTTGAATGTTACCGGAATCGAGTGTGGGCAAATTACAAGAAATGGGAATTGAAAAAGGATGGGGAGAAAATGCAGAGAATGTCTTAGATATGATTCATTTATTATTAGAGATCCTTCAGGCCCTTGATCCATCAACTTTGTAAATGTTTCTAGGAAGGATTCCTATGTTTTTTTAATTTTGTGATTATTTCACCTCGTGGTTATTTTGGGTAGGCAATTTTAGGAATGTCAAAAAATCATGGATAAGTAAAATATATTTATGAGTATTTGTACCATGCAACTAGCAGGCTTGACAAATCTTCATTTTTTTATACAAAATATAAAATCTTTCGTTTGAATGTTACTGGAATCGATTGTGGGCAGCTTACAAGAAATGGGATTGGGAAAAGGATGGGGAGAAAATGCATAGAATGTCTTGGATATGATTCATTTGTTGTGGGAGATCCTTCGGGCCCCTGATCCATCGACTTTGTAAATGTTTCTAGGAAGGATTCCTATGGTTTTTTAATTTCGTGATTATTTCACCTTGTGGTTATTTTGGGCAAGCAATTTTAGGAATGTCAGAAACTCATGGATAAGTAATTTTTCTTTTTATAATTGCAATGCCCATTCCATGATATCTTCTCTTTATTGTTTGATTGTATTTTGAACTTTTACTTTGATTTTGTTTTGTTGTTTAACTATAAAATTTAACATACTTGGTATCATATCCATTTCAACAACATCCAAAACTTGAAGATAATATTAGTATTACTTTTGTTTTGTGTTAAAAGATTTTTATATTCAAATGTGATAGATATAAAAGATAAAAACAAATGTCAATGCCTTCGTTTGATTGTTATTTGAATCTAATATGGACATGTTATAGGAAATGTGATCAGAAAAAAGGATGGGGAGATAATGTAGAGCATGACTTGGATATGATTCAATTGTTGTTGGAGATCCTTCAGGTACCTAGGCCATCGACTTTGGAAATGTTTCTACTAGCTATTCCTATGGTTTTTAATGTTGTTATTCTTTCACCTCATTGGTTATTCTAGGCAAGAAAATGATTTAGGAATGCCAAACAAGACATTGGTGGATAGGGAAACAATTTTTTTATAATTTCAATGTCCATTCCATGATATCTTCTCTTTATTGTTTGATTGTCTTTTGAACATTTTTTTTGTTTTTTTGTCTTTTGACTATGAAATTAAAAATTCTTGGTAGCATGTCCATTTAAACAACAATCAAATCTTGAAGATGAAATTAGTATTACAAAATCTTTTTAGTTGTTTTGTGTTAAACTATTTTCATGACTATTACAAAATTTTACTTTCATGTTGTTTATATACTTAATCGAGTTCATGCGTTAAAGAATGAAATGTTGTTTCGAATAAAACGACAAGGATTAGACATCACATCTCAATTTTTTTTCGAGAAGTTATCTACAACTTGAGATTTTTAGCATGTAACTTAGTTGGCATGATTGTGTATAAGTTTTCCATGAAGGTTGAATACTAAGTTACTAAGGTGTTCTTTTCTATGGTGACATTTTATTTTCTTTGTTTATACAGGTCATCTGGCCACATAGTGGCCACTATCTCCCAACTGAATAAAACTTTTTGAAGTTTCTTGTTTTTATGGGGGAAAATGGCCTTGACATTGTTGATGTTGAGGTATATGTTGTATAAATATTTTATACTCTACTTTAGTTTATATTCTAGTTTTCATATTCTTTTGTGGCTTACACTCTACATTGTATTTTCTTTTGTTTTCATAAAAGGAACTAAATATTAATGGTAAGAATCAAGAATTGAAGAAAGAGGAGAATAATAACACTGGAGCGACAAACGTAAGAAGAGAGAGAGAAGAGAATCAATCTAGTGATAACCTTAGAGCCAATATCCCGTATAAGACACACATAGAGATTGATGGTCATGTCTTCAAAGTTGGTGAATTCAACTACAATGCTTTGGAAACACAATGATAATGTTTTGAAGTAATGAAACATCATTTCATGTGTAAATTTTAGTCCAATCAATGTTAAGTTGGAAACTCATATTGTAATATTTTGCATTTCATATAATATAATGTTTGCAGTTGAAATTATTTATAGTTGTACTTGATATTGTTTAGTATAGTAATTAGCATATGTAACTTTGAGTTTTTATATTACATAAATAGGCACATTGTATGAATATTTTTTTTTAATTTAGTTGCAAAATCATACTAATTAATTTATGTTGATTAATAATGAACACATAAAAGCAATCTAAAACTACTAAATTAGTAGTTTATATTTACTAATGATGAACACAAATAAAATGAATACATGACTAAATTAGTTGTTTATAATGATTATTAATGAATGTAAATGAAATGAATATAAACTACTAAATTAGTCGTTTATATAATGAATATAAAACTACCAAAAAATATAAATGATTAATGCTAATGATAAATTTATGATTACAAATGACGACTAAATTTTTCATATATACAACTATTAGTAGCTAATTTACAATATCTTATAACACGATCAAAATTCAGTCATATTTCTTTGGTCATTAATTGGTTTCAAATGATGACCAAAATTTGCATATACATCACTATTAGTAGTTAATTTACAGTATCTTATAACATGACCAACATTTTTGGTCATATTTTTTTGTTCATTAATTTGTTTTCTTGGATGATATTATAGCCATATATTTTGTTGTATATTTGGTCATTAATTGTGGCAATTAATGACTAAATCAATGACTAAATTAATGACCAAATTTATGACTAAGTATATTACTAGATGATGAAATTGAGACAAGAAATGAATGACTACGCTAAAAATGACTAAAAGTTGGTCGTGTTATAAGATACTGTAAATTAGCTACTACTGGTCATCTACTGAAAATGGTCGTTTATATGCAAATTTTAATCGTTATTTTAGTAACTAATTAGCCATTTTTTACTACTGTATTCATGTGATATGGATTTCCTAGGGAGATCATAACAGATGGAGGTTCATAATTCACTTCCCACAAGATTTCTACTATAATGCAAAAGTATCACATCAAACATAGGGTTACTTCCCCCTACCGTCCTCAAGTAAATGGATAGGTGGAATCTACCAATATAGTTCTAGAGGTGATTCTAACCAAAAGTGTATCCTCCAACCATCAGAACTAGGCTGCAAAGGTTCCTCATGCCCTATGGGAATACCAAACAACTTGGCACCACACTACTACTTATTCACCATACCAGCTCATTTTTGGGAAGGAACTCATTTTCCGGATAGAATTCAAAATTAAGATTCTCAAAACCATAAGGGGAGTGAGACTAGATTTGGCAGATGCATAGATACACTACCTGCAACAACTTAATAAATTGGATGAAATACACTTAGCATCCTTACAACGTACAAGCAACATGATCACCTCATCAAGAAGAAAGCTTTCAAAAAAGGTGATAGGGCACTATTGTACGATTCCAGATTCCAAGATTTACCGAGGAAGCTTCAAACTAGATGGCGAGACCATATGAGGTCACCGAAGTTCATGCCAATGGTACAGTGAGCCTTACCACCATTGATGGGTTTGGCATATCTCTCCTTGCCAATGGACGTTGATTACGCCTATATCACCAACCGGATATGTAGGAGTCTTTTATTCATGAGGTAAAGAATGATTTGAATTTGTAGGTTTTAGCTAATCAGGGACGTAACCCCAAAGCTACAACTCAGCAATGCATCCTTTTTGAAATTATTTCCATTTTGTATATAATGTATATATTTATTGGGGAAGTCATTTAACATAATAATAATAATAATTTCATAATACAATAATAAAATATGAGGCATTGTTGTTCCCTTAGGTTGCAGTCTTTTCTCCCTTAGGTCGCAATTGTTGTCCCCTTAGGTGGCAACTCCTTCTCCCTTAGGTCATAGTTGTTGTTCCCTTGGTCTTCGTTGTTGTTCTCTTGGTCACAATTGTTGTTCCCTTATCACAATTGTTGTTCCCTTGGTCGCAGTCGGTGTTCCTAAATTACAGTTACTATTCCTTTACTACGATTTCTATTTCCTTGGTCGAGATTGTTGTTCCCCTTAACTTTAACTATTTTCCCAACATTAAGTTGTTTTTTTAGAATTCTTTCATTGATTTTGAATTCCACTTTGGAATCATGGTAAAATTGATAACTTTCTCAAATGATTTCGATTAGAAAATATATTATAAGAAAATTTTCAAGTAGATTCCGAAAAACTCCCAAACCTCTCAAACAATCATAATATTGTAAGTTTATAAAGATATTTATCTTACACTTCTTCAAAATACCACTAGAATAGTTTTTGTTTATGTTCAAAAGTTTCTCGTAATTCCTTGATCTCCTTAAAATAATTTTGGAGAGAAAAATGGAAAACTAAAAAGGTAATCATTGTGATACCTTTTACACCATCCCTAACTCTTAAGGAGTTGATAATCCACCCCATTCACTGATATTTTATGCTAACAACACAATAAAGGAATAAAATGGACAAAGAATAGGTCTCATAACAAGTCGGCCTACCATGATCATAGGATCTAATGTGGTGACATTACCACCTGGTCACGATGACATGGTAATGGAATTTGATCATTAGATCAGATGGCAAGAGGTCTCATCATGAGCTGACTTGTTCGTCCCATTATTTCTAGTGAATAGAATTGTTATCAGTTGGCTACCATGCTAAAACAATGCCATTTTGTCAGTAATTAAAGAAGCACTAAAAATTTGTCAATATTTAGTAAAAAAAGTGAAATGGGATAGTGGAAAATCAATGGGTTAAAAGGAAACCCTGTCAAGGCTATAAATGCTTGCTGGAAACAGAGGACATGCTTGTGGTATTGAAGTAGATTTCAAATTGCCATTGAAAAAACAACCATTTTGTTTTCCCTAAACCATAACAAAGGAAAATCACTGAATTACTATAGGGGATTATTTATTTATCTTGGAATGTGGTAATGATGAATCTGTATCAATAATTAATTCTTATTCTAAATGTCAAGAATATAAGTCTTGGGGAATTAGTAAATCTACTTTAAATTTATTTTACCTTTCTCCTTTAAAGGAAATCTTTCAATGAAAATATTTAAATTTCTTTTACCTTTTTTGTCTAAAGGCGATCTTTCAATAAATACATTTTACCCATGGTTGGAGCCTAAAGGTCTCTTCCACATGCTTTTTCATGATCTTTTATATACCTTGGGTGTCACAAATATCTTATTTCGTTAGCGTAATCCATGATCAATCCATCCAATAAGTGAGTCGAACGTCCCACCATTATTTCCTTTTCCTTGGCTTTTAATCATTCATGTTGAATTAATGTGTTCCTATCTCCATATGTCATGTCAATTATCTATTCCATTATGTATAATATATGGTCGAGAATGACCTTTAATTGTCTCGGGGGGTGAAAATATTAAAAATCTACCAAATATTTGCAAACTTTGCAACAATCATTGTGTGTTATCGTCTCTTGATTTTTTTTTACTACTACAGAGTATTTCCAACCTTGGATTTTCTAAGCTTGTTATTTCTAGTTTGTTTCCAAGATTTCTCATTGCAGAAACAACGAAAATGGGTTGTCACTCAATATGCAGTGAACCTATACAATTGTGGGTTTCAAAACAGGCATGCAGAATTTTGGATCAGGTGGGATGGATAGAATAATTCCTCTAGTTACAAGGTTTTGATGGTGAAGTGGTGTTAGAATTCGTAAGGAACATGGATGATGGAATGACGAAAATCAAAGGCACATAAATGCAGGTGAATGCAGAAGTACTAAATAAAGTAAGAGGCCTACCTTTGGAAGGTGATAAATTGTTGGAAATGCACACTCCATTATAGAGCGTAGCATCTCTGTTTCTAAATCATGGGGAATAATTGGTAAGGAAAGGGAAGGGGCACAACATTAGTTCTTTCCTAGAATCATGGAAGGAACTAGCAGGAGTGGTCCAAAGATATATCACATGCGACCGACGCTAGAATGTGGTAAGAGGATGACACCTAAAGATGTTGATGGCGTTAAGACAAAAAGGGAACTTTGAACTTACCCTATTTCTCAGTTCTCTTCTGCATCGCACCACTATGAGACTTAGAAGTTCCAAGGATTAGCCTTCGGTGGTAAGCCACCCTATACTGATAAGATAAAAAATCATAAAAAACCTAAACCAATCATAGTTAAATTCGACGGAATTCTTAGGAATTCCAAAGACTTTACCATGAGAGGAAGCACTAAGCGAAGAATTTGAATAGATGTTAGTCGATAATAAGCAACCAGAAGAAGCTAAAGAAATTGAGAATGTCACTATGGAAGGGAATCCAATGACCCCTTCTTCTCAAAAATTCACGAGGACAAAAAAGCGGATGGCCTATATCGTGGTCTATTTACCTAGAGAAAGGAGAAGGTCATCTAGGTTCGCTGAATCTCGGGACTCCATAAAGCTTACAAAACAGTTGTTGGAAGAAACTAAACCTGAAACTCATGAGGAATGACCTCCTCAAGAACATGAAGTGGAAGCGGCCCAAGTCTTAGATTGGTTGGAATTTGTTTTGAATTAAATGGATCTTTAAGCTACTGTAGGTTGTTCAAAGGATTCTCCTAAACAAATTATATTACCCGTATCTCCAACCTCTCCTCCCGATTTCATTGCTACTATTATTTTTGAGCCTTTAGCACAGCCTGCAAATATAAAAGAACACTCTTTTGGCTCCATCACAACCATTTCGGAACCATCCCCTTTTGAAGAGTTACAATTACCTCAGGAATTATCCCCTTCTGTACAGGTACAATCTCCTCGAGAAAACATGGAGAAAAAATCCAACGGAGATTCTCCGAAGGGAACCTAGGATGGTAGAAACCTTGTTGAATCCATAGCTAAGAATATAATTGGGCCTCCTGAGGAACTTGTGTTTGAAAAATGCATAACCATTGTTGTTGTTCCCTCTCTTCCACCTATCTTAGCTAGAAATTTTACACAGAGGATTAATACTAGACTAGGAAACAAACAATAAGACAATGTTAATAACAAAATGGAGCAGTTAAATAAAGAAAATAAGAAATTAGGTAGAAGGGTATGACAACTCAAAATATGGATGCGAATTAGTAAAATTTAGAGGTATTCTGAGAAAAGAAAAGAAAGAAAGCAGGAGGTTTAATAAATCAGGACCCAAAATGAGAGTGAAAATCTTGTTGTTTATTTGACTATAGGGACACAGATTAAGCCAGAAATGTTTACTATTGAAGTGGGAGATCAGATAGAGATTCCAAATTCTACTACAAGAAGAATACAGACTGAACTTGTCCCTCCATATACTCCTCTGATTGTGGAAACTACAATCCAAGCCGTGAATAGAAAAATAGAAGAAAAATGAGAAACCATATCATGACATCAGAGGGAGGTAGTTCCCTAGAAAGAACATTATGATTTATTACAAAAATTTAAGGTATTAACAGTCAAAGAAGATGAAACGTATTCCAAATTGTGAGAAGCAAAGGGGAATATTAAAACTCTGGAAAAATGGCTTAAAAGTGCTATAGAACAAATAAAAGAGGTTTTTTCTTTATACTCATACGCCTTGGCATGCAGGTACCTAGGTAGGAACTACGCTTTATTTTTGTTGGAGAGATACTTATTGCTCAAGGTCAAAGATATTTGGTCTAGGAAACCTTATGAATTTAGTAATGCTTCATAGTTTATTCACTCCTTTAATAAACAAGATCGTAACACATGGTATTTCCTCTATGAGCTATACATGTGTAATTTATTTCTCGAAGATCAAAGAGATGATAAGCCTACCCATTTTCATAGGGGATGTACAAGTTCAAGCTTTCATATCCTTTTTCTAAAAAGCAAATTAAATGGGAAAAATCTTATAATGTGTTCCAAAGACGAGAGCTTGGATTCTACCTCTGAGTCAGAAGGGAAACATAAAGTCCTTTATCAACACTCATTCACCACAAGAGATTCATGGAGTAGACTGGAGTTGTCAAAGATTTAGCACCCATTCATGATGATGTATTTAATTCAGGGTTAAAATATCTATTGGATATTAAGTATGATGCTCTGCAAAGAGCCAAACAGAGGTGGAACGCCTCAACCATGGAAATAAAAAACACAGAGCCCTTTAATCATCGAAGTTTTGAAGCTACAATGGATAGGGAAGAGGATTACATCCACATGGTATTGGAAGAGGGCTCTAATTGGATAGGATGTAGATACAGGTACCGAATAATTTGGTGCCCTCGAAATTATTATAAGGCTAAGTATGAATTGAATGAAGAAGGTAAATATGTCGCTCTCTAGGAAGTTCAAAGCAGGAATGGTTTCTGAAATTATGGAGAGGAATCTCACCTAGCTTACTCTTTATCTTCTAGTCATGTTAATCATTTATTTGAATGAGGTCATGCAAATAGGTAAGAAAGGGGGAGATGTTGGGCTCTAGAATTGACACATTTTCTTACTCTGTTTCCTTATGCTTTTATTATTTTTATGAGTCTTTTTGTATATAATATGGTAATTTATGTGTTGTGGACTTTATAAAGTAGTTAATAGGGTGTTTCATCATTTTATTCGTTTAATGAATTGATTTAACCATGAAAAGATGAGTTACGCTTACAATTCGAAATAATAGCTGAAACGGATTCTGATAAGAAGATGTTGTTCCCTGGATAGTTGGACTAGAGTGAGTTAGAAGAACATGTTCATTTTATTTGTGACCTAGCTTAGCAAAGATTAACGATCATCATGGAAATACTAGTTTTGAACAAGATTTTTTCCATCTATTCCAAGGGAACTTAAGGGATTTTGTAATTCAAATTGAGCATCTTGAGAATGTTTATATTTTGAGGATCGTTCCTTTATTTTTAATTATAGACTTGGTTGTAAATATAAAAGCGAGGAATAAAGATTCAGTGATAGAAGGATACTTTTTACTATTATTCTCATGCTTATGCTCTAAAGTTTTACAGACTTTGTAATACTGTTGTTGATTAATTTCGCTCTAAGTTTTTTGAATTCTAGTGATCGTGGGTCAAGTCCTAGAGTGACTACTTCCCTCTTTGTATCATTAAATTTACATTTCAATATTTTCTTTTTTGTTCTGCAAATATTCAACTTCCAGAATTGAGCATTAGTTATTGAATTGTTCATTACAACGATAGTTTGTACAACAGTTCATGTAAATATCATTAGATTAGATTTATGATAGATGACTTTCTGAAGCATTATTCATTTTGTCACTTCTTATGATTGATAAATAATTGTTAAGGTTAAGGTTTCATATTTCCTTCATCATATTTCATTTGATTGAAGTGTGTTGTTTATTTCATGTAGTTCCAGATTCCTAGGAAACGACGTGTGCTTAACATAGTTATTTTTAGAAGGTTTAATGTTTTGATTATCTTGACTAGGATTTTTGATTGCTTTGAATTTATGAATTTGGGTGTAAAATGTTCTTTTAAGAAATTCTAGCTATTTCTTTTGGTTTGATACATTTACCTTTCAATAGGACTAGACAAGCTAGGCATAAACATTATTCTTTGCATATACAATGTCAACAACCTTGAAATAACTACACGAGTTCTAGGTTGACAATTTAATGTTTAAAGGTTTGTTGGAATTTTTAAAGAGAAATTAAATAACCCAGAATTGGCCATGAAATTATTGTTCTTGTTATCTTTCATTTTGTTCTTTGGGTTCAAATCTAGATTCAACTTTCCACACTTATCCTTTGTATGTCCATCAGTGTTGCAGTTGTTGTAGTGGTTTCTTTGATATTATGATTGGTGTGTTGTGGTTGTCATATTTTTATCTTGTCCTCCTTTTTTCTTCTTCTTCCCATCCATAGAAGCATCCTCTTGCTAATTATAATTTGATCCACTTGATTTTTCTCTCTTTAGGCTTATGTTCTCTAGGTACTCTTCCCACACACAAGCCTCGTCCACTAATTTTGGATTGAACAACACCACTTTCTCTTGCAGATGGAAGTGCAGACCCCACAAATACTTGAGGAGTACATCTGGGTTCTTTGTGGAGATACTCACCATTATGTCCAACTTTATGATCTTTGTGTTGTACCCTACACACTATGCCTCGACTTTTTCCTCAAGTAGTGATATTGAATCCACTAGTCCCCTACAAACCCAATAAGGTAAAACTGTGACTTAATGATAGTTTTAAAGTGCTCCCACTTAGTTAGTAGAGGTCATCTCTTCATCCTTAGTGTATTTGTGTGAATTTCCCACCAAGTTAATGCATGGCCCTCTAATTTTAGCTACAAAAATGAAATAATTTATTCTTCCTCAATTTGATGGACCTTAAAATAAACTTCTACTTGCTGCAACCAGTGATTCAGCCTTAGAGAATTGATATTGCTATGGTATGACTTGATATAAAACTTATATTACATTTTAAATAGGGAGTTTCATTGGTTTACATCACTCACACTTGGTTGATATTTTATGGGTTCTTTCTTTGGCTAGTTCTCCATTTCTTCCCATCTCCTCATCCCCCTTTTAATTTTTCTTCTACATTTGAGCCCCCATCTTCTCCAAATATCCCAAGATTATTTCTCAAGGGTACCCTGAGGAGGTTTACATTGCAATTTATATATTTGGCTTGTTGCTACAACTGCGAAAACCTCACCTCCGTAAGATCATGACGTTCATTCACATATTAATAGGCCATGATTAGGGTTTTATGGTTTTCGACCCCACCGATCTAAATCCCCTGCAAATATCCACAAAATACCAAAGGAAACTTGCTTTGATACCAATATGATCTATAAAATGTCTTGGATATTACATTAGATGGTTCGTCACAACAAATATAATAATATTATATTTAAAATATGAAATTCTACACTATTACCGTTTTCTTAGATTTGTAGATCTGTAGATTTATTTTAAATAGTGCATGCATGCAAATGAAAACTATGTAGAAAATAGAGAACGAAAATATAAAATATCACACAGACATTAGAAACAAGATTTTCTCTGGGAAACCCATTCGAGACAAAAACTAGCAAGAAGGTTAGGTTGATATGTTTTCTTTCTCTCTCTAGAAATATGGTTGTGAGTACAATGAAGTGTGGCCTATGGCCCATGGCCTACTGAAGTGCACAAATCATCTCTATATGATCTACCTTATATTCCTCTTAGATTTTTTTTATTATTTATGGAACAAATTCACTTGAAATAATGGAATCACTTTTCATCCTAGTGGCTCAATTCTAGTGGCTTGATTATAACATAGTCGATATCCTACTAGTGGTTACGTTTAATTTCCTTAAATCTTAACCATAGTTAAACTATAGAATACATAGAGTTTTATAGAGCAAAATAATTTGTCTAGCCCATTTTAATGAGTAATGGGGACCAGTGTGGGGTACTCTTGAGCCATGGTGGTGAAAACAAGAATATCAACTTCTGAGTGGCATAACTTTCACATACAAACTCTGGTTGAGGTGTTTCTTGTGTCATTGGAAAGGAATCTATGTGTAGAATATTATGAGAAGGTGTGATGATAAAGTGACAAACTTTTACCCCCAAAAAAATTGTTTGATGTATTAAAACCCTCTCAGAAGGTTTCAGACGCTATTTTTCCAAATTGGGTCCCATTAGCAAAACAAATCTGGTGAGTTGATTCCTCTGCTTTTTCCACTTTAAAGGCATTGAGATGGATGAAAAAAAATATAATGATATAATATGGATCATAGTTATAGGAATATGTCTCAATTTCAAATGGTTGTTGTAGGTCTGACAATGTGAGTACTAGCGCAGAGAAAAGGCAATGTTTCAACTCAACAAATTTGTTTTATTTTGCCTTGGACCAAAATAGTTTTTCTTTCACTCCACCCTTTATAATGTCACTCAAAGGAAAATTGATATGACAGAATACCAACGGAAATATTCGATAGAATTGGAAAGGCCCAAAAATATGTGAAGCTCTGTTAGATTTTTCAAGGCTAGCCAATCCCGAATGACTTGGATCTTAGTTAGATCAACATGCATACATTGATCATCAATTATGTAGCCTAGATATTGGAACTGATTCATGCCAAAGGAGAATTTCTCCAAGTTGGCACACAGTTTGTGTTGTTGGAAGGTTTGAAGGAGGTGATAAATATGATGTAAGTTATCTACCCAACTCTTGTTGAAGTTTAGGGATGATGGCTTCACTCAATGAACCTCTGACATACCATGTACATTCATGGAATACTAAGAAATGCCACTAATTTTACTACATATTGGAAAATTGGAAAATATCTCTAAAAATAAAATTATTTAACCCCCTAACAATATGAACGCAATACATATTCCAATTTAAAAAACCCCTACTTTGACTAGATATTGTAGGTATCCATTTTTTCATTAACATTTTTTATACCACTTTATATTTTTTCGTCAAACATGAGCTCCATATTTTATACTTGCCAATATAAGAACCTTTTACCCCTATTATATTCTCAGTATATTATGTCATTTTTTCTTCAAAATATACCCCCCAATATCAACACACGTGGTATGGTATTTCTACCCCATTGAAGCTCGCTTGAGTTGAGGTTGTCATCTAGATATACAACCATGAATAAGTAGGTTAAAGGCTACAATATGTCATTCATGAGCCTCATAAAAGTTGCAGGAGCATTTGTCAACCTGAATGGCATGACCAAGCACTCAAAGAAGCCATCCTTGGATTTTAAAGTGGTCTACTATACATCTATGGGTTCTATTGGGACTTGGTTATAGCTGGACTTCAAATCAATCTTGCTAAAGTACTTGGCCCCCTTGAGCTAGTCAAGAAGGTCGTCAATCCATAGGATGGGGCATATGTTCCTCACAATGATTTTATTCAGTGCCCGATAATTAGTGCATAGTCTCCAGGTCCCATATTTCTTTTGTACAAGTACAATCGAGCTCCCAGAAGGTGAGGAACTTGGTCAAGTGTGCCCTTTTTGTAGAAACTCATGAATCTGCCACTTGATTTCCTCATTTTCTAGAAGAGATTGGTGGTATACTAGATGATTGGGTAAAGGTGCTCTAGGAGTCAAATCAATCAAAATTTTGACTTAAAAGTGAAAAAGTATCCCTATGGGTCAGGAGAACATGTCCCTATCCTCCTCCACAACCTTATAAACCTGATTATGTTGTGTGGAGGAACCCTTTCTTCAGGCCATGGATGTGGAAATGATATTCCCCTTATTTTGAGAGTGAATTAGAAATAAAATGCATTTCCTAGTCTAAGATATGATCTTACTGCATCTCTTAGCAGAGATCAAAAAAGTGGTCGTAGGTGGTGTTACCTATGCTATCCTATATAATTGTATTCCCAAAGTAATAATAACAGTGTGAGGTATCGATTCATACATAGTATGATGTTTCCAGAAGTATGGTTGCCATAATAAAACATCACACACTTCATGAGGATAAACATCACATAGTACCTTATCTTTGAAGGGATTGATGTTGTAGGGAACGTGGCACTATTGGCTGACACAGAGATCTCGTCTTGGTGGAAACACCCAATGATGTATGGTTTTGGGTGTGATATGGTTGGTAGGTTCAATTAATGGCCTATTCTTTCTTTTGGCTCCCACTGGAAACAATGATATGCAGTGGATAACCCCTAGCCCACATGTGTGACTAGGAAAGATCATCCCCTTCCTCTAGATGTTCGGGCTCATTCTATTAGAACTTGGTGGTAGTAAAAGTGGCACTATGTTGTGCATCAATAATTTTTTCCCCTCGTGTTTCCCCTTCTAAGGTTCTGGATTAGAGTTTTAACATGCATATGACAATGAATCTTTTAGCTCGACCACTAATGACTACCAGTTGTGACACTCATTTTGTTGTGGGTGAGCTCTTATGGAATTCATACGACTTTTTGGTTTTTCCTTCCTTATATTCGTGGTGTTATTTTTTACTTATGGCTTTCATGGGTTATCTTAGGTTGCTCAACCTAGGCTATATCATAATTTATATGGTTTGGATGTTCATTTCCCCTACTTTGGATTGATTTATCCAAAGTCTCGCTTCTTCTGTTTAAATTTCTACTTGATCCTCATAGCATATTGATACACTACAAATAGAGGAGATGTTTAGCAACTCCATTTCTAATTTAAATATGTATTTGTGCAGATAGCCATAGTACTTGAGTACCATATGCCGCTTAGAATCCTTGATATCAAACTTCATGCATAGGGTATGGAAAATGTTCATAAAATCTTACACGTCTTGGTCATTTTTGTGCAGTAGTGTTCTCCACTTTATGTATTTATCTTCATAGTTCCCAATAGGGTAATATTTTTCCTTGATGACATCTCAAAAATAATTCCAAGGGGGATTAGTTGATAATAGTGAGGTTTCTCCTCATCCCTCTGCTGACAGTAAGTTTCCTACTAGTACTTGAAATGGGGGTGACTTTGAGTAGTGTAAAAGGAATCTTTTCCCTATCAGAAAAAGTACAGACCAAAAAATATCCTTCTAGTAGATTTAACCATCTATTTGTGGCATCTGCATCTATCTATTCATAAAATATATGAATGAAAAAGTTAAGTTCTACCTTAGAGGCGGTAGTGGCTTCAATGTTATTGATGGATGAACATGCTTTTCCTGCTGACATGTCCTCAACAATCCAAGAAAATGTATCAATCATCTTTTTCATTTGTTGGTCAAGGTCCTCTTTGAGAAACATTTTAAAGGGATCTCTTACTCCATCGTATTTATTTTCTTCTAGCATGGTAGGTTTTTGGGGTCTGCGAGGCCAATATTCCAAGGATTTAACCAACTCAATTCGCACTTCCTTATTCCTCGACTTCATTGGGGAAATGCAAAGAAAAATAGTGAAATAATATACCTCTTTGATACTACTAATATGGAATTATCAAGGAATGAAATAAAATTCATTTTTAAACAAAAAATAGAGATACAACAAAAAAACACTTCAATTAATAAATAACAACTATTGATTCTTTTTAGCTGTTATAAAGAAGCTAACTAGTTAGGGAAATGGTAGCTTATCTATGAGAAGAGATGTGGCATCTACATGCCATATGAAATGAGTTACAATGAGGCTATCAAGACTTTTTATCATGAAGAAATAATGAGAAACCCTAAACATCCAAAAATATAACCCTAGAGTATGAAGAACCACACATTTGTGGGCCGAGATCGGGTTAGTTGGAATGTCAACTTCATGGGGTTGTAACTTTTTCATATGATCTCCATTTTGCATGCACGATATCCCATTATAAAAATCTATATAAGGATAACATTTTTTTACCCCAAGTGGCTAGTCCTTACCACCCATTTTCTTATTTTACTAAAAAACTATGCTTAGGGTCTCAAAATAACTCTGGATGTTCAAGACCCAAGAAATTGCTAAAAATTAAAGCTATGCTAGAAAATTGGAAACTAAAAGGAAGAAATATTAGTCATCCAAGTGGAATAGGTGGGTGTCCACCAATATCCACTTGGATCAAGAGAGGGGGTTCAGTAAATCAGTTGGGTGTTGGTGTTCCACTTTCACTTGCTAACATTCATGGAATCTTCCCAAGTATCCAACAACATCCCTATTCATTCCATGATAGAAAAATTATTTTTATGAGTAGTGATCATCTTCTAATAACCTCGGTGAGTTCCAAAGTGTATTTTACGATATTTTTCAAGTATCAATATTTTAATTTTATCCCTATTTTGAACATAAATTATGCCCTTGTATATCAACAATTTAATTTTATTAATTACATAATCAAACTATTTTCTTTGATCCATTTTATTTCTCATTTTTCCACAAATACGATTGTAATTTTGGTCTACTAATGCTTCCTCTTTAATCTCTTTACTGAAGTTTGTATTAGGTTTAATCTCTATTACTTCTCAAACATGTTTCAAACTTTGACTTAATTCATCTAGTACCTTGTTTTCTTTCCCCTTTATATGCCTCATGTCAAAATCATATTTGCTCAAGAAGGCCATCCATCTAGCCTTCCTAGCATTCATGTGTTAGTGGCTGAATTTTTTTTAAGCTTACATGATTATTAACTATTGTAAACATTTTACCAATTAAGTAGTGTCTCCACATTTTAAGTGTATCAATGACTTCTACCAACTCAAGTTCATAAACTGCATAATTTATTTCATGTTCTTCTAGTGGGGCTCATAAGCCACTAGATGCCATTCTTGCATGAGTAGACCTCCAAGAACTTCTAATAAAGCATTAGTATACACTCCAAAATCCTTATCAGAGTCTATTCTTTTTAGCACAAGGGCAACAATGAGTAAATTCTTTAATTTCCAACAACTTTCTTGACATGTTTGCATCCACTTCAATTTCACCCCTCTCATCTACAAGGAGGTTATAGGGTATGATAACTGATAAAATCCCTTTATAAATATATGATAGTATTTAATTATACACATGAATGACCTTACATATACAACATTCTTTGGAACTAACCAATTAAGAATGGCATTTATCTTTTTGGGAACCATTGTTATCCCATGTCTCGATATCCCATGTCAAAGATATTATATCTTGTCTCGATAAAATTCATAATTGTTTAACTTAGAATATAGATTATGTTCATGCAAGGTCTACAAAACTATGTTAATATTATACTTGTTCTCCTCTAGGGTCCTTGAATATATTAAAATATCATCTATAATGATTAGTACAAACTTGACCAAGAATTTACTAAAGACACTATTCATCAAACACATGAAGCTAGTAAGTGCATTGCTCCAAAAGGAAGCATTGTAAATTTGAAATTTCCATATCAGGTTCAAAAGGTTATCTTTTGTATGTCCTCTTCTGACATCCAGATCTGATATCTATTAAAAAAAAAGGTTTTTCCTGTTACTTGGTCAAATAAAATGTTTATTCTAGCTAGGGGATACTTTTTATTAACATTCAATTTGTTCATCTACCAGTAATCAATACACAACCTAAATTATTTGTCCCTTTTCTTGACAAATATGACTGGTTCATCGTATGGTGATAGAATGGGTTTAATGTATCCTTTGTTTAACAATTCTTGTAACTACATTTTCAATTCCATCAATTTAGGTACAGTTATTCGTTAAGGTGCCTTTGATACAGGTTCTACTCCTTGTATTGACTTTATAGAAAAATATGTTTCTTTCTTAGGTGGTAAACTGGGAATCTTGTTAGGAAATACATATTTACAATCCCAAATAACTTCTAAACCACCTAGGAATTAAGATAACTTATCCTGTGAGTGATCTTCCACTTGAATGGAAAATAGTTGGCATTATTTCCTTGTAACATTCGTTAATTGTAGGATAGATATCTAACATACAGAAATGGGTCTAGGTATGCCTCTCATAACTAGAGATTCTCCATTTTTTAATTTAAAATTAATAATTTTATTAATGCAATTAATAATCTCTCTATGCCCCTCCATCCATTCCATTCCAATTAGAACATCATATGAGCCCAATGGAAAAATGTTCAAATTCTTAGTATCTTGATTTTGGTTTAACATAATTGGTCATGCCTTCACCTAATTGGTAATTTTTACTTTTATGCCAGCAACTAGCTAAACAAGGCATGATTATTGTATCTTTTAGAGTTTAGTCTACATTTTTTAGAAACCTAGCGAATAACAGACCTGAAACTAGCACTTGATCTTACCAGTGCAAGAATAGATTGGTTAAAAGTGGAACCTTCTATTTCTACATTGGTAGATTGATTCTCTTCCCAGTGCTCTTCTACGGATTCATCGGTACACAAAATATTCTTGTTGACATCAATCATGGTGGAGGCATCTTGAATTTTTTGCATGTTTTGTATCGATCTCATATTGTAGGGACACTTTCACAATAGGTTGGTTTCTCCATATCCCCAATAGTTCAAAGGCTCTTTGTTCTTTCCATTAAAACTTTTATTATTAAATTTAGTTTCTTTAGACTTGGTCTGAGTTTGTGGTTTAGTTATTTGGGTTTGATTACTATTTTTATTGAAACTCTCATTTTTATTTCCCTTACCAAATTCCTTAAATTTCCAAGGTTTCCCTCCTTTTCGACACTAGAAAATTTTTTCCTTTCTTCTCATTAGACCGTGATTTTAAGTTCTCATTTCTTTGCTTGACCTAATAATAGAAAATCATTTCTTTCATAATGATCACATCCATCTTTCTGCTATTATCATACTAGACTCATAACTTAAAAGGGTGTGTAAGACAATTTATAGAGCGTTGTACATTAGCTTTTTCTTCTTTTATTTATGGCACATAATGTAAAAGATGAGTGCATTTTGACACTAAATAATCCATTGACATGCAGTGAAGTTTTAAATTATTAAATTCTGTGTATTTATTGTCAAAATAATGCTTAGTCAAATATTTTTCTTTAAAAGCTCACTAAAATGCTTCCCAATTGACCTCCCTACTATCCAAATTACAATTTATCCTGACTTCTTCACACCATAGGGAGTATTTTTCCTATAAGTAGTAGGTATCTAACTTCGTTGTTAATTCAATAGAGTAGGCATACAATTGAAAACTCCTCTCCATATTGAGATGCCACACTTTTATTGCTTCTTGTGATTCTCCATCATAGGTTGGGGATTTGATATTTCTGAACTCTCCTTCGAGTTCCATCTTCAGCTTCTTCCCTGGAATCAAATAAAATTTTTAAAAACTATGCTCTTCCCCTTGGATTTTTCCTCCTTTATTTCAACCACCTCTTAAAAATTATTCCACTTAGATATATCTCCTTTGTTTTCTCCATCCCTTACTATTTCCACAATATTGGGATTGGATTTGTTAGTAAAATTTTTAATAAGTTGATCTTGATCTACACTAACTTTCAGAAGCAACTCATGTACTAAATGAAGATTCACTCAGTATGTCTATACATATTTCAACATATTCAATAGTTCCCCAGTTGATACTTGCACTTGTTGACCCAAATATACATAGATTTCTTCTTAACCTATGTGAGAACCTCATTATAGTTCTTCCATTATTTGTTTATAAGTTTAGTTATCTTCATATTTTATGTGAAAGAGAGCTTGCATTTTGTTAACAAAATTCATTGATAGCATAAAGGTCACAATATTGAACCTGTTTCAATCTAGTACCATATGTAACATCCCTCCAAATTTTCACAAGAAAACAAATTCTTTTACCAAGGGATTACACAATGTTGTTTTTTCTAAATTAAAACATGTATTAACTTCCATTTATAACATAACAATATTTTTGAAACCTTGATTTCTCATATATACATTGACTTGTAGAAATTTCCACAAAATTTGTATTTTTTTTGTACCCACAACACTACATTCTCTTTGAATTTATTTCTCTAAAAGTGTGGGAAAGGCATATAAACATGGTAAATTACTATTTTCCCTTGTGTCATGAATATATAAACATGTCTCCCTTGGTACATTACTCCATTGTGGCTAGCTTGTGGAACTCATTTCATGGGGATATTAAACATGGCAAAGGGGTTGACAAATCCAATAAAAACCGTAGCCATTTTTTCTTTCTAGGGTTGCAACTATTCAAGGAGTTAATCGACAGTCAATGTTATTTGGTTTTCTTTAGGGTAGCTATTTACCCTTCACATTTTCCATTTCAGTCTCATGTTCTGTTTACTCTAGAGAAGACCCAAGCTTTGCAACCTCATGTTGGTTTAACTAAGAATGGGGGCGGAGGGGGCTTTCCATGTTATTCTTGATGGAATTATTGTTCTATTTTAGTTGGCGTACATAATATTCTTATCTAGAGATAACATGCATACGATAGAGGCGAAATCCTTGCACCAGGTTTTATTCTAACCTACTAAACTCTATTACCTTTATTTTTCCTCGATATATATATATATATATATATATATATATATATATATATATATATATATATATATAGAGAGAGAGAGAGAGAGAGAGAGAGAGAGAGAGAGAGAGAGAGAGAGAGAGAGAGAGAGAGAGAGAGAGATATTACACACACACACATATGTGTGTGTGTGTGAGTGTGTTCAATCAATAATTTTTAGCTTAGTCTAGTTGTAGATAAAACCATAGCTTTTATTCAATGGTTTGGTTGTGGTGATTGTCTTCTTTGAGGATTCGACCAAGATATTCCTTCTTCAAATATTTCTTTACAACTTTTTTCTCATGGGGAAGTCAAATTATGAAACCCTAAACATGATAATTCAATGAAGGTTTATATTTCATAAATGAAAATATCTTATACTAAGAATATCCCTTTTGTGGCATGACAATTCCATGGACAGTTCATTCCTCCTTTATAAGGTAAAATGAATGTTGTGACCATATCAATTCTCTTTTATTTTCTTATAATATACTTTCACAAAACTTAGGACTCAGGAAAAGGATTTTTTTTCTCGCTTTCTATTGTTTGTAGGTTAGTTCCAGCCCTAACTAGGCTTCATTCTTGCATTTTTAGGAGTAGAATTTTACAAACATCTTCCCATTTTATCACAACTATTACATGTACACATTTTCATCTTCCTTTTGTAGGGTTTTCAATACTATTAACAAATCTCCCTCACGCACGTGACTCACATGGAATTTCCATGTTAGGGTTTATATTGATAGGACCATGTTGACCATAATCACATAATTCATTTGTAATATCTTAGTCTATATATTTTATTAAAATGTCTTGCAAGGCTCCCTGTCTCTATAAATGAATTTATAAAGTATTATATTTTCTTATTTTTATGTCAAGGTTTTTCCCTCTTGATGATTTTCCAGTTCTCTTCTTCCATAGTTTTAATGCATGGTTAAGACCCATGTGGCCACAACTGTAAATTTTCTTCTTAGATTTACATAACAATACTTACATTTTTTTCTACAATTTGTTATGCATGATATCTAAAAATAATTTCCTAGGTGGGGTTTCTATCTTGTTATACAAATTAAGGCCAAGGCCTGTAGGGTCAAAATTTGGAATTCCTTCTTTTTTTTAAAGAAAAGCAACTGTATGTTTTTCTTTAGTTATAGTTGAATCATGTGGTTTGTTAAATACTTTCAATAGGGTTTAACACCACTAATAGTGATTTACATCATACATTATCTAAGAATATATGTGTTGGTTGCACTTTAAGTGAATTATAAGTGTATCAATTATTTATTTTTGTCTTCAATACTACACTATTCTTTGGCCTATGAGTTGAGTTTCAATCTTGATAGGCCTGCAAGAGCTTACCTACGCATAATTTCAACTTTATCTTCCTTATTTGCATAGTTAAATACCTATAGACACTTTATTTCACTATCTTAAGAGGCAACCTATATTACCGGTAAAGATTGATATTTAGTTAAACTATGTATAACATTTATTTTACCACCAAGTACTTCCTTCACTTAGGTAACACTCACTTTTTATTTTTTTCCTGTTTTGATTTTTTTGTTCATATTTTGCCCACTTATAGGGTTTCAAGGGGAATATATGGGTAGACATTTCGACTACCTTCCGCAATGGAAAGGGTACTTACTTTGTACCTATAGGTTCCATCTACCTGTAATAGAAAAATACAAACACACATACATTTGTATATATATAAATATTTTTTTCACTTAACAAGTAGTAAAAATAATTTTCCATTCATTATTTTGTAGTTTCAAAATCATTTAAAATTACAATAGCAATCTATTATATCCTCTCATGAACTAAATTATCCATCATAGCCCTATTAATCACAAAATTAATCAAACATTCATATACTTATCTAATGTCTTCTAAGAAATATGTTAAAGGCTCCACATTCCTCCGAACCATGAACTAATATTTTTAGATAGTTCCTCTTGAGCTCCACCCCTCCCGAATAGCAAAGAAACACAAGAATATATTTACAGTTTCACCTTCTTAACCCTTTAGCAACACCTTGCTCATTTACTAGGTGCAGAACTAGTCTTTCACTCCAATTGTCCTTTATTCAAAGTAATGTACTATATCTCCAACAATTATCGTTTTACAGGTTCTGCCTCATGACATCAATCTCTAGTCTTGAATTTTTTTGGTGGTTTTTCCTTTCCAACTATTTTTGAACTAATTTTAGACTTTAAGCTTCTGTGGTAGTTTTTTGTAGTATGATCTAGATTATCCACAATACTATGTTCATTATGTCAATGTTTCGAACCCCAAAGGGGGTCCATCATCAGGACAAAAAATGAATGATAGATTATGAATGAATGATAGATTGAGAGAAGAATCTTCCAACCAAAATATATATAAATAAAACCTAATTGCAGGTCAATAGTTCTCCTTTCAATATTTATCCTTGAAATTTCGAGAAAACAGATCTCATTCCATGTATGCCTATATTTTCGAAGTAGTTAGGAGTCCAGTCTCACATGTTAACCTTTAACATATCTTCCTGAATAATAACAAACAAAAAAATAGTTCTATTCCTTTAATTTAATCAAAATAAATACTCACATACTCCAGTCAATGTGTTTCTTCCCTCAT
Organism: Pinus tabuliformis; assembly: GCA_031772625.1. Lineage (NCBI taxonomy): Eukaryota > Viridiplantae > Streptophyta > Pinopsida > Pinales > Pinaceae > Pinus > Pinus tabuliformis. The sequence continues at coordinate 997,990,019 of CM062810.1, read as the reverse complement.
ACTCATTATCGTATAGAAAGATAAAAACTAGGTGATGAGACTAATGACCGTGTCAAGTTCAAATCCACGTTATTTCTTTTGAAGTATACCTTGAATAAAGACTTTGTTTCTTTATAGGTATATAGAGACTGAGCCCTTATTTATAGGCAGATGAAAGATGGTATATATTTCCATAACATAGGACATCACTCATTAGTTTTATATAAGAAATTTTTGGTCAACAATGTCCAACTAATATCATTTGCACATATATATTGAAGGTACAATGTCTAAGAAAAACTTATAAAGAAATCCTACAAAATTAGCATGAAAATATATTTTAACATGAGTATGTTAGTGGGTGATAAACCACCTATTTGTGACTTCATTTTAATGAATTAAAAGTGTTTTCTAAGGATTATATTTTCTAATTATGGAAATCCTTAGAAATTGTTTGCACACCTTTGAATGCTTGAATCTATTTTTTTCTCACTCTTAGTTATACCCACAACATGTTGAATTAGTGAGCTTCACACCCAGAGTTACTTTGCAATACACTCTATTATTGATTGGTGTAGGCGTCATGGGTGAGTGTTTTGACCTCTCATACAAAAAATTAAATTTGTATATTTTGGAAGAAATTTCTATTGTTAAAGGTATAAAGGAATGAGCACACAGTGTCATTCCTTTGAACCTTTGGAGAAGGAAAGTTCTAAATATACAAAAATACATGAATTAGTCATCATCATCCTTTTATGTGTATATAACGTTACGTAATAATATTATCAATTTTCTTGTATAAAAACAAAATATCCATAAATACAAATAATGAAAGTATAATAACAATTAAAAATAAAGAAATAATATACCTTAGTTTTGACTATAATGTAACATGATAAAATAAATTTATGTTTATCTATATTTTATAAATTATTTTATTGAAATGGAAATGAAAATCAAAATCAAAATCGAAATTAGTATATATATATATATATATATGATATGTCCAAATATAATATGTATAAAAAAATTGGAAAGAATATTGAAACTGAATATTAACAAAAAAAAAAATCAATACTTATGAGATTTTAAACTATAATATCTCTACAATATCAAATGAATTGATTAATCATTTATAATAAAGAGACACTAACTAAATATAACATACTTTATTTTATTCTTTTTAAGAATTCCACACATACAACCACTTTAATCAACATCTTAATAGTTATGTTTTACTATGTTTCTCTTCTATTAACCCAAAAGTAAATTCAATTAATTATATAAATATAATGAATTTAATAATATTATTATATTATGAAATATTCATTTTATTAACATGATTAGATTATGAAATAGTAAGATTTATAGATTTAAACAATATCTTTAACAATGATTTTGATTATCACTATATTTTTTTGAGTTTTAAGTATAAATCCATTTTAATTTCAGATTTACTAAACACTGAGAGTGATCAAATTTCCCAATATTTTGAACCTTTGTCTGAGTATACAACTAGAAAAGTTTGCATCTTTAGAGATCCTCTCTACTATTGATAGATCTAGAATTAAAATGATTATATATATTGGTTTTGAAAAAAACACTAATCAAATGTTTTCACTGTAACAAATACTTAATTATCACTTGTTTTGCATAGGATATAGAGTTATTTATGCTATTAATATATTTAAAATGTTACATACAAGAAAATATTTTTATGATTAACACTTTTTAAAATGTTATATGTCAACTCCATATTAAAAATTGATATACCATAAATTTAAAAAGAAAAAACATTGTCTCTTTCTATAAGTATATATTAAAATAAATTCGAAGTATACCTACATATTGAAATATTGGATTTATAATCAACATTAAAATTGTATTTTTATTAATATTATTTAAACACTATATGTTCACTCCATATTATGAATGGATTAAATTACACATATTTGTTTCAATTGTGAGAGCATAAGAACATTTTAATTTAAATTATTTTAATTTCAATTATATAAATTTCATATAAAATTATGTTATATATAATAGAGAGTAAAATATTATATATATATATATATATATATATATATATATTATATTTAAATTTACATGTGAATTAATCATAGAATGAATTATACATCATGTAGTATTAATAATAATATTTTTACATGTCATTTGGGAGGTCCATTTTAAATAGTGGAAGAATACTATTTTTTTGGACGAGAAGATGTTCTATAGTGGTGAAGTATGGGAAAAAGTTAAAGTGTAAGGTAAGTATGGCAATATTTTTTAGATCTTAGAAAAAATATATATAGAAAAAAAGAAATATTAACTTGATATTCTTTAATTAATATTGAAATTAAAATATATAAATGTAAAATATAAAATAATATACAATGTAAAATAAAGAATGTAAAATATAAAACATAAAGCTATCAAATCATATCAAATTAGTCTATATATAATATAAAATTAACCTATTATTATGTTATTATTTCATTAACATGTAATTGCTTTATATATTATTATTAGTCAACAATATTAATTATTGTTATTAGTCAAATATATTATAATAATAATATAAAATCCCCACATATAAGAGGGAGAATGTTCGATCAAATTGACTGTGGAACATTGGAAAACCAAAGATTCGCCATAGACCAATAGTTTGAAATATGTCTCATACATAAATTGGAGCATGCTAATTCAGATGTATATAATCTTAATTCATAAGGACAACGTGGAAAACGTAGACCTACATATATGCATATTGACGTATATGGTTACATGAGAAATTGTATATTTGTTTTTTTACCATATAAAACATATCTACGTTGATGTATATGGTTATATGAGAAAGTGTACAGTTATGTTTTTACAATATGTTTTATGTAAAATATTAAAATAGAGATGATTATTTTAAAACATGATTTCCAGAATTTTAATTTTATTATCAATAATTATTATGTGGATGGTAGTAATTTAATTTCTATAAAATATATTTATAATAATAGACATAAGTCGAGGTCTAAGATTTATTTAGGAAATTGTTATGATTTTTTTTTCTTTCCTCCCCTCTCAAAAGAACTCCCTCAATGCCAATGTCTTTTGTTGTGAGTCATTGATCCCATATGTTAGACGATAGAATTATCATCATCCATCGGATTGATACCTCTGAAACAATTGCAAAGCATTGGAAAGAAAACCTATAAACGGCCATATGAAGTTGTACAAACCACTATATGAAGTTATACAAACGTACAATAATGTTTAAAATTGGATTGCATTTATTCGGTCGGCCTTTATTGTCCACATCGATGCCCTGCGAGAGCTCGGCCATTGCGTATAGGATGGCTACGGCATTTTCAAGAACATGGAAGAAGGTTGTTGATTCTTAGTTCAGGCAAACACCAAAGAACTAACTTCCGTTTAACTGCCTCAATATTGGAAATCACCGCAGACTATGCAAGAACTACGATAGGTGTGGGTGAAAACTTTCATAACCACAACCACCTTGAATCCATCTTTCCTGTCCTAGTCTCTTCAAGCATGCCTGCAACTGAGAGACTTCGGATGCAACGTTCCACTCCCAGAATGACATTTGGTGGCTGAGTTCATGGTGGAGTGGTTCAAACTGCGGCCTCGTTGCACTGGACAACACCTCTGCTCATATGTGATAAATTTAGTTTCTCATCTTCGCAGTGTTATGTTCATATTTTTCTCTTCGAAATTAAGAAGAGTTTTATTCAGTGTTTCCATGTCTCTACATGAGTGAGAACTGGGTCTAATATGCATATAAATCAATATGAAACAAATAAAACTTTTTGTTTTTTGGGAAACATACTTCTTGATCTAAAATAGGTGAAGCATTCCATGTAGTTTCTCCATGTCTTCACATCACACATCACTTGAAGTGCTTGGAAAACTAAGCACTGAATAAAAATTTTGGACATGTATATGTATGCATGAAGTAATAACACAACATTTGTTATTCAAATAGAGTAATTGCATAAGATGGGCTAGAAGCGGTAAGTCAGTTGTTGCAACCTCAATCACTAATGAGATGAAAGGTGATTTGCAGTGAGACATTCAAATTTACAACCTGGTAGATGAGATCTTATAATCAAATAATATTTTTTATTTAATCAATATTTAAAATGGACTCAATTGGGTTTTGAAAATAAAATGTTAAAGGTTGATATAATTTTATATGTTGTTGTTTATAACATATTCATATGGTTTTATTTTGGGTAATTTATCATTGAGTTTATTTTTATAATTATTTTAAATTATCAAATGCTTAAATAAAATTTTTGGTTGAGTTTACTTTTATAATTATTTTAAATTATCAAATTTCTAAATAAAATTTATCAACAAAGTTTTATTCAAAAGTTTTAATATATTTTTTTATAAATTATAGACTTAAGAAAAGTATTTTGGTACAAATCACATAAGAGAACTGGTTTTGAACTAAGAAGTGTAGTTCGTCATTAGGACCAGATGATGAACCATAATTGTGGTTCTAAACCCATGGGCTAAAAATTTCTCTTATGTGATTTCTACCAAAATACTCTTCTTAATTCATTATGGATCGCACAAACCTGAATTCAGAAATTACTTAAAATCTAATAATATAATTTTTATTTTATTTTTTATTTAATTTATAATAAATATTTACATTTATTTAATGTTAAAATGAATTAATTTTTTAAACTATGAAATGTAATAAAATTCAATTAAGATAAACTAAATTAATAAAAAAAAAATTCTAATTTATTTATACTTTATAAATACTCAACTGGTACAATTTAATGGTGGAAAATGAGTAGTATTTTAGCATCAGATTTTGGAATCAAAACCTGAATACATATTATTTTATCAAAACCTGAATACATATTATTTTTTGTAATTTAAACTCGTAGGGTGAATATCAATTGAAGAGTTGATTCTACTAACTTTGCGTGCCCAGTGGGAACATCAACTAACCTTATATGTGGAGCAACATGGATATGTAGATTAAAAATCCAAAAACTTAAGATAATTGCTAATTGCAAGTTTTAAATAAATATTGATTATAGCTATTAAAAGAAAATGATAATATAAACTCTCATATAATCCAAAAAGAGACCATTTATTTTAAATTAGTTTGGTTAGTTTTTATTATACTACATGAAAGTTATATGAAACAATTTATAATGTGACAATTAATGAATAAGTAGTTATATTATCTATAAAATTTTAAAGCTTATGAAAATATTTATTATATAATAATAATATTTTTGATATTATTAATAATTAGTATAGCTATATAAAATCATATATATATATATATATATATATATATATATATATATATATATTTATATATTTATTATTGTACCCTCTAGTATAGGGTAGATGTGTAGACTTTAGATATAATGTAAGAAAGATTGTATGTCAACATTTTTAATGTTGCCTATATTATAACTAATAATAATAATAATCATAAATTAAAAAAATAATACAATCTTCCATGTTCTTTTTGGTCTTTCTTAGTGCAATAACTAGTTTTATGCAAGTAATATAACAATTTTTCAAATAAAATAAAATCATAATACTATAGGCCAATACCATTGTTTATCAATACCATGGGTCATCTATGTTTTTAATTAATATGTTATCTATCTAAGATTTTAAATATTATGTTACAATAACATGGGTCAATACCATGACTTATCAATGCCACATGCCCAAAAACCATAACTTATTTCACAATCAAAATATTTTATAATAAGAAAAAAAATATTTAATTTTCTCACATTTTTTAATTAAATCTAAAAGCCAAAGGGTTATAATTACTTCTAAGATTTATCTTAACCCTCCATCCCTCCATCCTCAGGAATACCAAAAACTTTCTCATTGAGATTAAATTGAGGTTTTAATAAAATTAAAAATTAGAATACTTTCTATACATACATATGTGAACTTTATATAATATAAATAATATTATAAAGAACTAGGATAGATGCATCTTAACCAAGCATCCAAGGGAAGATGGAGAAAAGTTACTAACAATGATAGAGGAAAGATAGTGTATGATTCTCTTAAGTTTTATATTATTGTATTTTCTTTTACATGATTGATCCAAAATATAGGTTTAATATTTTACAACCAATTATGTTTTTTTTAATTTAGATATTTTCTTAAGTACAATACAGTGAGATCAAATTTAAGAAAAATATAGAGGTGGGAGGGTTAAAAATAAAAAAAAAATTAGAATACTTTTTATACATACATATGTGAAATTTATATAATATAAATAATATTATAAAGAACCCAGATAGATGCATCTTAACCAACGATCCAAGGGAAGGGAGAGAAAAGTGACTAACAATGATAGAGGAAAGAATAGAGGAAAGATAGTGCATGATTCTTTAAAGTTTCTTATTATTGTATTTTCTTTTACATGATTGATCCAAAATATAGGTTTAATATTTTACAACCAATTATGCTTTTTTTAATTTAGATATTTTCATAAATACAATACAATGGGATCGAATTTAAGAAGAAGACAAAGGTGGGAGAGAGAGACAGAGGTAGAGGTGGAGAGAGAGGGGTAGTGACAAGGGAGAGATGAAGACGGAATGAGGGAGAGAGGAGATGAGGGAAATTTAGAGAGAAAGGGATAGAATAGAGATATGGAAAGAACACAGAGGGAGAGAGAGAAAGAGAGGGAGACATAGATATGGAGGGGGGAGAGAGGGAGGGAGATATTGATAGTGTTGGAGGGTGCGGAGAGAGATTGTGATGGGGGGAGAGATAGAGGGAGGTGGGAGAGAAAGGTAGAGGGAGGAAGGAAGAGAAAGTGGACTTGAGAGAAATGGAGTTGGAGGGGGTGAGAGAAGGAAGGATGAAGAAAAAAATAGAGAGCAAAAGGTGGAAAATAAGAACTAGTACTAATAAGAAAGATGGAAAAACTAATATGTGTGACAATACAAACACTAGAAGAAAATAATTTGAGATTGATCACAACGAATATTGAATGTAATTGACTATATTCTTATTATTTACATTTTCTATCACTCAACATTATTACATTGTCACTTTGCATTCAAATTTTTTTTTTTTCCATTCAAGTTACTAACATTCTCTCATCTCAATAAAATGAGGTAACTAAGAAAATTTAAAATTAAATTGACCAAATTAAATAATTAGAAATTTGCATGTTAATAATTAATCCTTCTCAAATTTATATATTTACTTCGTAAGGCGTTCCCTCTGAGAATAACTCCCCAGTTGTCCTCGTTGTCTTTGCTATGCTCTATCTAATTCAATTTTAGACGATTCAAATATTTTATGTCGTTCGATCAACATCGTATATGTACTATTACCGGACTACCGAACTCCTCCATTTATGCCATTGACTAATTATAAATCTACCCTAACGACTAACTAACTATACATCCACCCTTTCAACAGAGCCTTCCTTATTTTTTCTTTTCGGCTCTCGTCGTCGGCAGCTTGTGAAAAAGAGACAGAGAAGCTACAATGTTCTAGATTCTGGATCAAAATATGCCTAGGCTTGACATATATTTATCTTTTCCATAGTGTTTACATATATTTCCTGTGGGCTCATTGTTATCGCAGTATTTCTTTTACCTCCTTTTTTTGGCGGAATTTTTTTCCTTTTAAAAATTTCAGAGTGATACAGCAAGGCCATGGCAGCACCATCAGCTGATCTCCAGCAGGAGAAACATCATGAGAATATACCCACAAAATGTGAGCTCGAACAACGAGGTTAGGACCCTCTGGATTAGAGGTTTGTAGAGTTGTATTGGAATGGGAGGGAGATACTAAAGGAGGTTGAGGGTTCGATTCTGGGCAGTTGCGATGTCTGCAGCAATATGCAGGAAGTGTTTTCCACCTTTTGAGGACGTCCATAGATATCCTTCCATTGTTTCCAAAATACTTCATTACACCTTCTCCTTTCTTGCTTCGAACAATATCTCCACACTCATAGCCCTATTTCCGACCATGGATCCCTAGGTCGGTATTCTTTTCATCGATTTGTCATTATTTTGTTATAATATATTTACAATTGTTGTAAATTAAACCCTCCTTCCTGCTCCATAAAGTTTCTTTTTTTGTGATTACCTCCTCAGGGATTCGAGGGAGCAATAGTAGGGTTTGTTGTAATGATCTACATTCATTCATTGGGAAAATGTATTACTCATTTATTGTGCTTGCTAATGCACTACTTTTGTTTTATTTGGATATGTCTTTTGGGGACTTGAGAGTCTTGCTACATTCATTCTAAATTTTGGAAACAATGTCAAATTGAGGAGAATAATTGTGTTTTGTTTTGTGTAGTTGGTCGCGACCTCAGTATTTAGGCACGTTTGACATCTATGTTTTGATGGTACATGAATTGAAGGACATTGGCATCTTTTCTGTGATTTTCTAGGTCTTTTGAGAATTGAAGCATGTTGGGAATATTTTTAGCAAATATTTATGACAATGAAAAATTCCATTTTTTTCATAGAGTATTGACACATGGTTGTTCAGATTTGCAGATAGACTCTTATATTTATCATGGATTTCATTCACAAATAGGTACAATAGCGCATTGTTTATGTTTTTGGAAATTATATTATTATAGCGTACTAGTGATAGTCAATGGGTATGCAGTGTATAACAGATTTGTTGATACCTCAGTTGTGAGTGCCATCTTTCACACCATCAAAATTATTTGGGTCTGTCAAATATTGTTAATTTCTCTATGGATCTGTCAATAATGGTGTGATAAAAACAAACCAGATCTAACCTAATTTATAGATAGAGTAGATATAATTAGGGATAATATTAAAAATAAGGTAGAAAAATCGAGTTTTGGTCTTCTACAACTGTTTGAAGTTGCAGATAGCATGAGATTTCCAACATCTTCTTCAAATTTTCTACTATGCAACACCTACGAAACATCTATGGAGACCATATATTTCACCATAGTTTATGATTACGACGTTTGTGAACTTGATTTCATCAACACAATGACCAATTGGCAAGTAGAGTCATTTGAATCTGCTGCTGCTGATTATTACTGATGTTGTTTTCCTTCTCAGTCATGTAATAATTTCTCTTCCTTAAATATCCTTATACATGACTAGATGGCCTCTGATAATTATCAGCCCTCACTAGAATGGGAGGATTCCATTATTACAGTTTCCACTGAAGGGGCCAACCCTAAATGGCAGTGTTTACCATTTAATCAGAAAAGAAACAACACCTTTATGGTGTGGAAGGAAAGAAACCCTAATATACCACGTTCCTGCCATCCCATAAAATATCCATCCTTGAAGAAACACTGGATTCATTTTCTACATCACATCAACAACCATAAAATTGGACCGTTGTTCATGATCATTCAAAATACTTATAACAATCTTCCAATCCACCATGTTGTATCTAAATAGAAAAGTTGAGGAGAGGTGAGTGATATATTCTCTTGTCTACGGGCTATAGTGCCAGTGAAACCCAAGGTAATTCTATCTGGTAACTGCTTTTGTTTTTCCCTCCTTGAGATCTTGGCGCTTTGACCTGTTACAAGTGGTTCTAACTATTCATTATAATCATTTTTGTGTGATATATAGGGTGAGCAAAGCTACAATTCTCTTACAAAGAAATATTACACAATTCAGCTAAACAACCATATACAACACCTGGAAGAAAGAAATCGAGAGTTAGAAGCATTATTATTAGAGATATCATCACTCACATAGAGTTATGTGAGTTTAGTGAATTAGCAAATTGCCTCTTACTCATAACATCCACGTATGATGTTTAACTTGTTTTAGCGAATACAATTTCATATTTTGCTTGCTCAACGTATTATATTTCTTCTACTTTTGTCCTCTATTACAATTTTCCCAAAAAAAAATGTCTTTATGTATTTACATCTATTTGATAAGTATTCTATATGGTTAAATTCTTTTAATATGGATCATAAGTTTAGATTTATCAAAAACAATAATAGTAAATCAACTTTATTGGCGTATGTTTTTTTTTTTTTTTTTAATTACCTAAGATAACTTTTCTTGATGTATGTTTGTTTTTGTTTTGTTTGTTATTTTCTTGAATTAGTTAAGATAATTTTGGTTTATATTTGTGTTTATTATTATGTTAATTTTAGATAAATGATGTGATTAATGTAAGTGAAGTTAATATTTTTATAATTATGATTAACTGTAAAATTTTAAGAAAGTAAGAGATTAAAGAGTTAAAAGAAGAGCTCCATGATTATAATATTTTAGGTCATTTAAAAAATCAAGGAAGTTTGTCAATAGAATATCCTACAATAATAGAAGTCAAAGAGACAACATCTTGTTTAGACATTTTACTGAACATTTTATGTGCAACAACATCTGCAGAAATAACTTCGTAGTCTTATCAAGATACCCCTTACGCACATATCTAGTGAGCATTGCAGTACATGAAACCATGTCCCATTCAAGAATTTGAAGAAAAAGTTTCTCATCTACGTTCCCATCCTCCACATACCCTCATATCATAACTTTCCAGGATACTACATTTCATTTAGGAATTTTTTTCAAACACTTTCTATGCAGTCTCTATGCAACCACATTTAGCATACATATTTACAATAGCACTACCCACAATGGAATTACACTTCCGTCCATTGGAAATTATGTCATGGCGGACTCCTTTCCCATGTTCCAGATCTACGAAATTAGCACATGTCCAGAGAACACCGATGAAGATGAAATGGTTAGGTTGGGTACTTGTTTTTTACATATCACAATAAAAAGCCAGCTCCTCCTCATAAAATCCCTGCCTTTCATAATCGTCCACCATTTGGTTTAGACAATTACTTAGGTAGGTGGGGTGCCCCTATCTCCCATCTCCCTATAAAGTACTTCTGTCACATCTTATTTCTTCTATGATACTACTTCCTTTCGTGCCTCCCATGATCGTCCACCATTTGGTTTAGAAATTTACTTAGGTAGGTAGGGCGCCCCTATCTCCCATTTCCCTATAGAGTACTTTGGTCACGTCTTCTTTCTTCTATGATACTACTTCCTATTCTACTGTCTTATGGCATTTCCTTTGCAACATTTGTTGTAATTGCGAGTTAAAATTATTCCATAAAGAAAATATCATATGAACAAGTGCCATATGAAATGGGATATCATTTTTTGGGCATGTGGTATTGATATACCATGATATTGCAGCATGGTATTATAACAAAGCCTATTTACAAATTAAAAATATCCATGATAAAATACAAATAAATCTCCATACTTAAAATTCTTTTAGATGGTTTTTTAGAACATATACTTAAATTGTATACTAAATATTTTTATTATTAACAATAAAAATGATTTCTAAATTCAAGTTTCTGTGATTCATATTAAAAAAAGGTTATAATTTATTTCTTTAATACTAAATTTTTTATATTTTAGGAATTTAATATATTTGATAAAATCAAGTGATTTGATATTTTTTTAATGAATGGATAAAACCATTTAATTTGTATATAAATTTGAAAAAAATTATAATTTCTTATTATTAAAAAAATATTTTTAAATATTTAAATAAATTAACTCTTTAATATATATATATATATATATATAAAATAAAACTTACCATTTCGAAATATGAAAAATTGATAAAAACCTTCAAAAGAATATGAGTTAGACCATGCTATTTTACTTTTCTTCCTTTAGTATAATGTGTGGTTTTCCATTCAGATCAGGAACACATTGTACGTCTAAAAATCCACTAATATCGGAGAGATTATGGACGTTCAAATAGGTAGAATTAAAAAATTAATCAAAATTGACGTTTACGGTGGTTCATAATGCAGACAGTTAATATTTTATTGCGACTATATTTATTTAAATAAAAAAAAAATTATAAATTCGGCCTTGGTTCTCTAATTAAAAATATATAGAATTTTAATATAAATAAGAAATAACATTTTATTAAATTTTATATTAAATATAAATAAATTTAAAATAATAAATTAATCAAGATGAATAAAAATTAAATTAAAAAAACAATTGCTTTAAAAATATTATAATTACATTGTTTTTATCATTTTTAAAAATTTAATTTTTAATGAGATGCTCAATTCTTATTATTAATCATGTGAGATAAATGAAATATATATATATATATATATATATATATATATATTAAAAGTGTTGTATTTCTTTCTATATATATATATTAATATAAATACTATTTTAATATAATTAATTATTTTATTGATATTTTATTTTAATTATTTTATTTATAATTTATTTTTAATGAAATGTTAAATTTGGTTTATAAATAATTCAAATACTATTCTAGATTCATTTTAGCTCTAGATTTACTAAGTGTGAGGGGATTAAATCTGGAGTTAAAATGGATTTAACATGGTACTCTTGTATTCCATGATGGAACTCCTAAAGCATTTAAATATATTTCTTAACAAATATCACGGGAAAAACCAAACCTAGTATTCTTGTATTCCATGATGGAACTCCTTAAGCATTTAAATATGTTTCTTAACAAATATGATTGGAAAAACCATGGGTTGTCAAAACCTCAAACCTAAAAATCACCAAATGTAAATTACTAATTTCAATTTATTGTTTTTATTTGACCGATTCAAAACGATTTTGTTTATAGTACATCTCTTCCATACTCGGACAGAGAGCAGTTATTGGTGCAAAAAATGAATAAAACAAGCAATTGCACCGGATGTTGGAAAGGAAACTCCGTAAGTCAATAGCCCAAGAAGGAAGAGCATAGATGAAGACAGATGTGATATCGCTAGTACAAAATGTCTAATTAATTACTAAAAAACTAACTAAAATTCACATATAAATGACCATTTTTCAGTCGTTGACCAATAGTGGCTAATTTACAGTATCTTATAACACAACCAACCTTTAGTCATATTTAGCTTAGTCATTAATTGGTTGTCTTAATTTTATCGTCTAGTAGTATATTTAGCCATTAATTTGGTCATTAATTTAGTCATTGATTTAATCATTAATTTCCACAATTAATGACTAAATACACAACAAAATTTACTACTACATGATCACTCAGGAAAACCAATTAATGACCAAAGAAATATGACTAAAATGTTGGTCGTGTTATAAGGTACTATAAATTAGCTACTAATAGTCATATATGTGCAAAATTTAGTCATGGTTTGAAACCAAATAAATATGTCTCAATTTTGGTCATGTTATAAGATACTGTATATTAGCTACTAATAGTCATATATATGCAAAATTTAGTCATTATTTGTAATCACAAATTTATCATTTACAGTAGTCAGTTATCATTTTTTGGTAATTTCATATTCATTATATAAATGACTGAATTAGTAGTTTATATTCATTTCATTTACTTTCATTAATAATCATTCTAAATGACTAATTTAGTTGTTGTATACATATTTTATTTGTATTCGTCGTTAATAAATATAAACTATTAATTTAGTAGTTTTAGTTTTAGATTGATTTTCTATGTTTATTATTAATCAATATAAATTAATTAGCATGATTTTGCAACTAAATTAAAAAAAAATTCATAAAATGTGCATTTTTGCCTAATATGAAAACAAAAAGTTACATCTATTAATCATAATATTAAATAATATAAAATACAACTATAAATAATTTCAACAACAAATTATATTATATGAAATATTAAGTATTACAATATGACTTTCCAACTTAATATTGGTTGGACTACAATTTACACATGAAATATTGTTTTATAACTTCAAACCATTATCATTGCATTGTCAAGGAATTGCAGGTGAAGTCACCAACTCTAAAGACTTGACCAACATTATGCACAATATCGACTTTAAGGGCATCACTGGACTGATTCTCTTCTCTCTTTCTGCATTTGTCGCTCCAGTGTTATTGTTCTCCTCTTTCTTCAATTCCTGCTTCTTACCATCAATACTAAGTTCCTCTTGTGAAAATGAAAGAAGATACAATGCAAAGTATAAGACACGAAAGACGACAAACACTGGAATATAAACTAAATTAGACTATAAAATATTTATATGACATATACCTCAACATCAACAGTGTCAATGACATTTTTCCCCAGAAGAGAAAGAAATTCAAACAGGTTTTATTCAGTTGGGTGATAGTGGCCACTATGTCACCATATGACCTGTATAAACAAAGAAAATAAAATGTCACCATAGAAAAGAATACATTACAAGCATAGTATTCAACCTTTAGGAAAAGCTTAGGCACAATCATGCCAACTAAGTTACAATTTAGAAAACTCAAATTATAGATAACTTTTGAAGCACTTGTGGAGTGTTTTGTAGTTGACTTAGTGATAAAATATTTGAAATTTATTTTGATTAGATTTCCAGTTTTTTCAATGTAGGATTTTGCACAAAATTTATATACTTAAATATTTAGTAAGGTTTGAAAAAAATTGCAATATTCCTTTTATAAATATTCTAAATATGATAATGAGTATATCATGCATATACATAAGGGAAATTAGTGCTAGGAGTGGGATAGTGGAAGGAAATGTTCTTGATTTCAAATAAAGGGCTAATGAAAGTCTTTCTCAATTTGAGGGATGGATTAGCTATTGGTTATGGAGTTAGCAAATAAAGACTTTAGAATAGATTTTAGTTAGGTAGTAATGAGAATGATATATATATATATATATATATATATATATATTTTTTGGTGGTTCACGGACACCGGCAGTCACTAGGTGGCCGCTACATCCACAGAAATATCAGAGCTTGATCAAGGGTGTCAAGCCGCGCGGCCAATAGCTAGGCCTAACCCCAAGGGCTTTGGGGAGAATTGACCCTGTGACCTCCCAAATGACGAGGCACTTATTTGACCAGTTGAGCTAACCCCTGCGGCTTATATATATATATATATATATATATATATATATATATATATATATATATATGAATTTCTTAACAAAATAATTATAGATGAAAACATTAAAAAAAACAAAACAAAACCTTTTCATTATTTTTAAAACAATTTAAATATAAATATAAATATTATTTAAATTATTAATTTTTTCATTTCATTTATATTTTAATAGTAATAAAATATCAATAAGTTCCCAGCGTAGCTCAATTGAAAAGTATAAGCCCAACTTAATTGCATATTTCTCTAAATACAAATATATATGTAGATATAAATTTAGAATTTAAAAACTACTTCCTAACTTAATTAAAAAAAAAAAAAAAATCAATTATTAAAAATTTTATATTTACAAACTGTGCATTCTATTTTTATGAATAGAGAAACTACAAAAACAAATTTTTAATGAAAATACATGCAACCAACAAAAATGAAAATGAACGTTGCACATGATGAAGGTAACTTTGTCAAAAATAATTGAGGAGATACCCTCATAAGGTGGGCACTTCAATTTGTATGTCAAACAGTTTTCTACCATAGTGGAGGTGATTTTCAGCCAAGGATCAACCTCATTAAACAGTTGGTGAGCATGTGTTTAGTAGATAGGCTTGATCTCAAATTTATGTTTACAATATCAATCGTGTGGTCTGCACCATGTGCTACTTAATTTCCTACACTGAGTTCATCAACTAGTTTTGAAAAGTGAAATGAATCCTCAGGCGAATGAATTAAAAGTGAGTAAAAATGGATTAAAGTACAATTATTGTTAGACCACGAATTGGGAGTATATAATCAGTGGCAAAGGTACCCTAATTTCAGAGTTCATTGCAATCCCCCAAAGAGAGTATTTATTTTTCTTTCAACATCACTTATTTCACAACATATGGAACTCATGGGGTCTTTAAAACATGCTACCTTATCTTCCTTACCATCCATAAAACACAACTCCAGTACACGCCTGAAGAATATATCAAACTGCACTCCTAGAGGCTCACCATCCACTCTAAATCTGGTGAAGAACCCTTCACAAAAGAGGTTAGTTTGGTCTAAACAATTGGAAATCACATAACTAATTGATAGGGGCTTATTCTGGTCTTGCATTCAATGTTAGAATTTATGAAGAAGATTTAAATTCTAGGGCTTGAATATGAAATTTATCATATTTGGTTCATGCAATCCACACAACCTTGAAACAACAATTTTAAGTCATACATAACAATTCTATTAAAATTTTATTATTTATACTCATCTAAAATGAAAATAATAAAACCCCAAAGAAATAGTGTTATGAATGCTAACCATCCTACAAAGTTTGTTAGACCATCCAAGGGAAGCACTTTTCATCCCAAAGAGAAACTCAAAAAGAAAAATAAAAAATTTAAAGATAATAATAATAGCACATTCATTGAGAACTTAAACCAAGGGATTCAACTATAGGCCAAGAAAGAGCAAGGCTAATCTAGTCAAAGTAGACTCAAACTACCTTTAATAGGTGGAGTTTTTGAAAGAATGCTTGACATCAAATGGGGCATCCTCAAAATAGTGCATATTTTAAAAATCAAAATTAGAAAATAGGCTATGAATAAGCCATTGACAACTTGGACAACCAACATAAGCTATAATCTCATCGTTTGCATTTATCCACTATACTATACTCGCAGGTCCAACACTTAGTTATTTCAATCAAAGTTAAAAATTTACCCTCCAAAAGTGTTCTTGTGTCCCTATGAATTCAACCCCCTCTTAAAAACAATACATCGCTGCTCTCATGAGCATCTGTTAATTTTAGGTATGTTCTATGCTGATAGCAAATTTTCTTCAATTTTCCATATTAGCTCAATATCAATTCCAAATTAGCAATCACATTTAGCATGATAGTAAAATGAAGATAGAACATAAAAATAAACCACATAAGACAAGCCAAGACAAGAGGACACATGATGTGGTGCCAGCCAGGGACAAGCCCCAATGTGGGGAAACCCTTGATCAATTCTTCTTATATCTTCTCCAATAGTTCAATAGAGAGAGAGAGAGAGATAGTATATATACATCATAATTCAACATTTGACTTATCTAAATAAGAGCAGAGATCTTCTCAAAGAAGATGTCACATGAGGTAGTTGATCTCGACTCAAGTGAAGGGATGTTGATCCTCCAAGGTGACTCCATCACCATGTTTCACCTCAATGTGTTGTACCTTATCATCATGCTACACTCATCATTGTGTTGCACCCATTCGCTGAGTTGCTCTTATCACTGAGTTTCACCCAATCACAACTGTACCCATTGTTGTGCACTATGTTGCACCATTCGATCACTGTTGTACCCATCACCAATAAGCGGTTGCAATGCATCATGATGCTACTATGTCTACATGCCCATCATCACCATGTTGTACCATTGTGCAACATAGTACTGCATCCATGCTACCCACACTAGTCACTACATTTATCATGTTGTACCCATCCAAGTATGCTAAACATAATGTCAATACAATCATGCTCATACAACCAAGCTGCATCTTACTACATGTGCTACACCATACTATGTTGCACGATACTATCCATTGTGCTGCACCTAAATATGTTGTCATATCAAAATTCAGTTCTCTATGCTGCTGGCTATGGCTTATGACCTAGCCCAGCAGCAAGACAACCTAGCTATCTTTATCCAATGACTTCCTATCAACCTTATTGTTGCACAACCTTACAATGTCTAATGGATGATAAGATAGTCTCCATGGACTATGTTTAGGCAACGTTTGGTCTTCTCTATGACATCTAGGACTGCAGCCTATTCTTCTCATTCTCTTTGGCTGGATTAAGACTTGAGACTATAGATTAGGACAACATCTTAGGGAACATGAAAACCCTCCTAAAACTATGGCCTAGAACAATGTTAAGGTCTTCTTCTTGACTACATTTAGGGTAGCATTCTGACTGCAACTAGGGAAACATTCTTGACTTCATTTAGGGTAGCATTATGACTACGTTTAGAGTAGCATTTTGACTGCGTCTAGGGAAACATTCTTGATTGCATTTAGGGCAGCATTGTGACTACTTTTAATGCAACATTCTCACTACACATAGGGCAACATTCTTGATTGCATTTAGGGTATAATTGTGACTACGTTTGGGGCAGCATTGTGATTGCATCTAGGGCAGCATTCTCGACTATGGGTAGCATTATGATTGCATTTAGGGCAGCATTGTGACTCTGTTTAGGGCAGCATTCTGACTATGTCTAAGTTAGCATTCTTTACTGCGTTTAGGTTAATATTAGGGCTTCTCCATGGGGTAGCGTTAAGGCTTCATGAGGCTGAGATAAGGGTTGTCCTTCGTGACAGCGTAGAGCTCTCCCATCTCCTAAGATAGCGTAAAGCTTTCTCCATTAGGGTAGCATTGACTCTTAGGATCTCTCCTCCCACCAAAACCCAAAGACAAGTGGAGAGGAAGAGATCACAAGAAGAGTGTGTACAAACGACTAGCAAGCCACCTCTTTTTATACTAAAATGTTGAGCACATGTGGGGGCAATTTGGTTGTTGGCTAACCTTCACGAATTGTCCCATAACACAAATAAATTCATATCTCCATGAATACATGTCGGAATCGGATGATATTTAGTTCAACCATACACCTCTCAATGAGAGGAATCCAAGAAAATATCAGCTTCCATAAATAAGATGACCCACATCGAGTTTGGTCCTAGTTGGCAATTTTAACACTACCTCTCAACTAGGGAGAACTCCATCTGCTAATCCATCTTCTAGACTATACTTTCTCTGCCATCAGTGCCTTAAATTTCTTTGTTTTGCTCTACTCTGCTGAACTATGAAGAAGAGGAAATGATCAAAAATGTATCATACCATTGTCTACTGACCCAAAGTCAGTCCCATATAAAGGAAAGTGTCTCATACCACTCTTATTGACCCGAAGTCAGTCCCAATGAAGAGAGTGTAACATACCACTCTTACTGATCCAAAATTAGTTCCAAAAGAGAGTGAGTTATATCACTCTTACTGACCCGAAGTCAGTTCCAATTGATACCAGATCAATATCATCCTAGCATAGGGAGTACGGTAGTAACACAATGCATCCATCAGAACTACTATGGTCCCTATCCTCATTTCCCTACTCATTGGCAAGATGAGAGGTACTTCTGATGAGTCCTAGATTGCATGGGTGGGATGTCTCAGCAGGAGAAGGCTACACCACTCATCCTACCCAGATGTCACCAGGGGTATCCTAGGGGAAGGTTGAACCACTCACTCTATACACAACAAATAACTAGGGGAAGGCTAAACCACTCACCCTATGACTGTGTCTTGGCATGAGAAGGATGAACCACTCATCCTGTCTACATAGTAGACCACAAGGGGAAGGCTAAACCAGTCACCCTATGGATGCTCATCACTGCACGATGTAACCCCAAGCCCCATGGAGCTCCTAGAGCTTAATGTCCATATCATATAGAACCTTTAGGAGAGAGTCTCTCCACGACTCCTAATCGTTCTTAGAAAATCAAGAATTTGACCTTTCCCAGGGGCTTTGATCAAATATCGATGACCTGCACATTAGTCCCAATGCGATGGAGCCTTCTTTCTCCTCGATGTAACATATCCCAGATAAAGTGGTACCTGATGTCTATACACTTGGAGCGATCATTGAACACAGGACTCCTTAACAATCGAATCTCCCTCTGTTTGTCTAAGAAGATCATGAAATTATCCAACACGTGTCCTAATAGCTCACTGAAGAGCTTCCACAACCAGACAACTTCAGAGGAGTCCATACTCACTGCCATGTATCTGGACTCATCGGTGCTTAAAGCAACTAACTTCTTCTTCCTTCTCATCTAAGATATCAAAGCATAACCCAAAGAGAACCAACACCTAGAAGTGCTCTTGTAATCCTCCACACTGCCTACCCAATCAACATCAAAATAATCATGCAGCTTCAGATTTTTGGCAGTGTATCTCAATCCATGAGATATTGTGCCCTAAAGATATCTCAAATGATTCTTAGCACCAATCCACTGAGGCTCAACCATATATGAGCTCAACATGCTAACTGCAAAATTTATATCCAGATGGGAGTTCACCAAGAACACCAATGTTGTTATGAGTTGACGAAACTTAGAGGCATTTCCCAAATCAAGTCCGACGACACTACCACATAACTTCTTAACGTTAAGCTCCATCGAGGTAGTCATGGGCTTCTAGTTCACCATTCCAAATCCGAAATCCAACTCCCTCTTACTTTTGCAAATGAGAGGGTCTGCACCTGTCAGAAAGAGGTCATCCTCATAAGGTTCCAGTATGAGAGGTCTATCATCCATAACTTCCAAGAAATGGTTTCTATCGGCTTCACTCCTAGTGAATCTCATCTTCATCAGAGATTTATCAATCCTGTCATATCAAGTCCGCGGTGTTAGGTCAAAATCATAGAGAGATTTGTTTAACCTACATACATGAGGTTCCTGATCGTGAATCTCAAACCCCTCAGGTTGTTCCAAACCTGTGAACTTGCTACATGAGGGGAATGGTCCCCTTCTAAGATTTTCCTTCAGTACATCTTGGACATCTACCTTCATGCTCTTCTTCAATTGAGGCATCCATGTCACCATCTAACTCACATTGGGTAGGGCCACATAATAAGTAGACCTTCAGTGCTATAGAAGAGATGTGTTAACTAACATGGTCCCCAATGGACTTCCTACAACTTGATACAAATTTCCAACCCTGAACCCAAGAATAAAAGCATCTTTGAAAATTCCATTTTCAAACACGTACATTTCAATAGATGAATGCCACCTTCAAACATTTGACTTCCATTGCTGAAATGGACACCAAGTTATTCTTGAGATTAGGTACATAAAGAACTTCTTGAAAATGAATCGTGTTTCCCTCATTTAATTGAGGGGTAACATTCCCTACACCCTTTCATGGATAGGTGGCATTGAATCCAAGTATAATCCCCACGATTGTTTCCCTCTCTACCAGATTAGAGAGAGATTCCTTCTATCTGATGAAGTTCCTTGAAGCACTACAATAAATAAGCCAAATTTCTAGAGAGTCTGGAGGAGAGGTAGTGGAGAAATAACTCTTTAGCTAATCAGAAAAAATATTTGACTGTTCATTCCTGGAGTTCCTTGCTTTCTTTGAAGAGTCAGCCATTTCCTTGATGACTTGCATTACCTGTCATCCCTCCAATCATTGAATATGTCCCTTGAATGATTATTATCATCATCAAGTGATGTGTCCCTACCATTCAAACACTCCTTCGCGTAATGGCCAAACTTATTGCAAGCAAGGAATCTGCCTTTCCTTACACCCTTAGATCTAGACTTCCCATTGAAGTGATCTTTAGGTAGGCCATCAAATGCTTCTGCTGCACCACTTGGATAATATTCTCAACTTCGACTTCACCCTTGGTCAATTTGAAGAGGGATGAGGAACCCATTGAGGCTTTTTGTCCTTTCCAACTGTCTTCGATGATTGCTCTTTCACTCTTTCTTAGGATTTGTCTTCACCTCGGCTCTGATACCATGTTAGTTTTAGGTATGTTCTATACTGATAGCAAATTTCTTCTTTTTTCCATATTAGCTCAATATCAATTCCAGATTAGCAATCACATTTACCATGATAGTAAAATGCAGATAGAACATAAATATAAATCGCAGAAGACAAGAAAAGATAAGAGCACACAATATGTGGGACCAGCCAAGGACAAAACCCATTGTGGAGAAACCATTGATCAATTCTTCTTGTATGTTCTTCAATAATTCAGTAGAGAGAGAAAGAGAGAGATAGTACATATAAATGAGAAGTCAACATTTTTACTTACCTAAATAAGAGCAGAGATCTTTTGAAAGAAGAAGTCACATGAGGTAGCTAGTCTAGACTCAAGTGAAGCCATGCTGATCCTCCAAGGTGACTCCATCACCATGTTGCACCTCATAGTGTTGCCCCTCATCGTCGTGTTGCACCCGTCATTGTGTTGCACCAATTCACCGAGTTGCTCTTATCACTGATCTACACCCAATCACGACTGTAACCATTGATGTGCACTATGATGCACCATTCCATCACTGTTGTACACATCACCAACAAGTTGCTGAAATGCATCGTGCTGTTTCTATGTCTACATGCCCATCATCACCATGTTGTACCATTGTGCAGCATAGTACTACATCCATGCTGCCCACACTAGTCACTGAATTTATCATGTTGTACCCATCCAAGTATACTAAACATACTGTCAATACAACCATGCTAATACAAACAAGATGCATTTTATCACATCATGTGCTGCACCATACTGTCCATTGTGCTACACCTAAATATGTTGTCATATCAAACTTCAGTCCTCTATGCTGATGGATATGGCTTGCGACCTAACCCAATAGCAAGACAACCCAGCTGTCTTTACACAATGACTTCCTATCAACCTTATTATTGTACAACCTTAGAGTGTCTAATGGCTGATAGGATCCTTTGCATGGATTGTGTTTAGGCAGCGTTTGGTCTTCTCTTTTGACAGCTAGGACTGTGGCATATTCTTCTCATTCTCTGTGGCTGGGTTAAGACTTGAGACTACAGGTTAGGAAAATGGCTTAGGGCACATGAAAATCCTCCTCAAATTGTAGCCTAGAATAGCATTAAGGTCTTCTTATTCACTGCGTTTAGGGCAACATTTTGATTGCATCTAGGGAAACATTCTTGACTGCATTTAGGGCAGCATTATGACTACGTTAGGGAAGCATTATGACTATGTCTGGGGAAACATTCCTGACTGCATTTAGGAAAGCATTATGACTGCACTTAGGGTAGCATTGTGACTACGTCTAGGGAAGCATTCTTGACTATGTTTAGGGAAGCATTGTGACTACCTTTAGGGCAGCATTTTCACTGCGTCTAGGGAAGCATTCTTGACTGCGTTTAAGGCAACATTCTAATTGCATCTAGGACAACATTCTTGACTGCGTTTAGGACTATGCTAGGGCTTCTCCATGGGGCAACATTAAGGCTTCTTAAGGTTGAGATAAGGGTTATCATCCATGATAGCGTAGAGCTTTCCGATCTCCTAAGATAGCATAGAGCCATCTCCATTAGGGAATTGTTGACTCTTAGGATCTCTCCTGCCACCAAAACCCAAAGAAAAGTGGAGAGGAAGAGATCACAAGAAGGGTGTGAACAAATGACTAGAAAGCCACCTCTTTTTATACTAAAACGTTCAGAACATGTGGGGGAAACTTGGTTGCTGGTCAACCTTGATGAATTTTCCCATAACACAAATAAATTCATATCTCCATGAATACATATCGGGACTGGATGATCTTTAGATCAATCCTACACCACTCGACGAGAGGAATCCAATAAAAATATCATCTTCCATAAATAAGATGACCCACATGGAGTTTGGCCCTAGTTTCCAATTTTAACAGCATCCTACTATTAGCAGCTCCTTGAAACAATTTGAACTGCTAAAATCTATAGTTACTAGTTATAAATCAATTTTGAAGGAAAATCATTGGCAAAGATGCCGAGTTGTAAGTACCATATTTCTTGCCTCTAAAATTATTCTCCTTTCTTATGACTCATTGTAGATTTTCACTTGAATGGTTTGCATTATAAATATGTTAGGACTCTTATTGTCCACCCTTAATATACTTGGCATCATTGGTTCTTGGCCTCTCTTATGAGGATACCATGATGAGATTGTTTTCTTCAAGTCTAAATGGGATTACAAAGTGCTAACTTGAGAAGCTTGGCAAGGGAAGGTTGTGAAGGAAGTGATGTGTCCCCATGTTGAAAAAAATAAAATTTTCATCATGTTGAAGAAGGCCCTAGACCTTAAAGTTGATAAAACGAGTCAAGAAGAAAGCATTTTTGGTCCTCCATTTGAAAGTGATGAAGAAGAAATTGAAGAAAAATTTCCAAATTCAATGCAAGGTCAAATTTAGGTTCTAAGCATAGATCTTGAAATATTCTCAAGCAAGGTAGATGTTGCATAACCTATGTCCATGTCCATCCCCAATACAAGCCCTCTTTTGTTCGAGGAGTAGACCCAAGCTTCAGTTTTCATAAAGGAATTGAGTAATTTTGGTACAAATTTGGGAATTTTTTATAACAATTTGTCACATGATGGTTTTGGTACAAATTTGAGAATTTCCAATAAGAATATTACAAGGAAAAATATTAGAATATCATCAAGAGGAAATAAGAGAAAAACAAATTACTCATCCTAAAAATCAGAATCAAATGATTAAAAAGAGGAAATACTCTTGTTCAAAATTCAAAGTGTGATCTATGATTATGATTGAATTTGAAGATCAATCTATTGTTCCTAATGAAATATTATCGATTGGTAAATCATTTAAAGCAATTGTTGGACATATGACTACAAAACTTGAAAGTAAAGATGAATGTCATTAATTTGAACCTAAGATAAAGAAAATTGTCCTCTAGACAAACCTTACCATCATCCTAATCACAAAAGTCATCACCTTAATAAGACAACCTATTGACATCTAAATAGGCACCAATTTACATACATTTCAAAGAATCTGATTTTTGTTCGAAACCTTATCAACAACAACATACACAATTATATTGCAAGTTGCAACAAGATTCATTCAAAACCTTTCTCAACAAATAATTATATTGCAAGTTGCAACAAGATTCATTCAAAACATTTCTCAACAAATAATTCCAATAAAAGTAGATCTTGGTTGGATCCATGCACCTACAATGTACAAGTACAATTCCAAGTTTCAAGTGTTTTTGGGTCTTGCTTCCTTGTATGCTTTAAGGCTGGAGCATCTCCAAAAGAGAGAAATGTGTAATACATTGAAAGCATAATTGTATATGCCATTATGTAAACATTATTATCTATCATGTCTTTTAGAATAATTATGCCCCTTCACCTACACATACATAAATAAATACACTATCTTGTACTATGTCCATTATCTCATCAATTATTTAGCATTTCTGTATCTGTCTCTTGAATGTATGGATGATATAATCATTAATGTAAGCAGGCCATTTACAGAGGATGATACTACAATAATTCTCCTATGATAAATATTTCATTCAATCTAACATTGTTGGATATATGTTTTCAGCCAACATATTTCCAATATAATGGTTAGCATTGAATGCATCTCTCCAATAGTCAAACTTCTTAGGCCCAAAATTCTAATTGACTTGTGATTATGTCAACATTCTATTTTTCAAGAAATATTGCAAACACCTACTTATAGATGATCATAGACTTCAATATAATTAGCTACCATTTAAAGGAAAATCATTAACAATGCATTTGATTTACACAAGGGGCAAATGTGAATTTCTTCAAAAGTATATATGTTCCAAAAACTGTAAATTTTTTAAATGAAAGGGAGCTCACCTCTTTAAGCTTGTTTGACTTCCTCTTGAATTCGTGAAAAGGATCTGCATTATAGACAACATACTAAGTCTCAACTTTTAATAGCAAATACAACAATAAACATCACTGAATAACTATTTGTTCAAGTGATAGACCACAATAATAGAAAAACAAAAAAAATCATGGAAAACATAGCTTTCCCAACTATGAGAAAAAGTAACCAATATGTGATTAACTTCTCAATGTTCACGTTAATTTTTACACAACCACACAAACATACAAATTTATATAGATTTATGACGTCTGTAAAATGTTTTTGCAAATTGAAACTTATGCACAAACATATTTCAAGTTCACTAAAGAATTGACAAATGAACTGTCAAAATTTCAACAGTTGAAAGATTTAAAATAATAAGGCTTAGTAAAGTCTGGTAAACAAATCCATCAGTTTAATAGTTGTGGGCAAGTGTCATGGGGTAGTGATGGAGCAGGGGAAAGCAATTGCCAAACCTTTACGATTCTAATCCAGATCATGATCCGAAAATAATTCATAATTCCACGTTAAACTCAAATCCCACTAATATTGTATGAGTGACTATGTGGTACAAACTATCCCAACAATTTCTCTGCTTCAAAACCTAAAACCCCTTAACTTGTGGGACACACTTGTGCTTTCTATTCTTACTACATAAGTCAGCTCCACCACAACCCAGAAACCTATAATATGGGCACTACAATAAACCCTATTTTCCACATAGTTTGGATTTTATCTTGGATTTCATGGTGAGATAATGAGGAATTATGGTGCAAAAAATTAAACCAAAACCCAAATACTAAAAACCTACAGGGCCTACCTTGATAGAGAAGCCTTTGGATCATCTCATTGGGATCCATATTGCATTCCTTTAGCATTTCATATATCTCCTCATCCGAGTGATTCCTTGCTATTTCTTTTATATCTGGTATGATTTTCTGAACACTAAGCGAAATCGAAACCGTGCCACCGATTCTCACAGCACCTCTCATTTTCATTGTGTTTCTTATAATAATGCCCTCCCTTTCGAGACAACCCACCCTTCCAAGGTTTTTTCTTATGAACCCAAAATGACGTAGAGGATACTTCAGCAAAATATTTGTTTGGATCTAAGAAGCCAAACCCACCATCTATTAATATACAGGATTCCAATATTTTCACCTTTCCTCTCTTCCACTGTATCAACAACAGAGGCACAAATTTTCACCCTCCCTCTCTTCCACTACACCAACAGAGGCACAAAGTCTAATCTCACTTAGGCACAAAACTGAGGTCGACCAATGAAAGAGAGAATAAAGAGAATAATGAATGAATAATACCGAGATCTTCATTTTTTTTCTTTTATTAGTATTCCCTTCATCTTCTCTTTGCCAAATTTATATCTCTGCTAAATCAACTAGTAGAGATGTCGCCCTTCTCATTCTCGTCATTTTACCAAAATCTAATTTTGGCGATGGTAGCCTTGCCTAGGGTTTCTTTTGATATTATTATCATACAAAGGGTTACTTGCAACCAATGTGACCAGCGATAAGTGCAATGTTTGGTTATTTCTAAGTTTCATAGCTGCTTTTTTGGTTGGTTTTATATGGTAATTTTTTTTTTACAAGAGAGTTTCTTCGGCGTAAATCACAAGAAATTTCATTTGTTGACATGTTTCGAACCAACAACTGTGGTTCATCTTCAGGACAAGTTGAATGACCAGATCAGGCTTTGTATGATTAAATAGATAGAGCAGAAACTCCAACGGCTGTATGAAAGAGGAGTCTCTGCATCTTTTAAGAAACACTAGGTCTTATACTTAATTTCTTGTGATTTACGCCGAGGAAACTCTCTTATACTTAATATGGATCATAGAAGCCTCAATTCAATCATTTTTTTTGTTTTAAATTCATCATTGATGTTTACCATAGCAATATATATGGTAATTATGTTGGAAATAATACTGAGAGGGGGGGTGAATCAGTATTATCAGATCAATCAAACTTTTTCAATGCTCAGAAACATATACGCTACTTCAGTTAGGTGAACCAGCATGTACACGCTACTATGACTAAACAAAACAGTGTATAAGAAGAAAACTCATAATTTAGTTAGCTTATTCTTCAGTTAAGTTCATCAGGACATTATTCACCACATTAATAGTAAACAGGTGCAGTATAACAGAATAGATCAAAAGCCACACACATGAACACCAAGATGTAAGGTGGAAACCCAATGTGGGTGAAAACCACCTGCTGCAAGTTGTCTCTATCTTTCTTTAATATGAAACTTCAGTTTACAATCTTTTGTACTGGTGCAGCCTTATACCAGTACGCAGGCTACAACCTGCAGAAGGCTACAACCTTCTCTCGTTCTCCAAACTTCCTTGGAAGGGAGCTCCAACCCCCTTTGCTCTTGTACTAGCCAAGATACTAGTACGTAGGTGCTGACCTACAATCTTCTTTCCTTCAGGTACCACCTTTCATACATTTTCAGACTAGATATTCCTGAAGCACAACATTACAATCTGTAGACCCCAATTCATTCAATTTTCACAACAGATCATTGAAGCATAAAACAACCAAACTTTGAATCACTGAACCACTGAACCCTGTCAATCACCAGTTACCAGAACACAGAGCAGACTACAGAACTCTGCAATAACAGTCAGACCCCACTGTAAACCCAAAATCAAGCTTCAAAAGATATACGCTACTTCAATGAGCAAAACCCGCGTATACACGCGCTTTTGCCGAAGCCAACCTGCGTACAGATCTAAAAATAAATTTTCTCAATTTGCAGCTGTACCAGACATCAGTTAGACCCAGAACATAACATTGCGACAATATGCAGATCTAGAAATACGCATAATCACCCATATCATGATAGTGCATTTCAAACCATTAGATCCCGATCTATCCTTAGATCTAGTCTTCCATCAACCGATGTGATCTCTCCTTGGCTTAGATCAAGCAACCCAGCACCTGCATATCAGATCTCTTTCTCTCTTAGATATTCAAGCCTTGTCGAAAGATGTCTTTGCCTAATGATCTTCTTCTCCTTATATAGCCTTAGGCCTTGCTCAATACCAAGAGCCAAAACCATAGTAACACAATACCATCAACTTCAAAACTAGGGATCGACACGCCCGTCGAGACACAATGGTCCGAAATCATAGGCACAACTTCCAAGGACTAACCACCATGGACCAAAAGGTACTTTTCCACATACACGCGCTTTTTCTGAATCCAACTAGCGTGTACACGCGACTTGGGCTTAACGAACCTGCGTATATGAACTTCCTTGGCATGCTGTACTAAGATCTGTCTTCTGATTAAGTTGCCATCACCTGTACCAACCTCTGAGCACCTGTACCAACCTCTGAGTGAGTTGCCATCAAGGACAACACTTGAATCATAATGCCAACAATCTCCCCCTTTGGACTTGATGGCAACCACCACACCAAGTCACTCTCCCCCTTTGACATCAAGGGCAAAGGGCTGTGCTCCCCCTGAGGACATGTTGATACCTCTGCTTGGCTGACTCATGCTCCCCCTGAAAGTAGGCCAGATCTGCAAAAGATGTTCTTCAACAAGAACCAAGACTTATACACCATAAGGGACCTTCCTATCACCAAAAGACTCAATACATACATCCATACTCCCTACCAAGAGGGGACATAACAGAAACAACCAATTATATTACAGCATTCATCCCAGGCATAGTGGGGAAACCAACATAGGCCGTTACATGACCTTGACACCATAAAAGAGACATCGCAAGAGAGATACATGACATAGAGACAACAGATCTAGACCAAGACTTATGAAAGTCACCAGCAGCATATGATAAACATCTTTTAGATCAGCAACCGGATTTCTTTCTGAGCTCCTTTTCCTGAAATCAACAACCAAAACATCTGAATGCCAACAATGCTTTATGAGACTTTTAAGCTGCTCCCCCTGAACCTGTGCCTGCTGCACCCCCTGAAACCGTGCCTGAAGAATTCTGACATACCCATTGCTGTTCAGAACTCCAGAGTTTGCCCTTGCTGTTCAGAACTTCATATACGCGATTTCTCCTGCATGAAACAGCGTATGTACGCGGATATAATCCTGCAACAAGCGTACACCTTACACGCGACTTTCCCAGCATAAATCCGCGTGTATACGCGTATATACCTTACGTAACTTGCGTATACCAACTTTTCTGTAGAACAGACAAGCTTCAACAGCAGGATGAAGCATCAACTACTCCCAGCTTTTGTCTGAGATATTCAAAAGTTTCCCTGGGCAGTGGTTTTGTGAGAATATCAGCAACTTGTTCCTTAGAAGGAACATACTCCAACTTGACCTTCTGCTCAAGCACTTGTTCCCGAGAAAATGGTACTTGATTGGTATGTGCTTGGTCTTTGAGTGCATGACTGGATTCTTTGAAATGCTGATTGCACTTGTATTATCACATAAGATAGAAACTGGTGGAGTGCAAGTGATTTGAAAGTCCTGCAAGGTCTGCATCATCCAAAGAAGTTGTGTGCAACAAGATGCTGCAGCCACATATTCTGCTTCAGCTGTAGATAAGGCAATCGAACTCTGTTTCTTGCTGAACCAAGATACTAATCTGGAACCCATGAAGAAAGCACCACCACTTGTGCTTTTCCTATCATCCACACTTCCAGCCCAATCTGCATCTGTGTAAGCATGAAGAGTGAGATCTGTATTTCTAGGATACCATAAGCCATAGTTTTGGGTCCCTTGAAGATATTTGAAGATTCTTTTGACTGCCTGAAGATGAGTTTCCTTTGGGTTGGCTTGAAATCTTCCAACCATTCCTACTGCATGTGTAATATCTGGTCGAGTACCTGTCAAATAAAGCAAACTCCCAATCATGGATCTATAAGTGGGTTGGTGAACTGCTGCTGATTCATCATTTGCACTGAGGCTGCATCCTGTAACCATGGGTGTACATACTGGCTTTGACTCTTCCATGCCATACTTCTTCAAGATCTGCTTGAGGTATTTGGTTTGAGACAAGAAGATACCTCCTTCATTTTGTTGGATTTGCAATCCAAGAAAATATGTCAATTCTCCAAGAAGTGACATTTCGAATTCTTTCTGCATAACCAAGGCAAAGTTTTGACTCATAGTCTCTTCATTGCTGCCAAAAATAATATCATCTACATAAACAACAAGAATTAGCAATTTGTTATTTTCAACTTTTATATAGAGATTGCTATCTGCTGATCCTTTTGAAAAGCCTTGTTGGTGAAGATATTTGTCCAACCGATAGTACCAAGCCCTTGGAGCTTGTTTGAGTCCATAGAGTGCCTTTTTCAATCTGCATACAAGGTTTGGATCATTCCCAAGAATGAAGCCATCTGGCTGCTCAATATATACTTCTTCTTCTAAGTCTCCATTCAGGAAGGCTGATTTCACGTCCATTTGAAATACCTTGAAGTTTTGAAAGCTTGAGAGAGCAAGGAACATTCGGATGGCCTCTAGTCTTGCCACAGGAGCAAAGGTCTCTTCAAAATCTATTCCTTCTTGCTGTGCATACCCTTTACAAACAAGTCTGGCCTTGTTTCTAATTACTTCTCCATTTTCATTTAATTTATTCTTGAAGACCCATTTTGTTCCTATTACATTCTTATCTTTTGGTCTAGGAACTAATTCCCAAGTGTTGTTCTTTTCGATTTGCTCAAGTTCTTCATCCATTGCTTTGACCCAACATTCATCTTTGCATGCCTCTTTCACATTTTGTGGTTCAGTGGAGGAGAGTAGTGCCAAGTAGCTTGAAGCTTCTGCAAGTGTCCTTCTTGTTTGTACTCCTGCTTCTTTCTGCCCCACAATCTGAGTTTCTGGATGATTCTTTTGGACATATCTGGATGGAGTCTTCTCTTCTATTCTTGTCTGCTCCTCTGGTTCTTCTTGAGATTCTTCTTCTTCTTGAGGTTCTTCTTCTTCATCATTTCGCCTTTGAGAGTAACCTTCATCTTCTTCAATGTCTTCATGATGAACTTGCCTAGGAATATATCCCTTCTCATCAACCACTATATCAATACTGTCAACAATTCTGCCAAGTCTTTTATTGTAGCACTTGTATGCTTTGCTATGTGGAGAATAACCAAGAAGAATGCCCTCATCTGCTCTAGGTTCAAGTTTGCCAAGTTGCTCATCAGTATTCTTAATATAACATTTGCTCCCAAAGATTTTGAAATGCTTCACGGAAGGAGTTTTACCACTCCAAAGCTCATGAGGTGTTTGAGTGCTGTTTACTCGGACATTTGTTTTGTTAAGAATAATAACAGCAGCATGTGCAGCTTCACCCCAGAAGGTTGCAGGAGTACCTGATTCATCGAGCATAGCACGAGCCATTTGTTGGATAGTTCTGTTCATTCTTTCCACAACCCCATTTTGCTGAGGAGTTCTAGCTGTAGAGAATTCTCTTCTTATCCCATGTTCATCGCAGAAATCGAAAAATTCATTTGATGTGAACTCCCCACCTCTGTCAGATCTGAGGCACTTAATTTTGTGTCCTGATTCATTTTCAGCCAATGCTTTGAAGGATTTGAATTTTTCGAATGCTTCATCTTTGTGCTTCATAAGCCCTAACCAAACAAACCTTGAGAAATCATCAATGAATAATATCAGATATTCTTCTCCTCGAGGTGTCCTTTTCCTAAATGGACCACATACATCTGTATGGACTAGCTCAAGAGGCAAGCTAGCTGATCCTTCCTTCTCTGGAAAGTTAGTTCTGGTTTGCTTTCCAAACTGACAAGATTTGCATATGGTGTTGTCTGGAATTTTGATATCTGGAAGATCGCGAACTGCCTGATATTTGCATGCTTTCCTTATTTGTGAGAAGCTTAGATGTCCCAACCTTCGATGCCATAACCAGTGCTCTTCATCCTTGCTAAGATAGCATTGTTGTTGTCCTTCTTCAAATATGTACAGATTATTTGGAGTTCTTTTGCCTTTGAGAACTGTTTTACCTGTATCAAGATCACGAACAAGACATCCATTCGATCTGAAAATAACCTCGGTTTTTTGATCACACATCTGGCTGACACTTAGTAGATTATGCTTCAATCCATCAACATACAAAACATTTCCAGCCTTGACCTTTTCTTTCAAAGGAGCAATACCTTTTCCTTTTATAGTTGCAGGAGTATCATTTCCAAAAGAAACTTTCTTTCCCTTTTCTAAAGTAGAATAAGATTCAAGTTTTTCTTTATCACCTGTCATATGTTTCGAACATCCACTGTCAATGTACCATAGATTTTCCTGTCCTTCTGCATAAAAAGCTATCCCACATCTTTCTGTCTGAGGTTCCTTTATTCTCCATTTTTTGGTGCTCGTGGCTTGTTCCTTTTTCTCCTGAAACCTGCTCCTGCATTCAGAGTCTTTATGACCAAAATTATTGCAAATAGAACATTCAACTTCATTTTCAAGAACCGAAAAGTTGTTATAGGTCCTCTTTGTAATCCCTGTCATACTTCTTTGTTTTTGAGCTTCCCTAGTCATGATTGTTTTATATGCAACACATTGAGCTGCTTTGTGACCAAAGTTATGGCAAGAAAAGCATTGTCCATTGAAGAAGCTTCTGCGGTTATTGAATCTACCAGCCAACTGATTGTAATTTCTATTTTCATCTATTCTTGAGCCAAACTGAGAAGATTTTACCTGTGGTTGGTTGTAGCTTTTGTTCACCCTTAAGAAGGATTGTCCCTGATAGTTTCTGTTTGTAATTCGTCCCTGCTTTACCTGATTATCTTCATTGTTCTTCTGCTCATTTCTTCTTGCTGCATCAAGATAACTTTTTGAGGTGGATGCTTGAGAGGTTTCTCCATTATAGCCCAAACCTGTCTTGTTTAGAGGAGACCGCTGCACATTGATAATCTCATCCAAAGTTTCAGATCCTTTGACAAACTTAAGATTAATAGTTTTTGTTTTCTCAATTTCTTTTCTGAGACCAACAATTTCACCTTCTAGTTTTTCAAGATGTTTTTCCTTTTCATCAATTTGAAATTGCAAAGTATCAATGATCACACTCTTTTCTTCTATGCATCTCTTGAGTCTAGTAATTTCATTATAGAGATTATCCACATCTACAGCATCCTCATAATCATCATCTTCAAATGCCATTAACAGCTTATATTTATTACCTTGTTCATCTTCATCACTGTTTGATAAGCCATCACTATCTTCATGGGTGTAGTAGCTTTTCTTATTTGCACTTTGTTTCTTGTTCCATCTAGCAGGTTCTTTTCCTTTATCCTTATAAGGACATTTTGCAGCATAATGACCTACTCTTCCACAAGCAAAGCATTTGAAAGGTAGCTTACCTCTGAACCTTCCAGAACCCCTTTGAAGATTTCTGACAAAATTTGATTCTTCTTCCTCTTCTTCTGGAACATGGCTTGCTTCATAGTAATCTTCTTTTCCTGATGCCTTAAAAGCAGCTTCCCTTCTGTCAGATGGACCTCCCTTTCTCATTTCATAAGCAGTTAGAATTCCATGTAGCTGAGACATAGTGAGAACACGGAGATTTTCTTTTTCTTCTATTGCAGATACTTTAGATTCAAACTTGGGGGATAATGATCTTAGAATCTTTTGAACTACTATAGTCTCTTTTATTTCTTCACCCAAATTTTTCATACAATTAACAATCTCATCTACCCGAAGAAAATAATTAGCCACACTTTCATCATTATACATCTTGAGAGTCTCATATTGAATCCTGAGAGTTTGAAGTTTAGCTTGCTTTACCTGTTCATCTCCTTCATAGCTAGTGATCATTTTGTCCCATATCTCTTTTGCTGATTTGAAGTGCATGACCTTCATGAATTCTGTTTGGGATATACTTCCTAATAGAGTACTGACTGCTTTTGCATTTGTTTCATACTGCTTTTTCTCAGCTGGATCTGTAGGAGTAGCTGAAGGAAAAGCATAGCCTGTTTCTACAATGTTCCAAACTTCTGTACCAAGAGATTGAAGATATGCAGTAACTCTTACCTTCCAATAATTGAAATTTGTCCCATCAAAAATCGGTGGCCTGATTGATGCTTCTTTCTCGTAGTTGCTCATGATGAATGATCTACCTTCAAGCGATCAAGCTTCTCTGAAGGACCTGCTCTGATACCAATTGTTGGAAATAATACTGAGAGGGGGGGTGAATCAGTATTATCAGATCAATCAAACTTTTTCAATGCTCAGAAACATATACGCTACTTCAGTTAGGTGAACCAGCGTGTACACGCTACTGTGACTAAACAAAACAGCGTATAAGAAGAAAACTCATAATTTAGTTAGCTTATTCTTCAGTTAAGTTCATCAGGACATTATTCACCACATTAACAGTAAACAGGTGCAGTATAACAGAACAGATCAAAAGCCACACACATGAACACCAAGATATAAGGTGGAAACCCAATGTGGGTGAAAACCACCTGCTGCAAGTTGTCTCTATCTTTCTTTAATATGAAACTTCAGTTTACAATCTTTTGTACTGGTGCAGCCTTATACCAGTACGCAGGCTACAACCTGCAGAAGGCTACAACCTTCTCTCGTTCTCCAAACTTCCTTGGAAGGGAGCTCCAACCCCCTTTGCTCTTGTACTAGCCAAGATACTAGTACGTAGGTGCTGACCTACAATCTTCTTGTCTTCAGGTACCACCTTTCATACATTTTCAGACTGGATATTCCTGAAGCACAACATTACAATCTGTAGACCCCAATTCATTCAATTTTCACAACAGATCATTGAAGCATAAAACAACCAAACTTTGAATCACTGAACCACTGAACCCTGTCAATCACCAGTTACCAGAACACAGAGCAGACTACAGAACTCTGCAATAACAGTCAGACCCCACTGTAAACCCAAAATCAAGCTTCAAAAGATATACGCTACTTCAATGAGCAAAACCCGCGTATACACGCGCTTTTGCCGAAGCCAACCTGCGTACAGATCTAAAAATAAATTTTCTCAATTTGCAGCTGTACCAGACATCAGTTAGACCTAGAACATAACATTGCGACAATATGCAGATCTAGAAATACGCATAATCACCCATATCATGATAGTGCATTTCAAACCATTAGATCCCGATCTATCCTTAGATCTAGTCTTCCATCAACCGATGTGATCTTTCCTTGGCTTAGATCAAGCAACCCAGCACCTGCATATCAGATCTCTTTCTCTCTTAGATATTCAAGCCTTGTCGAAAGATGTCTTTGCCTAATGATCTTCTTCTCCTTATATAGCCTTAGGCCTTGCTCAATACCAAGAGCCAAAACCATAGTAACACAATACCATCAACTTCAAAACTAGGGATCGACACGCCCGTCGAGACACAATGGTCCGAAATCATAGGCACAACTTCCAAGGACTAACCACCATGGACCAAAAGGTACTTTTCCACATACACGCGCTTTTTCTGAATCCAACTAGCGTGTACACGCGACTTGAGCTTAACGAACCTGCGTATATGAACTTCCTTGGCATGCTGTACTAAGATCTGTCTTCTGATTAAGTTGCCATCACCTGTACCAACCTCTGAACACCTATACCAACCTCTGAGTGAGTTGCCATGAAGGACAACACTTGAATCATAATGCCAACAAATTATACAATAACATCATTTATTTGGAAATGGTTCGATGGTGACTATTATTTATATAGATAGTTTTGTTCATGGTCAAACATGTTTTGGTTATTCATGGGGTATATCTCATGTAAATGTAAACTTAAACATTTAACGTTTATCATTGAATATTTTTAATATCCTTTTTCAGAATCAATCTAATTATTAGTATGTATAAACAAAATATAAATTTAAAATATAAAGAGTTTAATAAGATTCAAAAAAATGTATGGTAAATAAATAAAAATATAAATAAAAGTGAGGTATGGTAAATAAATAAAATCTATTTTTATACTTACTCTATAGGTATAGTAAATAAATAAAAATATAAATAAACTTGAGGTATGGTAAATAAATAAAACTTATTTTTATATTTACTCCATAAACCTCTTTATATTTATGAAAACTTAAAAAATAGATTTTATTTAGGTGAAGCCTATGGGCCAAATACCATTTTAATACCATGGGCTAAATACCATGGGCCAAATACCATATTTGTAAAAGAGGTATGAAGAGGTATGGTAAATAAATCAAAATATATCAAACATGATTAGAAATCAACATCTAATTATATACCAAGTCTATGAGCCAAATACCATGGTAAATAAAAGAGGTGTGGTAATTAAATAAAAATATAATTAAACCAAAGGTATGGTAAATAAATAAAACCTATTTTTATATTTACTCCATAATCCTCTTTATATTTACTAACACTCCAAAAATAGCTTTTATTTAGGTCAAGCCTATGGGCCAAATACCATGGGCCAAATTATTATTAATACCATGCAAAAAAACATTATTAACCCTAATATTAATATTAAAAGATTATTATTATTATTATTAAATCTAATACTTATATTATAATATTAATATTATTAAATTTAGTAACTTTGGAATAATACAACATTAAATTTGTTATATTATAATAAATACTAATATAGCATGATATATATTAACTCTAAATATAAATGGGAGGGAAGAAAAAAGACATAGAGTGATACATGTGGAGAGATAGGGAGAGGTGGAATGAAGAGTGGGGGAGGGAGATGAGTGAGATATGTAGAGAAGGGTAAGAGAGGGATAGTGAGACATAAAGATGGAGGGGGGAGAGAGGGATGGAGATAGTGAGAGGATTTGAGTGCAAAGAGAGAGAAAGAGAGAGAGATGGGAAAGAGAGAGGGAGGTAGGAGAGAAAGGGATAGAGGAATGATGAGAGAGATGACTTGAGAGAGAGGAGGAGAGAGGTAGGGATAGAGAGATGAAGTTGGAGGGGGAGAGAGGGAGGACAGAATAAAGACATAGAGAGTGAGATGTGGAGAGAGAGAGAGAGAGAGAGAGAGGGTGACAAGGGAGAGATGGAGAGAGAACATGTATGTTTAGGGGTGAGATAAAGAGACAAATAAGGAGAGATGGAGATAAGTGGGAAGATATGGAGAGATAAGGAAAGAGGGAGTGATATAGTAACCTAGAGAGAGAGAGAGAGAGAGAGAGAGAGAGGATTGGAGGGAAAAGATAAGGAGAGATTGAGTGATGGGGGAAGAAAAAGGGAGGTTGAAGAGAAACAGAGAGAGAGGACTTGAGAAATAGGAGGACAGTGATGGGCGAAGAGAGAGGATTGGAGAGAGAGAGAGAGATAGTGATGGGAAAGAGAGAGGGAGGTAGGAGAGAAAGGGAGATAGAGGAAGGATGAGAGAGAGTGCTTGAGCTAGAGGAGGAGGGAGGGAGGGAGAGATGGAGTTGGAGTGGGGCAAAGGGCGGGAAGAAGAAAGACATATAGAGTGAGAAGTGGAGAGAGAGAGGGAGTGACAAGGGAGATATGGAGAGAGAGCATGTATGTTTGGGGGTGAGATAAAGAGACAAAGAAGGAGGGATGGAGAGAAGGGGGGAGAGAAGGAGACATAAGGAGAGGGAGGGATATAATAATAGAGTTGGAGGGTGAAGAGAGATAGAGAGAGAGGTGGGAGAGAAAGGGAGAGAGAGGAAGGAAGATACGAGATGTGAGAGAGTGGAGAGATGGAGGGAAAGAGAGATGAAGTTGGAGGGGGAGAGAGAGGAAGGTAAGAAGAAAGTAATAGAGAGAGAAAGGTGGAGAGATAGAGAGGGAGCAATAAGGAAGATGGAGAGAGAGTGAGAGAGGAGAGCAGGAGGAAAGATAGAGATAAGTGAGGGAGAGGGAGAGAAGGGGAAGAGTGAGAGAGAGAGAGAGAGAGAGAGGGATGGAGAGAAGGGGGAGAGAAGGAGACATAAGGAGATGGGGGGGATATAATAATAGAGTTGGAGGGTGAAGAGAGATAGGGAGAGAGGTGGGAGAGAAAGGGAGAGAGAGGAAGGAAGATACAAGATGTGAGAGAGTGGAGAGAGGGAGGGAAAGAGAGATGAAGTTGGAGGGGGAGAGAGAGGAAGGTAAGAAGAAATTCATAGAGAGAGAAAGGTTGGGAGAGACGGAGGGAACACTAAGGAAGATGGAGAGACAATGAGAGAGAAGAGAAGGAGGAAAGAGAGATATAAGTGAGGGAGAGGGAGAGAAGAGGAAGAGAGAGAGAGTGAGAGAGGGAGAGGAGGATAGATGGATAGATAGATAGATTGGAGAAAGAGAGTGTATGTTTTGGGGGTGATCTAAAGAGACAAAGGGAGATAGAGATATTGATGGAAGGTAAAGAGAGGGAAGAAGAGAGAGATGGAAAGAGGGAGGCAAGGACAAAGAGATTGATAAATATGGAGTGAGAGAACATGTGTGTTTGGGGGGCTGAGATAGAGAGACAATGGAGAGATGGAGGGGGATATAGATATAGATGGAGGGAGGAGAGAGGGAAGAATATTTCTTGCACTAGATGCATTGATTTCAGTGTAGATGGTGATTTCTAATCCTATTTGATTTCTTGCACTAGATGCATTGATTTTAGTGTATATGTTGATTTATAATGATATTTTATTGCTTGCACTAGATGCATTTATTTCAATGTAGATGATTTCTATTCTTATTTAATTTATTGCACTAAATGCATTGATTTCAATGTAGATGGTATTTCTAATCCTATTTGATTACTTGCACTAAATGCATTGATTTCAATGTAGATTCTGGTTTCTAATCCTCTTTCCTTACTTGCACTAGGTGCATTGATTTGAGTGTAGATGTTGATTTCTAATCCTATTTAACTGTTTGCATTAGATGCATTGATTTCAGTGTAAAAGTTGTTTTCTTATCTTATTTGATTTCTTGCATTGGATGCATTGATTTCAATGTAGATGTTGATTTTTTATATGTAATTGGATGCATGATGGTACATTAATTTTAAATTGATTGGATGTAATTGGATGCATGATGGTGCATTGATTTCAGTGTAAGAACAAAAAATTATTGGCAATGTACATTGATTTTTGTGTTATAGTAATTCAATTTATTAATGTTGGAGAGAAAGAGAGACAAGGTATGATGTTTACTACAATAGCTCAAGCTAAAGATTTAAATGTTTTATGATTTCAACTGTCCTTTTCATATAATCGATATGAAAAGTGAAAATTAACAAGGGTGAAAATAAGAATAGTATAAGAAAATAGTTTGAGATTGATCACAATGAATACTATGTGTAATTAATTGCATTCTTATTATTCACATTTTCTATCATTCAACACTATTACATTGTCACTTTGCATTCAAAAATTTTATTTCATCATTTTTCATCATTAAAATTATTAACAATATTTATCATCTCAACATACTGATCTACCTAAGAAAATTTAAAATTAAAATGACCACATTAATCTCAAACATATTTAGCATATTTAAAATTACTCTATTAATATTAGATGTATTTACATATTATTGATAAAATTAATCATATCTTCGATAGATTTTCCTTGGACACACATGACTAAAACCAACCTAGATCCATCTTAACTTTATATCTATCAAGCGCTGAGAGGGATCAAATCTCTGGAGGTGTAAACCTTTCCTCAATATTTGCACTCAAAAAAAGAGGTTTCCACCTCGAGAGATTTGATCCCACTCGGCGCTTGATAGATCTAGAGTTAAGATGGATCTAGTTTTTAAAATAATTAAGAAAACTATTTTGTGTTATTATGTTTCTTGTTTCATAAAAGAGAATGTGTGTTTCATTGTGTTTATAGTGGTACTAAGTGAACATTCCGTGATCAAAGTTCATACCCTCTCATTGGCACTACCACTTTGCAAGATGAAGAAGAAATGTGAAATAGATGTGCAACCCACTAAATAAGTTGGCAAGGTTGTTGCAACATATATAGGTGGTCATGTCATGTTGCAAAAGGAGGTGTTAGCCCACTCCCATTTTCGATAATCTGTCAACCTTTGAATTTAATTCCCTGTGAATGTGATTAAAGGATATAACCCTAAATATTCTAATAAGCTCCATAATTCTAATCATCCTTTGATCCAATAAATATTTGTATAAGGAAGTATAACCTTTCATCCAATCTATAACAACCTTTCAATCCCCTATCACTTGTAAGTTTAGATTGTTGAAGTGACACAATTAAAATGACTAACATGGACGGCTAATTTGTATTATTGTAGTTCTTGTTAGGTAGTCATATTTTTGTTCCTAGACTAAATTAGTCATTCACATTAGTCATTTTTAGTAGTATTACTTATTAGCTAGTCGTATATTTTAACTCGAGACTAAATTAGTCAATTATGTTTGTCATTTTTAGTTGGATCTCTTAATATTGCTAATTTTTGGTAGTTTTTCACTTCGAAAAGTTGTGGTGACTAACATTTTTATTCACTTAGTCACTAATTTCACCATTTTCTACTAGTGTACATTACAATTTGATTGAGAGAAAGTTAACATTATTCATTAAGGTCTTCAAATCCAATGTTAAACAACATAGATTTCCTACAATGTAAGTGCTAAAACCTGAACATGTCACAATAAGGATTTGCTAAGATGAATTATCTATTAATACCCTTGGATATTGAAATGGATAGCTCACCAAAATATATTATAAAATTGCTACTACTCTAGTCAATTTATGCCCGACTCAGTGAGTGTTTACAGAATGAAAAAGCACAAATTGGATCCCATGAAATGACCCAATAAGCTCCTCCGTTTGTGAGATAGAAATAATAAAGTTCTAGATCACGTTGTGAATGGTCCCCTAGCTAAGCATATGGATTCTTTGCCTACTTAAGAAGAGAAAAATTCTACTGCAACAAATGAAAAATTGGTCTTAAGCAAGGACTAAACTCCATTATCTAACTTGTTCTTCCTGTTGGGCTCAAGGAATCTTCATCTTAATCTTTTATTGGTAGCAACTATGGAAATTCCATCTTCAACTTGGTGGCATCTAGTTCATTATTACTTTCCATGCTTAACATAATGAAATTGTTACTCGCTGATCTTCGTTCATGTCATTCTTTGATTACATTACTTCTGACACACTGTATCCACAAGTACACTTGTTTATTGCTAGTTCTTAAAGTGTTTATGTATACATAGGTTTTTCACACATGATCAGGGGATTTCATCATTTTAGATGTTGTTATTTATACATACAATTATCTTACAAAACAAACCCCATA
Source organism: Pinus tabuliformis (assembly GCA_031772625.1). Lineage (NCBI taxonomy): Eukaryota > Viridiplantae > Streptophyta > Pinopsida > Pinales > Pinaceae > Pinus > Pinus tabuliformis. The sequence continues at coordinate 997,948,503 of CM062810.1, read as the reverse complement.
ACACAATACAAACATTAAAACAAAGTCACAAACGAGAGTATCAAACTATAAACTCTAACTAAAAAATGAATTATATTTTTGTCATTGTGTATTGTTAATTGAATTGAATCTTAGATTATGTAGGGAACTTATCAATTTAATGGTGACTTCCTAGTTGATTAGGTCATTGATGTTTGTAATTCGCCCCAAAAATTGTTAAATTTCTCAAGTCTTCCATATTAACTCCAGTGAATACTCCTACTAGTTACCTATGATTGCTTTCTCTTTACTAAAGTTTCACAAAATGTACCATTTTAAATAAAAAGGATGCTAAAGTAAATTGTACTCATAAGTAAAATGCCCTAAGTTATGGAGTCATCCTTCCTCTGCTTTTCCAATGATGAGACAACTTAAGTAGATAGGATGCAATTTAAAGTGTAATAGGGTAAAAAGCACAAGATCTATAATAAATAGTCAATAAAACACAACTACCATGTTTTCATTGAAGGTGCACACTTGTATGAGTTTATGAAGAAGAAAATTTCCCACCCCATAGGCACTCATTCAATTAAGTCTTCCAAGCCATTAAAAGCAAGAATAATATATATCCTATCAAAAGGAAAATAGAAAACAATGAGTTGTGGAGAGCCATGATCTATGAGTAATGTAAACAACCAACTTCACCGTAGGATGATTTTGGAACACAAAATGTTGACCTACAATTAGCTGCAAGATGGAAATTCTATACCATAGTAAAAATAAAATGAAAAAAAATATTGACCATAGGAAAAGTAATATATTTTCCTTTAACTTTTAAAGACTTATGCGATATTTTTCTTTTAAATGTGAATTATTTTTCAAAACTTTATAATATAAATTATAAAAAAATCTATTAATCCCTACATCAATTTAATGAAATTTCGTTTTCGTCAATAAGAAGCTCCACTTTATGTTTTCCTATAATATCTCATCCAATCCCATAAAGAATAGGCTTCGTCGCTCAACAACCTCAAATAATGCGAAGTTGCTATATTTCTCAAACCAACAAACATGGTCATGGTGGTGCCCGACTGAAGAACCTAAGGCCATGGAACATGCGGATTAAAACTCCCATGGATTATTCCCACAGGATTATGGCCCAACCAACAAACATGGATGTGCCTGCCCGAACAACCGAACCCACTGAGGCCACTGTTGAAAAATCCAATATTGTCTAGTGGGGAAATATTCTTAAACTCATTTACCCACATCATTTTTATTAAGATTTATGGTACTTACTACCACAAAATGCTCATATTTTTTCGCATTTTAAGGATACGAATTTCCTGATTTATTTTCCGGGAAACAATCTTGGATTTTGATATAATAAAAAATGATATATGTATGAACAACAAATTTTATCCACCTTGGTACTAATATATGAAACTATGAGAATAGGCGATCCATGGCACCAAATTTAGTGTCAATGAAAGTTTGTGCTCTAAATTTTCTCTTGCACAACCCTCTATATTGATTATTTTTATCAAATCAAGAAAAATTCATATATGTTATTTCAATTTTTTATATAGAGAACAATTTGACTACTACTTTATATTAGATATTTTTGTTATGTCAAGATAGTTCTTTCAATAAATTTTACGATGTCTCTCTTCCAAAACTTCAACCAAAATTACATTGATAAATAGGAGCAAAAATTAGTGGTATGCCACAACTAGGTCTTGTTTTATTACTTTTATCATTAAATACAAATATATATTAGTTTTTCCTTTCATAAAAAATTTGTTTGGTAGTCCTACACGGTGTTACCCTTATGGTCCAACAATGTCACACACAAAAATGTTACATATCAACATAATCAAGTTTCTGCTTATCGTTAGAGTGAATTCACGATCGCCTCCATGCAGGGAAGAACATCACGCATGTAGTGTGGGTGTGATTTTAGACCTAAGAAATCTATTTTTTCAATATATATTCGACAAGAGATTGTGAACTGAATTGTTTGTAATTTTCTATTCATAGTAATAATCCTCAACATCCCCGTATCATTTTTTCTTTGATGAATTAAGGCGATGTGATATGCATAGATCCAAAGTGTTCTTGCATGTCTCCTTTCTAGAGAGATATATATTGAATATGTTTATAGTTTCCTATCTGTAAAGGCATATGGATTCTCTTGGTATAATGTCAAATCATTTAACTGAAACAATTTGTTTCAGTGTTTGAGAAGGATCAAATCCTTCAGGCGCATGAGAGAGGAAGAGGTATATATCATGATCCACTCCATTTTGGAGAAGAGAGAGAGAAGAACCGTTGAATTTATTAAAGAAATCCCGGAGCACAATGAAAATGATAAAACAAAGGATCAAACCAAAGAATCATATTGTGAAATCCAACTAAAAAAAATAAAATTAAACTGAACTTATTTGTGGAAGGATTTGCTACAAATTTTGTGCCCCAGTCTATACTTATTACCTACTGATGACTCCATGTCACAAAATCAAATCTGTTGCACCTATTCTTATCACTCAAAACAAACATTAAAAACTTCAAATAAAGATTCTCCCAAGATGCAACCATCATCTTGGTCAAATGGGTTTAGAGAGGAAAGTAGTTATTATTAACTATTAACTAATTATTAAACTAAACTTATTATTAACTATTAATTTATTATCAATTTGATGGTTGATTATTGTTCAACCCTCTAACATTAAACTTGAAGGTACATAATGGTGCAAGGTGGCACCTAGGGGAGTCTTTCTCAAAGGGAACACATTACGGCTGAATTATATACTCATTACTCATGATTTTTGTGTGTGCATTGATGAAAAATAAAACAGAATTATACAATATATACTAATATTTTAATTGATAAACATGGTTTCGATATTATTGACAAGTGTGCGGTGGTAACTATTAAACTAAGGGGCAGCCCTAGAGAATGCCCATACTAAATTCTACGCCAATGTGGTACTTAAAGAACCTTTTCATCATACTATGTGTAGATCCAATAAGTCTACAGTAGGTAGGAAATCCTCATAATCATCTCAAGCTATGTCATTAGGTAGAGATGCAAGACAATTTACTATAGTAGAAAATGAAGTGACCCCAAATGGAGGAAATAATTAGGGGTCAATGTCTAGCATAGATAAAAAAACCCCATTTGATGCAACTATCTCACAAAAGAGGGGGGAAAATTCAATTCATGGAGTACTGTGCCCTTATATGAAAACTTGTGGGAATTCATTAGAAGGAAACAACTCTTATGAGCTAGGTCTAGAAAAAAATAGGAATTGAAAGGAGACATTGAACTCAAGCTCATCTCTGAAGGGTTCTTCATCATAGTCCTCAAAGATTTGGAGAAAATAGATCAAATGTTTAAAAGAGGCCCTCATTTCCCTAACTTTCGATTGTAGACATATATTAAAAGAAACATGTATCAAAATTCTCCATGAGTGAGATTCATCCCAACTTTACCATTGGGATTCTTAGCCTATATATAGGTCTTGTTATAATATTATCACTTATCAATACTACACGTGCAAGGAACCATAACTCACATCATATGACACTTGCTCATGTGTCATTTTTTTTAATTAATCAATATAGTTAAATGATACAAATGACAGAACTAATTTTGAGATAAATCTAAACCTTTGACCTATGAGTACTTCTAAAAATATTTTAGAGTATTTTGTGGAGGTTAAATCTCTACCATCAACCAAATAATTATTCATAATTAAATTAAAATTTTGAATCTCATTTCAAAGATAGAGATGCATATCTACATAGCAAGAGGTTATATTTATGATGGTATCATACAAGATGAGAGCATGTTTATCAATAGTATTTAGCTATTATCAATGGCTTACTCTACATCTCAATCTAATAAACTAATATCATTATAAATTATTTAGTATAGTGGAACATGGTTTCTAGAATTTTAATTTAATTGTTAATAATTATCAGGTGGATGGTAGAATTTAACTTCCATTGAATATTCTATAATATTATTAGTAGTGATCTCGGGTTGAAGGTTCATATTTATATGTAACCTGTTTATGTTCTTTCTTCAATTTTAATTAACTTGATCATTTAAAAGATAAAAATGCCATATGAATATGAGTTATCTTTTTTAGAGCACGTGATATTAGTAAGTTATGGTGTTTTCCCATGTGTCATATGGACATGAGTGATTTTATTTTGGCATTTGATATTAAAAACCCATTCTGTTGGCCCATATTATTATAACAAAGTCATGGTAAAGCAGGGATGAATCTCCATGGTTTAGAATCTTGTTATATTATTGCTTAAACCATATATTAATTCTTTTTAGAATTAAGAATAAAGATAATTACAACAAAGTTATAATTTAGTTATAATTTATGATTTCTATGTTTACTAATTTATATGGTTACCCTAGTCTTATTAATAACATAATAGATCCATATTAACCATTGATCTATTAAGCTTCCAAATGAATCCTTTTTTGCAAAACTTAAGGTTTTGACCTCAATAAATTGGATCTCTCTCTCTCTCTCTCTCTCTCTCTCTCTCTCTCTCACACACACACACACAAACACATACAGACAAATATGTCATGTTTAAACTCCATGCTAAGCAAGGAATGAATTACACATCTCCTTTATTCTCACCAAAACTATAGGATTTTTTTTCTTTCAAATTTTTATATATAATATACATAGCTAGATTTCAATATTTTTTCCTAATATGAGTATTCAAATATTTTTTAGTTATAACCCATATTGTTCTTGTTGTACCTGTTCCCGTAGGCAGTCCTTGGCTGCAAAAACTACATTAGGAAACCAACTCAACCAGCCTTTAGGTTCAAGCTGGCCCTTGAACCAGAGGGGGCTCCCTTAGTTGTTACGAGGCTTTGTTTAACGTTATTCACCTGTCACTGAACAACAGCCTTTGAAGCACAATGGCCAGATTTATGGTTTTAATTGGGGGTGGTTGGCAATCAATGACAATCCCTAATCATGATTAAAGGCCTCTCTCATAGGGTCCCTTCTAAAAGTGTCAGCTTCTAGCCTGACATAATGACTTAGCTTTTTCAAGAATTATGGTAGAAGAATGTAAGGGGATTCCTAATAATTGAGTAGTCAAACTGACTACTTAACAACTAGGGAAATTTGGATGCGTGTAGAATATTTCTACAACCCAAAAAAACATATTCAGATTATTCAAGAAGGCCAAATTGAAACCAATTCTAAGAGGAGCTATTTCAGACAGATAGTCCAATAAGCTGATCTCTTTTAATGGTTGTCAGGAATCACAAAACAAAACTAGTTGAAGAGGAGTTATGATGAAAAAACAATCCAATAAACAAATCTCTTTCTAAAGATAATGATTTTGCAAACCTTCCTATAAACACTTTTATCATGTGTAGAAATAAGATATGAAAAATTGGAAAAACATACTCGAAGCACAAAATTCTATCAAAACAAGAGCCGTAAGGCTTTCATTAGAAAAACTACAACAGAAGCCTTATTACAGAGTGAAGATTGTTGGCATCAAAAGCCAACACCAATTACTTCAATTGATGAAGTATTTATACAAATTCTGAACTAAAATATCTTGAAAAAATACCAAGATTTGTTCACAAATATCTTAAATTGTTTTACACAAATAGAACTGAAAATATAGGACATTAAAAACTAATGTATCTACTTGGCACTGTAATTATGCATTGTTGTTTACAAAAAAGAGAAATTCGAATTGAATTGCAACTCTTAGTTGATGAGGTCGCCTAACTGTCTTTGAGCATTTTCCTCCCGAAATCCTGCAAAATAGGGTCCAGTCATGACTTTGTATATCTCAATCAGAAATGGATATGTAAACATTGAGAGAGCTTATTGTACAGGAATATGTTCTTGAGATAAACCTTTTTCAGTTTCACAAAATGTGGCTCCAGCTATTCAAAATACTTTCTGCAAAAAGGTGCCTAAAAAGGAATTTACACAATCTGAAAAATAGGCTGTGAAGATGTACTTGTATCTCTTGTTATGTAATAGTTGTGTAAAATATGAAGTATGTTATTGTACGTTAGCATCGTAGGAACACAAATCTCCTTCAATTTCTCAAGAATCATCTCTTATTATCCACAATAGTTTCTTCAAAAAGGTGGCGTAAACAGGACATTGCACAGTTGGAAAAATAGGCTAAACATGATGAGAGTTTATATACCAACCCCTGACACCTGTGTGAAAAGTGAGATATTTTTTTGTATTATGTAATATTTTGAACCAAAACCTCTTCCAATTTCCAAATATTCATCTTTGTTTATTGACACTATCCTCTGCAAAAAGGTGACTAAAACACGAAATTTCTGGAAAACATTCCTTCAAAGATGCATTTGCATCTCCCAGTCCATAATAGCTGTTACAAAACTGAGAGAGGTTTTCGTATATGAGGACGTTATAAAAAAAACCCTCTTTCATTGTTTGAAAATTCGCTCTCAGAGGTTTGTAAACCATGTTTTAATTTACTTCATTACATCATTTTAATCATCATGTTTAAATGCATGATTAACTAAATCAACTAGGTAATGAAACATAAATTTACATTTTGAGGGCGCATTTACTCTTGCAGAACCATTTATTATTTCTAAACTACTAAAACCTATTATATCAACAAATTTAAATTATCAAAATTAATCATGTTACAACATTGGCTCCAATGGGGACTTCTTCCCCATGTGGGATGCAGAGAACTAGTAGACTAGTTGCCTTTAGTGTTGGGCATGGAGTCATACCATAAAACCACCAACCACTAGTTTGTAATATTATGTAGAAATATAACCAATCCCCATGGATCAATGTTGTCATTTCAATACTCTGCTATTGCACACTGCAACCTACAATTATAAAATGCAACCATATGTCTGCACTAATTCAGATACTCTTTCACACTGAAATCTGAAACTTGAAAACTGCTAAAGTGAAACAACTAACAATGTAAATGGAAATAAGCACAAGAGTGCCAAATTCACAGGTATGGATTTAATCAGTTAATCACTTAGAAGTCATTACAGTCAACCAAACCAAACTTAATACTGCAATCTTGAAATATAACTAAAACAATTGTAGATCTACTACACCCTGAATCTGAAAGTAGCTAATCAATCCCACACCTCTATCTAACTGAACTGAAAAAATTTACATTGTTAGGTGTAATATGCTTTCCAATGTAACCGAGTGTGGAGTGGATTTATTTAGTTACCAACTGCTGAAAATCTCACATAGCAGTAAAGGTAGGTGAAATTTCAAAACCAGAGTGGGATCGGTAATCCAGAAGAATCGCCATCTGACAAAGTGGAGTCACCAGGTGAAAATAATGCAACCAATACAAAAGCCTATTCCTTGTTCACCAGCAAGAAATAGATCTAAACTTTATCGTTCCCTAGAGAAAGATATCTACTTTGCTCCCTGGCAATGATGCTAAATGTTGTATCTATTTCCCATAGGCAGTCCTTGGCTGCAAAAACTATGCCAGGAAACCAACTCAACCAGCCTTTAGGTTCAAGCTAGCCCTTGAACCAGAAGGGGCTCCCTCAGTTCTTACGAGGCTTTGTTTAACGCTATTCACCTGTCACTGAACAACAACCTTTGAAGCACAATGGCTAGATTTATGGTTTTAATTTGGGGTGGTTGGTGATCAATGACAATCCCTAATCATGATTAAAGGCCTCTCTCATAGGGTCCCTTCTAAAAGTGTCAGCTTCCAGCCTGACATAATGACTTGGCTTTTTATAGAATTGTGGTAGAAGAATGTAAGGGGATTCCTAATAATTCAGTAGTCAAACTGACTACTTAACAACTAGGGAAATTTGGAAGCGTGTAGAGGATTTCTATAGCCCAACAAAACATATTCATAGTATTCAAGAAGGCCAAACTGAAACCAATTCTAAGAGGAGCTATTTCAGACAGATAGTCCAATAAGCTAATCTCTTTTAATGGCTGTTAGAAAGAACAAAACAAAACTAGTTATAGAGGAGTTATAATGAACAAACAATCCAATAAACAAATCTCTTTCTAAAGATAATGATTTTGCAGACCTTCCTATAAACACTTTTATCATGTGTAGAAATAAGATATGAAAAACTGGAAAAACATACTCGAAGCACAAAATTCTGTCAAAACTAGAGCCGTAAGGCTTTCATTAGAAAAAATACAACAGAAGCCTTATTACAGAGTGAAGAGTCTTAGCATCAAAAGCCAACACCAATTACTTCAATTGATGAAGTATTTATACAAATTCTAAACTAAAATATCTTGAAAAATACTAAGATTTCTTCACAAATATCTTAAATTGTTTTACACAAATAGAACTGAAATATAGGACATTAAAAACTAATTTATCTACTTGGCACTATAATTATGCATTTCTGTTTCCAAAAAAGAGAAATTCAACTTGAATTGCAACTCTTAGTTGATGAGGTGGCCTCACTGTCTTTGAGCATTTCCCTCCTGAAATCCTACAAAATAGGGTCCAGTCATGCCTTTGTATCTCTCAATCCGTGATGGTTATGTAAACATTGAGAGAGGTTATTTTAGATGAATACGTTCTTGAGATAACCCTCTTTCAGTTTCCCAAAATTCGGCTCCAACTATTCAAAATACTTTCTTCAAAAAGGTGTCTAAAAAGTAATTTACACAGTCTGAAAAATAGGCTGTGAAGATGTACTTGTATCTCTGGTTATGTAATATCTGTGTAACATCTGAAGTAGGTCATTGTACATTAGCATATTGGGAACATAAAAATCCTTCAGTTTCTCAAGAATCATCTCTGATTATCCACACGAGTTTCTATAAAAAGGTGGCTTAAATAGGACATTGCACAGTCAGAAAAATTGGCTAAACATGATGAGAGTGTATATACTAACCCCTGACACCTGTGTGAAAAGTGAGATAGGTTTTTGTGTTCTGGAATCTTGTGAACCAGAACCTCTTCCAGTTTCAAAATATTCATCTTTTCTTAGTCACACTATCCTCTGAAAAAAGGTGACTAAAACACGAAATTTCTAGAAAACATTCCTTCAAAGATGCATTTGTGTCTCCCAATTCATAATAGTTGTTACACAACTGAGAGAGGTTTTTGTATATGAGGATGTTATAAACAATAACCTCTTTCATTTTTTGAAAATTTGTTCTCAGAGGTTTTTAAACCATGTTTGAATTTATTTTATTACATCATTTTAATCATGTTTAAATGCATGATTAACTAAATCAACTATCTAATGAAACTTAAATTTACATTTTGAGGTCGCATTTACTCTTGCAGACCCATTTATTATTTCTAAACTATTAAAACCTATTATATCAGCAAATTTAAATTATCAAAACTAATCATGTTACAACAGTATATATATATATATATATATATATATATATTATATATATATATATATATATATATCTTTTCGTTTTGTATATCGATATCAATGAAGTTGATATTGAAAATTTAGTCACATGGATATTGAAATATTTTATATAAAATATGATTTGAATTAGTTAAACATCTCTCGAGGGGAAATTAAAAATATAAGAATCCTTTTACTCTCAATTACATTATATTTCCATGCAAACTTGATATAAAATTACCTTACTTTTTAAATTGAGACATTTTATTTATGGATAACATAGAAATAAATGATTTTTAAAATATATTTCTCTTTTAATACAAGGTATTAAACAACACAAGATATACACATATATTTATTAGTGGAGTATACTATAAATATTATTTTAAATGTCATGTATCACCTCCATATTGAGTAGTGAAGGAATTACACATTTTCCTTGTGATAAAAATTCAAAGGGAACATATTCATATATTAACATTATATGGAGAAAAATGTCAAGAATCCCTTCTTTCTAGGAAGGGGTGAAAAATAAAAAATTATTCTATAGGTCAACTCTTTAGCACCAACATGATAATGATCATAGAAAAATCTCAATAACAGAATATTAGGGAGCACAAGATAACTATACAAGAACTAATGCACCATTTCTTTAGTATACTATAAAACCAAACTAAGACAAAAAACCTGAGATGAGGGAAATAACCAAGTACATACCAAAGTTACTTAATCCATAGCACAGTGCAGTGCTATTAAGGAAAACCATTGTAGTTAAGGTATAAGAGGTTGTTATGGAAATCCCAAGGCACAAATTGCCAATATTGAATGGCTTTAGAGCATAGTTTTACCAGGTGTACTAGAAATTAATAGGTGAAGATGCTTAATGCATAGTAGAAGCCTCCATGACATCCTTCTTAGTCATATCTACTTTATATGAAACTCTCATTTCGCTAATGTGCAAAATATCTATAGAAACTCCCTCGGATTTTTGTCCCATAGCACCTTGTCATGTTATGTATAAAATCATTTCTATGTGATTTATAAAAATATCAACCTACTCCTACCCTCTTTAATATCCCCTGAGAAAATTGGTTATGTTGAAAATCTTGGAAAATATTCTCTTGGCACACGAAGACCTTTTCTCACCTAAATCTTTAAAATCCACCAATGTGCTCATCACACTAGACATGTCCAAAGCCTCTAACAAACTCAACTAGAAATTCATTTTTCATGTGCTTGAAGCTTTTGCATTTGGTTATCCTTGGATACATTTAGCTATGGCACCAGTTTCCAAAACCTTATTTTCTATCCTTATTAATGGATCCTCATCCCCTACCTTAATTCTAATGAGAGGTATCAAAAAACAAAATCTCAAATCCCCTTTCTTATCACTCCTAATGATTGATGGTCTAAGATGAGCCATAAAACTTGTATTTCATGCACATAAACTGAAAAGTATTACTATTGGTATCCCAAACTCACAATCTATACCTATGGACAAGTTTTATATGAAAATTTAATGTTAGGTTTTGTTACAATCCATTTTGTCACATTGAATCAAATGGCTTGAAAATTCGATCAATCATCATCCATTAACACTTTCCATTCATCACATATGAAGCCTAGAGAATTTTCTCTCCAAACGTTCAAGGAATTATGGGTTAAAGAGCTCAAAATATGAATATTTAATCCCATCACAATTTCCCTTCATGCAAAGTACACTATTGCAAGTTATACATAGACAAACTGCACCAGTCAGTGCATGTTGCATTTGTTGGAAGTGTGATGGACTCTAGAATCTAGTAAAAAACAAAAGTAATTTCAGATATGTCCTTTCTAGAAGCTTCCCGAGTGGTTTTAACTATTTATTGTTATATCAATATCTCAAACTTCTATAGATGGGGTCTTATCTCTTATCCATAGATATTATCCTCCCTCATATGTGGTTCCAAGTTCTAGATTGGTAAATCAAACCACTGCACTTACCCTATAAATTTACTACATCCCATGGAGTCTGGGTTGGCTTTTGGAGACTCTTAGTTATGCCCTCATGTTGCTACTTTGTGCCTAAGGATTGATTATACATCCATGAACATGAGTTTTGATTGAAGGCTTGCTTTATGGCAAGGGAAGGACAAGATAGTTGGGATACTTCTACAAGGTCAAGATCCATAAAGGGTTATAATTCATGTTATGTTAATTAATAGAAAAAACTCTTTCTTTTCCTATACTTAAGTCTCATTAATGCGTATGTATTATAATTCCTTCTTGAATTGTTGTTTACAGATGTTAGTACATGATATTTGTATGTTGTAGTTATCTTTCTTATTTTAGTGGTTTTGTAGGTTCCATTTATAGAAGAGTACTTGCATTGGATTTGAGATAGATATTTCCTCCATGTTCTAATTTCTCTAAGCAGAGCATAAGTTTTTTTGTCTCTATTGTTTCTAGATGAAGCCACTAGATGTAGGGAGTTCATTTCTATCTGTGGAAGAGAATTATTTGTCGAACAAGGTGACCTATTTTTGAGGGAGTGATTTCCTTCAAGTCAATTATCAACATTTTCTTGAAGCCTATGGTACCATTATCAATATTTCCAAATTAGGAATATTCTTTTTTAACACTTTGTCAACTATTTTCATATCTCTAGACTATTATGGATTTAAATTATTTCCCTTCCACCAAAATAAGTTGGATCCACTATAGTGGAAAACCCATTAAGGTAGAGAGTTTGGGTAGACTTGATGCAAAAATTTGAGACAAAACTCTCCTGTTAGACATTTAGATCTATTAATATTTCAAGAAAACATCATCTTCAAATTCATTTTAGAAGATCACCCTCTGTATCTACTCTCTTCTTTAACAACCTTCAAAGATTTTCTTAAAAAAATATAGAAACTAAAAAATATCCTTCCTTCTATGGGGACCTAAACTAGCTATGAAATGGGCCCTGATAAATTTGGAAAATTTATGGAAACTTAAATCCTTCATTTCTTTTGACTTAAGATAACCTAAAATTCTTGACCAATATCTGGGAGCCAAGACATGGTTTAGATGGCTAAAGAATGAAAAATCCTTGTGGAGATGATTAAGGAAAATTAAATATGCTCTTGATTATAGACGAACCTCAACTAATAAGAATGGAATCAAACATAACAGGCTCATGCCTTTGGAATCTTTCATGGGGAAATAAACATTTTATTCAAAATCGTATCTTCATGGAAATCAATGAAGGAAAAGAAAAATTATTCTCAAAATGCTCATTGAGACAATGGACTGAACAAGATAAGGAAGAGAAAAGAGATAGGATAAAAGAGAATTTATTTTCGTATAGGAAAATTATAGTAGCTCAATTGTGGATTCAACCTCATAATTAGTGAAAATCGTAGAAATGGGATATTTTCCCCCAATGGCCTATGAATATTGATCTAGATAATCACAAATTACTAAGAAAGGAGTTGGAAACTAATAATATCAAAGTTTTGATAGGCACACACATCTTAAAATGGGGTTGCAGTCCCTTAGGGTATTTCAATCTTAAGGCGGCCTATAGTATCCTCTTTGGAATAGTGACGTTGGATATCCAAAGTAAATAGGTAAAGCTATAAAACTTAAAATTATGGCCAAAATTTACCCTCTTCATATGGCTTCTTATGTCGAAAAAATTGTTAATTTTGGATAAACTTAAAAAATAAAAATCGAACGGTCCACTATATGCCATCTTTACTCAACCGACACAAGAATTGTTTAGAACCTATTAAACACTTTCCAATTTACATATAATCTAGGGAATCACATGACTATCGTATTGCAGAAATTACATTGAAATTGAGGTAGTTTGCTAACAACCATAGTGGAATGGAGACCCAACCCCTACTCCAAACCAATAGTAAATAGAGCATGGAAAATTTTTCCTATCTTTATTAGGCAAGAAACTTGGAAGAAATGAAATTGAGGAATTTAAAAAAAAAATCAATTTCACCAAACTCTATTTTTTCTCATTAATTAAATTAGAGAAATAGAACTCATAACCCTTATATTTTTTCAGGAATAGGATTATAATAAATAGGAGAAGCACATCCTTCACAGTTTGAAATTACAACAATATAACTTGATGGCCAAGATACTGAAGTCCTATACTAGTTCTTCCAATCCAAACCACTATCCATCACCTCTAAATGGTTTCTTCAAGCAAAATTTTGATGGATCCTAAAATGGAAAGCTAGGTTCAACCAACTTCGGATGAATCTTCAAAAACTGTCAAGGCCAAATATTAGAGATCTACAGAGGGGACATAATAATTGAATGAACTATTGTTGCCGAGTTGAATTCATTTGAAAAAGTCTTAACCATAGAATGAGGAAGGAATTTAAGAAATATAATAATACAACGTGATTACAAGACCACCACCTAGATGGTTAAAACAATTTAGCATGTTATTGGTCCATCCAAAGTCCCAAATTTTTGGTGGCTCAAATTTAATATTGAAAGAGTAGTGGGTCTTATACAAGGAATAGTAGCTCTAATGCACTCACATAATAGAGGATATGGGAACAAGATAGTAGACAAACTAACCAATAAAAGATAGAAATTCAAGAACAATCTCATAGATAGGGATTGGTTGTAAAATATTTTAGCCACCCTAAGAGCTAAGTGTAGTGAAATTTCTAGAAAATATTATGTTGCCCAAAGAGGTTTCCCAAATATTGGATGTGATCACTAGACCTGATACTAGATTGATTAGGTTAAACAGAGGGAATTATATATTTTCCAAAGAGAGAGATGCATGTAATCGACAATGTAAACAAGTGGTTGTTTGTAATGTGAGTTTGTACAAAGTATGTTTCATGATAGTTAACTATTAGATAGCTACTCCAAAAGAACAACCAAATAGGGAGATGCCATCGAAATATGTTACAAGAAAAATTATGTTTTACTTGATGGGAAAGTGGTAGAATTATCATTATAATTGACAGAAGAAGTGGAAGATGAGAAAGGATAGTTGAAACTAGTCTCTTTTACAGTGGAATTTATAACATTAGAGGATATATATGAGTATCTTATCCTTTTTTGACCTATTCATATATATTTCTTTCTAACCTTTTTGTTGCTGCACTAGAAACTTCTAGATTTGATAGCCTAGATCGTCATTATGCTTTTGGTTCCCATCTATAAGGGGTATCCTTTGGAAGTAATGTCCCTATTATTGGGTATAATTTTGGTATGTAGATTAAAAGTCGAACTCGATAAATTCGATTATGTTGGTTCTAACCATAGATGTCAAAAGATATAGTGTTGTGATGTTAAGGTAATTCTATTCTATGTTATTTTCTTAGACCATTTATAAGTCTCAATCTCAAATTTCATGCTATGTTTCATAGTTATGTAGATCTCTTTCTAGTCTTTAGGTTTTTAGTGTTCTCGAGTCTTATGCTCTACATTTTCAACTTTATTATCCCCCCTTTCTAATAATTTGTAACATCTCATGAACTTTTATGTTCACTCTTGTGGAACTCTTCCTTCTCCTTTGTAAATTTCCATTTCAACCTTACTGCCCCATAGATATTGACTTCAAGCCTTTTCTTAATATTTTTCCTTCATGGGTTAAGTGCCCATCAACCTTCTCTCTCCTAGGGATCATTTATTTGTTCTTAGGCTCTATCCCGACTTTCCCTTCTCTATTTTTCATTTCCATACATATATTAAACATGGAAAGTATAGGTGGTAGAAGGGGTAGAAATACCCCATCTATGAGTCCACACATCCATCCTCCTTCCTCTTCAATAACTTGATCACAATAAGTTACCATATGAGCCATGAATCACTATGTATATGTTATTCCTAAAGCGGTCAAGAACATTATAGTAGAAGTAGAAGACGAATTATGAAAGTATCAGAAGTTTATTCCTCACCATCATGTTGAAAAGAGAGACAAGGAAATGGATACCAAAATTTGGTACTTCCACTAAGTCTGTTTAAATATCTTATATGTAGGAATTCAGTTTATATTAACAAATTAAAACTCTTCGTATAAGAGTACTCATTGAGTGATTAGACACTCAGTTCCTGTAATGTACCTCAAAATTACACCACAATGTTTTTTAGCTCATTGTTTACCATACCAATAAAAGTCCTCATCATTGGTGATACATGTTCTCATAGTATTAAGTGAATAAAATATACATATTTACTCTTGATGTTATTATATTGATATAAATTAAGTCCTCAACGTATATCTTCCACATACTCTATATATATAGTTTCATTTGTACCCTTAAATTTTTCTGTGTATCTTTTGGAATTTCATCATGTCCATGGTTAGGACCACTCAATTGTTATATTCAATTTCCATGCATTCCCTAGCGTCTCTAAATTAAGGTCTAGGTAAACCTTGGTTTAACCTATCATATTGTTGTCGTTATCATATATGATAATTTATGAATACATTTACCATGAATATTATGTAACACATTTCCTTCCTGACGATAAAATACAACACTAGGTTCTATAATCTCCTTGGTGTAAATATTATGTTATATCACCCTCAATATAATATGAACCTTTGATATAATAAAACACACCCTCGTCAATTTATATACTTTGGCATGGTTATGGGTTAATGTTTAATATTGGAGGAGATTTTGAATTACTTATATGTTTGGTGGCTTACAACCCTTCTAGATAGACTTATTACATTGGTATGAATAGTAATGATCCCATGGAATTCACATGGTTGAAGGAATATGGAGATCACGAATGGCCTTTTCTTACTCTAGATAATGCATTGGTGCTCCATGCTTAGGGTTCTATTTTGGAAAAAATAATCTATCTCCATCTCACTCTCATTTCTCTTTTCATTGAAGACAAGCCGTCATTATGCTCTACTATAAGGGATTAGGTTTACAATATTTGATGCCTAACTCTTTTGTTACACCAAGTGTGGCTTTAGTTTCTTCACATGGAAATGTATTTTTCCCTCTAAGGAGTTTTCTTCTAGTAACAGATGGCTAGATCTAGTAAGGAACAATGTTTATAAGTAGGGATTTTCTCTAAAGGTTCTTCCAATTTCCCCTTCTATGACTTTCCTAGTTTTTATGTGGTATAACTAGAAAGTATAGGTTATATGTAGGTTATGAAAATGAATAATCCTAGTATGGTAGCATCGAGACTTTTTCAAAGCCTCTACTATGGTTGACTTTGCTGGGGATGGGCTTTTTCTAAGCATGACTTCTGATGGCTTCTTTGAAGTAACACTTAACCCAGGTGCACTTTGCACCATTGCGATACACATCTTGTACACAAGTCATTTTTATTTTTCAGTGTATCTTGACAACTTCTTCTGCAGCTAGAAGTTTCACAAGGAAAATGGTTGTTTCTATGGAACTTCTCCTTAGCAAGGCATTTTCTACCTCAGGTAAATTTCTTTATTTTTCTTTATTGAATGTTTCCTTTCAATAACCCCATCATTAATTTTCTATTTTCATAATAAATCTTATATCAAAGGTTTAGTCATTAACTATGGGTTTTTATTTTGTTCCACGGGATTGTTTTGTACCACGATGTTTTGTTTTGTTATATATAACTAGACTATGGTAGTTTTGGCTAGCATTCAGGCCTTCGACTAACTCAACAGTTAAAAATATGAAAAGAAATTTCTAAATAGAGTTTTATATTTTTCAAGTGTTTTACCCTATTAATATTTTCCAAGGTTATTTATTGATACTTGTTACCAATTTCCTTACAATGTCGTATTTTACATATCTCACTCATTTTTCTTTTAATATTGAATTCTAAAGATTTTTTTTTTTTAAGTATAACCATTGTTCTACAAGTAGGTCAAATGGTCCCTGAGCCATTAATTTTCAGATATTATGGTTCTCCCAGACCTTTATAATTTTGACAACCTTGGTTATCTCTATTGACTACTATCATGTTTCCACATAATATACCGACATAATTTATATTATTTTGTCATACGTATACCATGAACCTTGGCATATTGTCTGAGCAGTTCCTTCGAACTCTCTTTAGGATAATATGCGACCTCTAGCCCATTTTGGATTCTTGACCTAGAGGTTGGACACATTGTTGGCATTATGATGCATGTTTTGTCTTTGATGGAAACTCACTTGTAGCAGAACAAGTATATGGTAGCTAGATGAATCTACATGTCAGAGGTGACAAAATGATGGAACCGAATAATGCTGAAAGGTTTGATATAGGGAGATTGTTACTGTGTGTTTTCGTTGATAAGAATTGTCCTTAATGACAACCTATTTTATGAATGGACTAATTAATAAAGGTATAAACAAGATGTGATAGAATGCATAGCACTTGTGTTTACAGATGTGACAAAATGCAGGGAAGTTGAAAGGAATCAATTCAGAAGTGATGTATGATGGAAAACTACACTGTAACAGGTCAATTTAGAGGCAACAGGGTAATGGTACTGAGGAACAGGATGATGGAACAAAGCACTACATATCAAAACCAAGAAATTGAGGAAAAATAATGTTTTCAGGTATATCAAGTTGTATACACGCATTCACTTAGTCCAAGAAGCGTATACAACCAAGTTCACAGTTCAAAAGGAGAATATACGTATGCACACACTTTCACAAGAGGAAAATTGTGTATGGGATTTAAAATTAAGGAAAATTAAATTTAAAGAATACCAAGGGTCCATAGCATGGTATTAACCCACAATATTGAGAAAATAACGGTTACTTGATACCGTCTAAGAATACCACAGGTTCTAAGTCTTATTTTGGTCTGAGATATTGAGAAAGGATAAAACTATATAAGGAGGAGAAGATCAAAGGGTTAATGTGTGCAAGGAATGAGTATCTTAATGAAGGGTTAGATCAAAATGAAAATATGCATGTTATGGGTTTCTGATGCTTTGTTGAACTAAGTATGCACTTGAGTGTTGGATGATGGAATAGATTTAATGATGGACAAGGATCGTAAGACCTAAAATGACTTATCATTACGTGATCTGATAATGGATATGCTAGATCTGAGTTCTAACAAATGCCTTACTCTTTAATGTAATGATCTGGGTATGTCTGAAGTCTGGAATAACTGTGAAGTTATAAGTTAGTATTTGCAGATCTATACATTAGTTTGCCTTGGTGAAGCCTCATATACATGCTGGTTTGTCACTTCCAAGTAGCATATGCATAAGAAAATCTTGTTGTTCAGAGATGACTGATCTATCTGATCAATGTTGCCGCTTTACTGCTATTTGTCGATGATGTATTCTTTAGATCTAAAAGTATAACTGATTGTATAAGGAGATTGAGTCTGATTGATTGGTTGATTAAGTGAGGAGGGTGAAATTTGCTTCTTTCTATTTAAAACTCTATAAATTTGTAATAAATCTTCATAATGTCATTGGCTAGTATAGTTTGTTGTTCAAAGGTTTTATGCTTCAGTGTTTTTAGAAGTATACATAGGTTGGGTTAAAGGAATTAGGGTATACATGTAGGTTGGCTTCACTGAAGTAGCGTATACATTCTAACATATGATTTTCGAGGTTGCAGTTGGTTCTGGTTGTTGATGCAATGTTCTGGGTTCAGATCTTTGTAATGGTTACAATGATCTGAATGTTC
The DNA here is from genome assembly GCA_031772625.1 of Pinus tabuliformis. NCBI lineage: Eukaryota > Viridiplantae > Streptophyta > Pinopsida > Pinales > Pinaceae > Pinus > Pinus tabuliformis. The sequence goes on along the minus strand of CM062810.1, from coordinate 997,929,528 downwards.
TAGTTGATTAGTTGAATTTTGATTAAGTATCAATTGATTGAGTTTTTAGTTATGGTTGATTTACAAATTGAGTGAATGGTTGATTTAGTTGTATCAAAAATTGATGATTAGGTGATTTAGTTATGCTAGAGGGTTCTGTGATTGTTGATTCAGTTGTGTCAGAAGTTTCATTGGTTGGTCGATTTAGAAAGTGATGATTGGGTTTCAGTGATTGGTTGATGCAAATTTATTTGATGGTTGTATTGCAGCAATGATTGATTTTTATCTTCAATGTTACTGATGGGTTCAGTATGAAAATTTTATGAAATGTGGCCTACATATCGTGTTGTTGTGTATGATGAGTATCTAGTCTAAAAATTTACGAAACATGGTCCCTGGAAGATACTGAGGGTTGGAGCCTTCAGTGAAGGATGTTGAAGCTTCCTTATAGTAGTGGTTAGTGATTATATTTGTGGGTTGGAGCTCCCTTCTAGTATCAGCTCAAGAACTAGTGAAGGTAGTACACTTCTATAGGCCGGCCCCTACATACTAGGAAACAAATCGACTAGTACAAGAGCTAGGGGGTTGTAGCTCCCTTCTAGTAGAAGCTTAAGAATGAGAGAAAGTTGTATCCTTATGCAAGTGGGTGCATGCATACTCGTATCAGTCTACACCAGTACAATATTATAAACAACTTATTATTTATATTAAAAAGAAGACAAAGACAACAACATTAGGTGGTTTTTCTCCCGCATTAGGTTTTCACCTTAAGTCTTGGTGTTCATGCGTGTTTCTTATGTGTGATGGTTCATTCTATTATTGCTGCACCTGGTTACTGTTTATCTAATGGCTAATAAAGTATTAATGCACTGACTGAAGACAAACATATGATGGATTAACTCAATTGTAAGTTCACTGGATATACGCTAGTTGGATTAAGAACAGTCATGTGCAAACACAAGTTCAATTCAGTAAAGTCGTTTATAAAAATCAGAATATGAAATGTAAAAATTTATGGATTTGTAAGTATTGATTCACCCCCCCCCCCCAGCATTATTCCCAACAATTGGTATCAAAGCAGGTCCTTTGGCAGAAGCTTGATCGCTTGAAGGAGATCCGTAGAAACAATGGAAAATAAGCTAAAGAAGAAAGTGCCTTAGAAGAAGAAGACATCTCAGAGAAACAGTGTCAACATGAGACACAATTGTTTATTAGGTGGAAGTAAGTATTCAAATTCAAAATCACCTAATATTGAAGATGATCAAGCAAAATAATAATTAGGTACAAAATTTTGGTCTTCTGGTGATACATTTCTTTGTTCATGCAATATTGAAGATAATGAAATCTACAATGAAACAAATGAATTTGCTCTTATCGGTGAAAGTGAAAGAAATATAGAGGCAGAATTTAAAAGGATCACATAAAATATTAGAGGTCAGCAAGATCTATTTAACAAGAGGGAGTGTACCCTTAAAGAAGAACTTATCAGGTTAAAATCTCAATTGCAGGAAGGAAACAAGGTAAGGAAGCAGTACGAGGAAAAGGAAGATCAATGCCAAAGGTTGCAGAATGAAGTGACATCATTGAGAAGTGAAGTGAATGAAAAGGATACAAGAACCAAGGAAATTATAGAAAGAACCAGTTACTGTGAAGGTCTTGAAGCTGTGGCTATCTCTCTAAAAGAAGATCTTAAAAATTCAAATAAGCAGAATGAAGAACTACTTAAATCATTTTAAGAAAAAGAAAATGAATTTCTCAAATTAAGGAAACAAGTGGAAGAAGAAAGAAAATTTGAGGAAATCATGAAGAAGCAGTATCTTGAAAAGGAAGAAAAATATCAGGTTGAAGTAAATATCCTAAAAGGTAAATTAGAACAGAAGAATAATTTTTTATGATTTCAAGATAGTACTAAGATTTTGGATGATATTCTTAGTAGTCAAAGGTCTCCTACCATCAAATCTAGTCTTGGTTTTCATGAAACTATTAAAGGTGAATCTAGCTCACAAACTGAAGCAAGGAATTCTAATGCAAAATCTGAAATTCTCAACAAGGAGATAAAAGGTCAACCCCATCAACAACCAAGGAAAGAAAGTCTTTAAATAAAATCATTTACTCCTAACTATGGAAGTGTTAATCGATTCTTTCATCTGATGAATAATGTTGAATGTTTTATATGTCATAATTTTGGACATGTTGCAGCTAGATGCAGAAGTAGAATGGTTCAAGATAATAATTGTCACATAGAAAGAGCATCATCTTCCAAGTACTTTAAGGGATATTGTTTTTCTTGCAATATGTTTGGTCACAAAGGCATTGATTACTTTAGAAGGAGTATGAAACATAAAATATGTTATGATTGTAACAATATTGGTCATATAGGAAAATAATGCAGGGTCAAGTCTATGGATTGTCAAAGACAATATGGTAAGAAGTCAAATAAGAAGATTTATATCAGAAAATTTGAGAAAGATGAATCCACCAAGTATCAAGAAAAGGAAGATCAGATAAGGCGTGATCTTGCCCTCTACTCATTCAAAGACAAAGATCGCATGTCTCAAGACAACAGAAAAATGGAGTCACTGATAAAGAAACATCATGATAATGATATTATTGGAACTAATGCTTCCACAAAAGTTATACGACAAGGTACAGTCAGAACATACTCAGGAGGAACTGAAAGTATGAAATTTAGGTGTTCTAAATCTCATACGGAGATATGCTTAAGACAAGTACCGTATATACGCTAGTTTGAAACTACACAATAGCTTATATGTTGGTTTGATGAAGATGCAATGGGACAGACTCAAAAAAAGGTCTGACATGGTCCAGACAATTATCAATTATCTTTTCTGTCTAGATGATTGATGACTACAGTCTATGGATGTTACTTAGAAGTGATTTTGTCCCTCATAAGTTGTTGGTGACTTGATGTATAACTAGTTGATTATGATGCCTTGATGATTCTTACTGATATATGCAATGATAAGATATGATAGTGAACAGTTGGCACAGGTTCCGTGGGAGAATATGTTATGCTTCTAATAATGCATTGTTTGAATTATGTTTAGAAGTCCTTAGTACATAAAGATTCTTACCAATGGTGAGCATGTTTATGTTGTTGAAGTGTTTAAATGATACATCATGCTATGTTGTAGTCATGGGTTTCCTATGATAAAGTCTCAGAGGACACTTATATTCCTTGAGCCACATAGTTGATATTCAGATCATATCTATGGATGATTATGGATGACTCTTTTGATGATGCATATAGTAAATATGGTATGTTTCTTACATGGTGATCTTCATAAGGACAAGGAGAAGAACAAAGCTTGAGTACACAACTTCATTATTTGATAGGTGTCATTTCTTTTATGTTATTTTCATCATGACTTCAAATATGCATAAACTTCATATGGTGCAGTTATGGATGAGAATTCCTATAGTTTTTGGCCCTCACATGGTTGAAGATCGCTATTCTTGATGGTGTCAAGAAAGCTTGACAAATGACTATGAGCTCACGGTTTGCTAGATACATATTGCTATCTCTATGATGGATACAGATTATGCTCATACATGGATGTTTACTTAAATTACACATTGGTAAATAATGTTGGTTGGCCAAGAAAATGGTGTTATTGCATGTTTCATGAAGACATATCTATTTGAAGACATGGCTACTTGGAGACATGGCTTATTTAGTCACATAATGATGATGACTTCTTACTTTATGATTATAATTTTGATTCTCACATATGTTGATTATCATGGTTGATTCTTAGCATATGTGGATGTTGGAAAAATCCTTAGTAAAGATACATGATTGATATATTGAGGGTGGTTATGGAAAGATCATGTCGTTCTTGCTACGACATTGATGATATAATGATCATAGATGATGACTATGGTGGTTTCACATATATATATGATATGTTGTGAATGTTTTTTGTATTACTACTTCGAGATATGACATATTCTTAATTGATTTATGGAAGGCTATGGAGCAACGTGGCCTTTATAAGATCAAGAAGATGAGTTGATATCTATATGCAGCATACTTTATCACAGGTTGGTGATATTAAAGGTACATTCATTTATCTTGCAAACTGATGATGGACATATACAGGTTGATGTTCTGGATGCAACTGAGAGATGCTTATGATGCAGATCATATATAGTGTATGATACTTTCTAAGAAATATCATGGTCTTGTTTAGATCTTTGGTATTTGTTATAAATGCCATGTATATCATTTGATGTAAAGGTCAGGAAAAGAACTGTGATGTAGTAATTGTCATATTCAATCATGTATGGACTTTTAAGATCATGTCAAATATGTAAACCCACTTGGTTGGGTGGATGAGTCAAATTTGGTGTATCCTAACATGGCTGGGTGATTGATGTATGTATGAGTCACTTGTGATAGGAAGGTCATACTCACATAGTTGAGTTATAGAGTGATGTTATTCTCTCAAAATATTTCTAGAGACTCTACATATTCTTAGAGGGAGGATGGACGATATAGTGCATCTCAGCATGTACTAAGGGGGAGTTTGATTAGAGAATCTAACATGTGCCTAGGGGGAGCATGAACATGTTTCATATTTAGCAGCTCAGATATAGAAGTCTTCATTTAACATGGGTTAGTCAGCCCTTTGCCCTTGATGTCAAACGGGGAGAGTAGCTTGCCATTTGGAGAGTAGATTGATGCCTTGATGTTATTTAAAGGTTATAGTAACCAACCACCAAAGTGGTTTCCATCAAGTCCAAAGGGGGCTATTGTTAGAATTATGATGCATGTGTTACCCTTAAAGGTACCTCACTTGTAACAGAACAAGTATATGGTAACTAGATGAATCTACAGGTCGGATGCGAGAAAATGTTGGAACAGAGGAATTCCCAAAGGATTGATATAGGGAGATTGTTAGTGTGTGTTTTCCTTGATAATAGGTGTCCTTAATGACAACTAGAACCAACTGCAACCTCAAAAATCATATGTCAGAATGTATATGCTACTTCAGTGAAGCCAACCTGCATGTATACGCTACTTCCTTTAACCCAACCTGTGTATACCTCCAAAGGCACTGAATCATAAAACCTCTGAACAACAAACTGTAGTAATTAGTGCCATTCTGTAGATTTCTTGTCAATTTAGAGATTTCTAAACTGATAATAGTAATTTTCACCCTTCTCACTTAATCAATAAATCAATCAGACTCAATCTCCTTATAGAGTCAGTTCTACTTTCAGATCTAAAGAAGACATCATTGACAAACAACAATAAAACAACAAAACTGATGAGATAGATTAGTCATCTCTGAACAACAAGCTTTCCTTATGCATACACTACTTGGAAGTGATGAACCAGCATGTATATGCACCTTCACCAAGGCAAACCAGCATATAGATATGCAAATACTAAATTATAACTTCACAGTTATTCCAGACTTCAAACATGCCTAGATCATTACATTAAAGAGTAAGGAATTTGTTAGCACTCAGGTCTATCCTATCCATTATTAGATCACATAATGATAATTCATTTCAGGTCTTATGATCCTGATCCATCATTAGATTTATTACATCATCCGACACTCATGTTCATACTGACAGATGCTTATCATGCAAATCATATATAATGTATGATATTTACTGAGATCTATCATTGTCTTATTTATATATTTGGTATTTGTTATAAATGTCATGTATATCATTTGATGTAAAGGTCATGTAAAGACCTATGATGTAGTAATTGTCATATTCAGTCATGTATGGACTTTTAAGATCATGTCAAATATGTAAACCCACTTGGTTGGTTAGGTGAGACAAATTTGGTGTATCCCCACTTGGTTGAGTGATTGATGTATGCATGAGTCATTGGTGATAGGAATGTCATACTCACATAGGTTAGTTATAGAGTCATGTTATTCTCTCAAAATATTTCTGCAGACTCTGCATATGCTCATGGGGAGCATAGACGATATAGTGCATCTCAACATGTACTAAGGGGAAGTTTGATTAGATAATCTAGCATGTGACTAGGGGGAGCATGAACATGTTTCATATTCAGCTATTCAGATATAGAAGTATTCAACATTGGTTAGTTAACCATTTGCCCTTTATGTCAAATAGGGAGAGTAGCTTGATGTTTGGAGAGTAGATTGATGCCTTGATGTTATTTAAAGGTTGTCATGACCAACCACCAAAGTGGTTGCCATCAATTTCGAAGGGGGCTATTGTTAGAATTATGATGCATGTTTTTCCCTTAAAAGTACCTGACTTGTAATAGAACAAGTATATGGTAACTGGATGAATCTACAGGTCGAAGGCGACAAAATTATGGAATAGAGGAATGCTCAAAGGTTTGATACAGGGAGATTATTAGTGTGTGTTTTCCTTGATAAGAGGTGTCCTTAATGACAACCGAAACCAACTGGAACTTCAAAAATCATATGTCATAATGTATACGCTACTTTAGTGAAGCCAACCTACATGTATATGCTACTTCCTTTAACCCAACCTGTGTATACCTCTAAAGACACTGAATCATAAAACCTCTAAACAACAAACTATACCAATTAGTGACATTCTGTAGATTTCCTGTCAATTTATAGAGTTCTAAATAGATAGCAGCAATGTTCACCCTTCTCACTTAATCAATCAATCAATCAGGCTCAATCTCCTTATAGAGTCAGTTCTACTTTCAGATCTAAAGAAGACAGATTGAAAAACAACAGTCAAACAACAACACTGATTAGATAGATCAGTCATCTCTGAACAACAAGATTTTCTTATGCATAAGCTACGTGGAAGTGATGAATTAGCATGCATACACACCTTCATGAAGGCAAACCAGCATATAGATCTACAAATACTAAATTATAACTTCACAGTTATTCCAGACTTCAAACATGCCTAGATCATTACATTAAAGAGTAAGGAATTTGTTAGCACTCATATCTAGCCTATCCATTATCAGATCACATAATGACAATCAATTTCAGGTCTTATGGTCTTGATCCATCATTAGATCTATTCCATCACCCAACAGTCAAGTGCATACTGACATATGCTTATGGTACAGATCATTTATAATGTATGATATTTACTAAGAACTATCATGGTCTTGTTTAGATTTTGGTATCTTTTATAAATGTCATGTAAAGACCTATGATGTAGTAATTGTCATATTCAGTCATGTATGGACTTTTAAGATCATGTCAAATATGTAAACGCACTTGGTTGGTTAGATGAGAAAAATTTGGTGTATCCCCACTTGGCTGGGCAATTGATGGATGTATGAGTCAGTGGTGATAGGAAGGTCATACTCACATAGTTTATTTATACAGTGATGTTATTCTCTCAAAATATTTCTGCAGACTTTGCATATGCTCAGGGGGAGCATGGACGATATAGTGCATCTCAACATGTACTAAGGGGGAGTTTGATTAGATAATGCAGAATGTGCCTAGCAGGAGCATGAACATTGTACATATTCAGCAGTTCAAATATAGAAGTCTTCATTTAACATTGGTCTCTCCACCCCTTTCCCTTGATGTCAAAGGGGTAGAGTAGCTTGGTGTTTAGAGAGTGGTGTTTGGAGAGTCGATTGATGCCTTGATGTTATTTAAAGGTTTTGGTGACCAAACACCAAAGTGGTTGCCATCAAGTCCAAAGGGGGAGATTGTTGGCATTATGATGCATGTGTTGTCCTTGATGGAAACTCACTTGTAGCGGAACAAGTATATGGTAAGTAGATGAATCTTTAGGTGAGAGGTGACAAAATGATGGAACATAATAATGCTCAAATGTTTGATACAGGCAAATTGTTAGTGTGTGTTGTCCTTGATAAGAGTTGTCCTTAATGACAATGAGAACCAATTGCTAATAGATGCTTATGGTGCAGATCATATATAGTGTATGTCTAGAATAACTTTGAAGTTATAAGTCAGTATTTACAGATCTATGTGTTCTTTTTCCTTGGTGAAGGCGTGTATACATGCTGGTTCGTCACTTCCAAGTAGCATATGCATGAGAAAATCTAGTTGTTCATAGATGACAGATATATCTCATCAGTGCTTCTATTTTACTATTGTTTGTCAATGATGTCTTCTTTAGATATGAAAGAAGAATTGACTGTATAAGGAGATTGAGTATGAGTGATTGATTAATTAAGTGAGAGGGGTGAACTTTGCTTCTATCTGTTTATAACTTTGTAAATTGACAGGAAATCTTCAAAATGTCACTGATTGGTATAGTTTGTTGTTCATAGGTTTTATGATTCAATGTCTTTAAAGGTATACGCAGGTTGGGTTAATGGAAGTAGCATATACATGTAGGTTGGCTTCACTGCAGTAGCGTATACATTCTGACATATGTTTTTTGAGGTTGCAGTTGGTTCTAGCTTTTGATGCAGTGTTCTGGGTTTAGATTTGTGTACTTGTTACAATGATCTAATTGTTCCAGTTGATTTGTTGAATTTTTATGAAGTATCAGTTGATTGAGTTTTCAGTTGTGGTTGATTCAGAAATTGAGTGAATGGTTGACTCAATTGTATCAAAAATTGATGATTGGGTGATTTAGTTGTGTCAGAGGGTTCGATGATTATTTGATTTAGTTGTGTTAGAAGATTCAATGATTGGTTGATTCAAAAAGTGATGATTGGGTTTCAGTTATATCATAGATTGATGATTGGGTTTCAGTGATTGGTTGATGGACATGTATTTGATGGTTGTATTGTAGTGGTGATTGATTTTGAGCTTCAATGTCACTGATGGGTCCAGTATGAAAATTTGATGAAACATGGTCTACATATTCTGTTGTTGTGTACCAGGTGTATCCAATATAAAAATTTATGAAACGTGGTCCCTGAAAGATACTGAGTGTTGGAGCGTTGAGTGAAGGAAGTCAAAGCTTCGTACTAGTAGTGGTTGTTGATTAGATCTGGGGGTTGGATCTCCCTTCTAGTATCAGCTGTAGAACGAGTGAAAGTAGTATCCTTCTGTAGGTTGACGCCTATGTATTGGTAAACATATTAGCTAGTACAAGAGTTAGGGGGTTGTATCTCCCTTCTCGTAGAAGCTAGATAACAAGACAAGGCTATAGCCTTCTGCAGGTGGGTGCCTGCATACTGGTATGAGTCTGCACCAGTACAAGATTGTAAAAAACTTATTATTTGTATTAAAAAGAAGATAGAGACAACAACAACAGGTGGTTTTTCTCCTGCACTGGGTTTCCACCTTAAATCTTGGTGTTCATGTGTGTTTCTTATGTGTGATGGTTCATTCTGTTATTGCTGCACCTAGTTACTATTTATCTAATGGATAGTAAAGTACTAATGCATTTTCTGATGAAAAACATATGATGGATTAACTGAATTATAGGTTCACTGGATATACACTAGTTGGATTAAGAACAGTCGTGTGCACACGCAGGTTCGATTAAGTAAAGTCGTGTATAGAAATCAGAATATGAAATGTAAAAATTTATTCAATTGTAAATACTAATTCACCCCCCCCCCCCCAAGTATTATTCCCAACAATTGGTATCAGAGCAGGTCCTTTGGTAGAAACTTGATCACTTGAAGGAGATCCGTAGAAACAATGTGAAAGAAGCTAAAGAAGAAAGCAACTTAGAAGAAGAAGACATATCAAAGGAATAGTGACAGCAAGAGAGATAATTGGATAATAGGTGGAAGTAAGTATTCAGATTCAGAATCACCTCAAATTGAACATGATCAAGAAAAACAATTATGAGGTACAAATTTTTGGTCTTCTGGTGATACATTTCTCTGGATCATGAAATATTGAAGATAATGAAACTGATAGTGAAACAACTGAATTTGCTCTTATGGGTGAAAGTGAAACAAATATAGAGGCAGAAGTTGAAAGGCTCAAAGACAAAATTAGAGATCAGCAAGGTCTATTTGACAAGAGGGAGTGTACCCTTAAAGCATAAGTTACTAGGTTAAGAGCTCAATTGGAGGAAGGAAACACAGTAAGGAAGTAGTACGAGGAAAAGGAAGATCAATGTCTAAGGTTGCAGGATGAAGTGACATCATGGAGAAATGAAGTGAATGAAAATGATACAACAACGAAGGAACTTATAGAAAGAACCAGTTACTATGAAGGTCTTGAAGTTGTGGTCGTCTCTCTAAAGGAATATCTTAAAAATTCAAATAAACAAAATGAAGAACTACTTCAAGAATTTGAAGAACAAGAAAATGAAGTTCTTGAATTAAGGAAAATGGTGGAAGAAGGAAGAAAAGTTGAAGAAATCATGAAGAAGTACTATCTTGAAAAGAAAGAGCAATATAATGTTGAAGTAAATATCCTAAAAGGTAAATTAGAAGAAAAGGATAAAATTTTATGATTTCAAGATAGTACTAAGATTTTGGATGATATTCTTAGTAATCAAAGGTCTCTTGCCATCAAATCTGGTCTTGGTTTTCATGAAACTGTTAAAGGTGAATCTAGCTCATAAATTGAAGTAAGGAATTCTAATGCAAAATTTGAAATGCTCAACAAGGAGATAAAAGGTCAACCCCATCAACAACCAAGGAATGAAAGTGTTCAATGAAAATCATTTAGTCCTATATATGGAAGTTTTAATCGATTCTTTCCTCTAATGAATAATATTGAATGTTTTATATGTCATAATTTTGGACATGTTGCAGCCAGATGCAGAAGTAGAATGGTTCAAGCTAATAACCATCACACAAAAAGAGCATCAGCTTCCAGGTACTTTAAGGGATATTGCTTTTCTTGCAATATGTTTGGTCACAAAGCCATTGAATTCTTTAGATGGAATATGAAACATATAAGATGTTATTATTTTAACAAGCTTGGGCATATAGAAAAAGAATGCAAGGACAAGTCTATGGATCATCGAAGAAAATATGGCAACCAATCAAATAAGCAGATTTATATCAGAAAATCTAAGAAACATGAATCCACCAAGAATCAAGAAAAGGAAGATCATGGAGACAAGAGAAAAATGGAGTCACTAATAAAGAAACATCATGATAATGATATTCTTGGAACTAATGCTTCAGCAAAAGTTCTACAACCAAGTACAGTCAAAACATACCTAGGACGAACTGAAAGTATGAAATTTTAGTGTTCTAATTCTCATACGCAGATATGCTCAAGAGAAGTAGCGTATATACGCTAGTTTGAAACTACACAATATATTATATGTTGGTTTGATGAAGAAGCAATGGGATAGACTCAGAAAAGGGTCTGATATGGTCCAAACAATTATGAATTATCTTTTCTTTCTAGATGATTGATGACTACAGTATGTGGATATTACAAAGAAGTGATTTTGACCCTCATAAGTTGTTGATGACTTGATGTATAAGTAGTTTATGATGATGCCTTGATGATTCTCAGTAATATATGCAATGATCAGATCTGATAGTGAACAGTTGGCATAGGTTCAGGGGGAGAATATGTTATGCTTCTAATAATACATTTTTTGCATTATGTTTAGAAGTCCTTGGTACATAACGATTCTTATCAATGGTGAGGATGCTTATGTTGTTGAAGTGTTTAAATGATACCTCTTGTTATGTTGCAATCATAGGTTGCCTATGATAAAGTCTCAAATGATACTTATATTGCTTGAGCCACATAGTTGTTATTCAGATCAGATTTATGGATGATTATGGATTACTCTTTTGATGATGCATATAGTACATATGGTATGCTTCTTACATTGTGATCTTCATAAGGACAAGGAGAAGAACAAAGCTTGAGTACGTAACTTCATTATTTAATAAGTGTCATTTCTTTTATGATGTTGTCATCATGCCTTCAAAGTTGCATAAACTTCATATGGTGTAGTTATTAATGATGATTCATATAGTTCTTGGCCCTCACATGGTTGAGGATTGATGTTGTTGACGGTATCAAGAAAGCTTGACAAATGACTATGAGCTCATGGTTTGCTAGATACATATTGATATCTCTATGATGGATACATATTATGGTGATACATGGACGATTACTTAAACTACACATTGGTAAATAATGTTGGTTGGCCAAGAAAATTGTGCTATTGTAGGTTTCATGAAGACATATCTATTTGAAGACATGGTTACTTGGAGACATGGCTTACTTAGCCACATAATGATGATGACTTCTTACTTTATGATTATAATTTTGATTCTCACATATGTTGATTATCATTGTTGATCCTTATCAGATGTGGATGTTGGAAAAATCCTTAGTGAAGATACATGATTGATATATTGAGGGTAGTTATGGAAAGATCATTCCATTTTTGCTATGACAATGACGATATTATGGTCATAGATGATGACTATGGTGGTTTCACATATATGTACGATATTATGTGAATGGTTTTTCTATTACTACATGGAGATATGACATATTCTTAGTTGATTCATGGAAGGCTATGGAGCGACATGATCTTGATAACATCAAGAAGATGAGTTGATATCTATATGCGGCATACTTTGTCACAGGTTGATGATATTAAAGGTACATTGGCCTATCTTGCAAACTGATGATCGACATATACAGGTTGTTGTTCTAGATGTTGGTGATAGATGCTTATTGTGCAGATTATGTATAGTGTATGATAGTTGTTGAGAACTATCATGGTCTTGTTTAGATCTTTGGTAACTGTTATAAATGTCATGTATATTGTTTGATGTAAAGGCCATGTAAAGAGCTATGATGTAGTAATTGTAATATTTAGCCATGTATGGACTTTTAAGATCATTTCAAATATGTAAACCCACTTGGTTGGGCGGATGAGTCAAATTTTGTGTATCCCCACTTGGCTAGGTGATTGATGTAAGTATGAGTCATTTGTGATAGGAAGGTCATGCTCACATAGTTGAGTTATAGAGTGATGTTATTCTCTCAAAATATTTCTTTAGACTCGACATATGCTCAAGGGGAGCATGGACAATATAGTGCATCTCAACATGTACTAAGGGGGTGTTTGATTAGAGAATCCAGCATTTTCCTAGGGGGAGCATGAACATTTTTCATATTCAACAGTTCAGATATAGAAGTCTTCATTTAACATTGGTCAATCAACCCTTTTCCCTTGATGTCAAAGGGAGAGAGTGGCTTGGTGTTTGGAGAGTGGTGTTTGGAAAGTAGATTGATGCCTTGATGTTATTTACAGGCTGTGTTGACCAAACACCAAAGTGGTTTCCATCAATTCCAAAGGGGATATTGTTGGCATTATGATGCATGTGTTGTGCTTGATGGCAACTAACTTGCAGCAGAACAGGTATATGGTAACTAGACGAATCTATAGGTCAAAGGTGATAGAAAGATGGAACAGAATGATGCTCAAAGGATTGATATAGGGATATTATTAGTGTGTGTTGTCCTTGATTAGAGGTGTCCTTAATGATAGCCTATTTGATGAATGGAATAATTAATAAAGTTATAAACAAGATGTGACGTGTTTACATATGTGACAAAATGCAGGGTAGTTCAAAGGGGTCAGTTCATAAGTGATGTACGATGGAAAATTACATTGTAATAGGTCAATTCAAAGGTAATAGGGTAATGGTATAGAAAAACGGGATGATGGAACAAAGGACTACATATCAAAACCAAGAAATTGAGGAAAAATAATGTTTTTGCGTATATTGTGTTGTATACATGGGTTCACTTAATCCAAGTAGTGTATACAAGTGGGTTCATAGATCAAAAGGAGTGTATACATATGCACGCACTTTCGCAACAAGAAAAGTGCATAGGGATGGAAAATTAAGGAAATTTAAAGGTAAAGAATACCAAGGGTCCATACCATGGTATTAGCCCACAATATTGAGCAGAATAACATTTACTTGATCTCGTCTAAGAATATCACAGGTTGTAAGTGTTGTTTTTGTCTGAGGTATTGAGAAAGGCTAAAACTATATAAGGAGGAGAAGATCAAAGTGCTAAGGTGTGCAAGAAATGAGTATCTTAATGAAGGGTTAGATCAAAAGGAAAATATGCATGTTATGGGTTTCTTATGGTTTGATAAACTAAGTATGCACATGAGTGTTGGATGCTGGAATAGATGTAATGATGGATCAGGATCATAAGACACGAAATGACTTATCATTATGTAATATGATAATGGATAGGCTAGATCTGAGTGCTAAAAAATGGCTTGATCTTTAATGCAATGATCTGGGTATGTCCGAATTCTAGAATAACTGTGAAGTTATAAGTTAGGATTTGCAGATCTATATGTTGGTTTCATAGGTGAAGGTGCATATACACGTTGGTCCGTCACCTCCAAGTAGAATATGCATAAGAAAAAAGAAATTTCAGAGATGATTGATCTATCTGATCATTTTTGTTGCTTTACTACTATTTGTCAATGATGTCTTATTTATATCTTAAAGTAGAACTAACTGTATAGGGAGATCGAGTCTAATTGATTGATTGATTAAGTGACAATGATGACCTTTGCTACTATCTATTTATCACTCTGTAAATTTACAGGAAATCTTCAGAATTTCATTGATCGGTACAATTTGTTGTTCAGAGGTTTTATGATTCAGTGTCTTTAGAGGTATACATAGGTTGGGTTAAAGGAAGTAGCGTATACATGCAGGTTGGCTTCACTGAAGTAGTGTATGCATTCTAGCATATTATTTTCAATGTTGCAGTTGGTTCTGGTTGTTGATTTAGTGTTCTGGCTTCAGATCTGTGTACTGGTTATGGTGATCTGACTATTCTAGTTGATTGGTTGAATTTTGATTAAGTATCGGTTGATTGAGTTTCCAGTTGTGGTTGATTTAGAAAATGAGTGAATGGTTGATTCATTTGTATCATAAATTGATGATTGGGTGGTTTAGTTTTGTTAGAGGGTTCGGTGATTTCTTGATTTAGTCATGTCAGAAGTTTTAATGATTGGTTGATTCAGAAAGTGATGATTGGGTTTCAGTGATTGGTTGATACAGATGTATTTGATGGTTGTATTGAGTGGTGATTGATATTGAGCTTCAATGTTACTGATGGGTCCAGTATGAAAATTTGATGAAACATGGCCTACATATTGTGTTGTTGTCTACCAGGGATATCTAGTCTGAAAATTTATGAAACGTGGTCCCTCGAAGAGACTGATGGTTGGAGCCTTTAGTGAAGGAAGTTGAAGCATCCTGCAAGTAGTGGTTGGTCATTAGATCTGGGGGTTGGAGCTCCCTTCGAGTATCAACTGGAGAATGCGTGAAGGTAGTATACTTCCGTAGGTCGATACCTACATACTAGTAAACATGTCGGCCAGTACAGGAGCTAAAGGGTTGTAGATCCCTTCCAGTAGAAGATGGAGAATGAGAGAAGGTTGTAGCCTTCTGTAGGTGGGTACCTACGTACTAGTATGAGTCTGCAGTAGAACAATATTGTAAACAACTTATTCTTTATATTAAAAAGAAGATAGAGACAACAAGAACAGGTGGTTTTTCTCCCGCATTGGGTTTCCACCTTAAATCTTGGTGTTCATATGTGTTTCTTATCTTTGATGGTTCATTCTATTATTGTTGCACCTGGTTACTGTTTATCTAATTTTTAATAAAGTAATAATGCATTGACTAAAGACAAACATATGATGGATTAACTAAATTATAAGTTCATTGGATATACACTAGTTGGATTAAGAATAGTCGCGTGCACACACAGGTTCGATTCAGTAAAGTTGGGTATAGAAATTAGAACATGAAATATACAAAGTTGTTGATTTGTAAATACTTATTCACCCCCCCTCCTCAGTATTATTACGAAAAATTGGTATCAGAATAGGTCCTTTGGCAGAAGCTTGATCGCTTGAAGGAGATCTATAGAAACAATGGGAAAGAAGCTAAAGAAGAAAGCGCCTAAGAAGAAGAAGACTTCTCAAAGGAATAGTGACAACAGGAGAGGCAATTGGCTATTAGGTGGAAGTAAGTATTCAGATTCAGAATCACCTCAGATTCAAGATGATCAAGAAAAATAATTATCAAGTACAAATTTTTGGTCTTCTGGTGATACATTTCTCTATTCATGCAGTATTGAAGATAATGAAGGTGATAGTGAAAGAACTGAATATTCTCTTATGGGTTAAAGTGAAAGAAATATAGAGGCAGAAGTTAAAAGGCTCATAGACAAAATTACAGATCAAGAAGAACTATTTGACAAGAGGGAGTGTACCCTCAAAGAAGAAGTTACCAAGTTAAAAGCTCAATTGGAGGAAGGAAGCAAAGTAAGGAAGTAGTACGAGGAAAATGAATATCAATGTCAAAGGTTGGAGGATGAACTGACATCATTGAGAAATAAAGTGATTCAAAGGGATACAAGAACCAAGGAACTTATAGAAAGAACCAATTACTGTGAAGGTCCTGAATTTGTGGTCATCTCTCTAAAAGAAGATCTTAAAAATTCAAATAAGAGAAATGAAGAACTACTTCAAGCATTTGAAGAGCAAGAAAATGAAGTTCTCGAATTAAGGCAACAAGTCGAAGAAGGAAGAAAAGTTGAAGAAATCATGAAGAAGCTATTGGAAATAATACTGAGAGGGGGCACGGGTGAATCAGTATTAGCAAATCAATAATCTTTTCATTTCCATTATCAGATTCATATACACTACTTCAGTTAAGGCTACCCGCGTGTATACGCAACTGTGTTTAATGCAACTAGCGTATATCTAGTTAACTTATGATTTAGTTAGTTGATCTTCAATGAGTGTATCATAACATTATTAACCATATGAACAGTAAACAGGTGCAGTAATACAGAACAGATCATCACACATAAGAAGCACACATGAACACAATGATATAATGTGGAAACCCAATGTGTGTGAAAATCACTTGTTGCAATTCGTCTCTATCTTCTTTTAATAAGAAACTTCCTTTTACAATATTTCTATACTGGTGTAGTCTTACACCAATACGTAGGCTTCTACCTACAGAAGGCTATAACCTTCTCTCGTTCTCCAGCTTCTCCTAGAAGGGAGTAGCAACCCCTGGCTCTTGTACTAGCTAATGTACTAGTATGTAGGTGCTGACCTACAGAAGGCTACAACCTTCTCTTTTCTTCAGGGACCACGTTTCATAAATTTTTAGACTGGATCCATCAATACAATATAATCACCACTGCAATACAACCATCAACTTTGAATCACTGAAACCCTGTCATCAAAACACAGTCACTAGAACATAGAGCAGAGCCCAGAACTCTGCAACAACAACTAGAACCAATAGTAACCTCAAATATCAAATATCATAATGTATACGCTGCTTGATTGTGTCGAACCGGTGTGTATACGCTCTTTTAGCAGAGGGAACTCGCGTACAGATCTGAAAATAACTACTTATTCCTTCGCTGCAATTTCAATCTCAAATATACCCAGAACATAAGATATAAAGGATAAGACATGTGTCAATATTCAGATCTATTCATGATCATACCATATATTGCAAATGTATTTTAGTCTTCATGTTCCCGGTCCATCAACCTTCATCAATCGCATAAGAGCCTCCTTGGTTCAGATCGAGCAAAGCATCACAAACCCATAAGCAGCATACCAGATCTCACACTTCATCAGATATTTATCACGTGCACACATCTCATCTTAGCCTAATGATCTTATCCTTATATAGGTTTAAGCCTCTCTCAATACCTTGGTCCAAAACCACGTAGAAGCAATACCTTGGACCCAATACCTGGGGTCAACTCTTTGGACCAAATACCATGGACCAATACCAAAATACCATGGACCAAATACCACAGTCCAAAACTTAGATTCCCAACATGTAGACGCCTTTCCTTCTGTAAACGTGTGTGTGTACGTATACGCGACCTGGTATACGGTGAACCCATGTGTATACGCTTCTTTGTCACAGCGCACCTGTGTATACCTCTCTGATCATTAATTCTTTGTTGTTTACTAGTTTTACTATGATCTGTCATCTGAGTGACTTGCCATCAAGGACAACACTTGTATCATAATGCCAACAGAGGCAGTATCTTGAAAAGGAAAAGAAATATTATGTTGAAGTAAATATCATAAAAGGTAAATTAGAATTAAATGATAAACTTTTATGATTTCAAGATAGTACTAAGATTTTGGGTGATATTATTAGTAGTCCAAGGTCTTCTGCCATCAAATCTAGTCTTGGGTTTCATTAAGCTGTTAAAGGTGAATCTAGCTCACAAACTGAAGCAAGGAATTCTAATGCAAAATCTGAAATGCTCAACTGGGAGATAAATGGTCAACCTCATCAACAACCAAAGAAGGAAAGTCTTCAAAGAAAATCATTTATTCCTAACTATGGAAGTGTTAATCGATTCTTTCCTTTGATCTTAATGTTTTATATGTCATAATTTTGGACATGTTGCTGCTAGATGCAGAAGTAGAACGGATTGAGCTAATAACTGTCACATAAAAAGAGCATCAGCTTCCATGTACTTTAAGGGATATTATTTTTCTTGCAATATGTTTGGTCACAAAGCCATTTATTTCTTTAGAAGGAATATGAAACACATAATATGTTATGCTTGTAACAAGCTTGGGCATATAGAAAAATAATGTAGGGACAAGTCTATGGATCATCGAAGAAAATATGGTTAGCAATCAAATACGAAGATTTATACCTATTATGGCCCACTTTTCACAATATTTCAGACTGGATCAACAAGCATCATAAATAATGTAAGTCTTCATAGACATATCATACCACTACTATCAAAACCTTATTCATCAAGCTATCATCAACTTCTCATCAAGCTACTATCAATGTTGTCATACATTATTCATTAGTCAACCAATTCATCACAACAACATCTTCAATAATCTAACACAATAATAAATTTCCCAGATACCATTTTGGTAACACATATAACACTTCTCATAAACCATAAAATATGTTCATAAGCCCCAAAACATAAAATATATCTTTGTAACATCAAGAATACATATTTTGGTTCTTCCTAACCCCTAGAAAAATCACAATTGGGTTCAGGGAATTTATCCTTTTTCAAAATTTAATTTGGCTTGAAAATCACATCAAAATCCATATAAAACCATAAAATAAATTGAGTGTTCAACAAAATGGGCCTTTTAGGGAATGTTCTAGAAAATGGACATTTCCTAGCAACCTTTCTACAAAATTATCCTTTCTTTCCTGCATTACTATTTGACAAAATGTATTTTATGTACAAAAAATAATTAAAAAAAAAACTTGATGACGATCGAATTCAAAGTTATAACCTCTGCGAAGTCAAACACTACTAAAAATAATTTGGTTGTAGAACTATTCATTCTTGTTGCTCCACAAATAGACATTTAATGATCTAAAATATGTTTGAAAGAGTAAATGATAATCCTTTGGTCTTAACCGTGTATATGAGAGATTAAAATGTACAATCAATCAATCGCAACATAGAGCATGACCTTGTGCCTCATGGAAACCAACACATCGAAGAGCATAACCTATGGCCTTTAGGAAATCAACGGTGATTTGACCTATGCCAACATAATAGAGAACATGACATATGCCTTCATTTAATCAATCACAAGAGACAGCATGACATTGCACATTTGGGAAATTAATAGAGAACACGACCTATGCCTTTAGGAAGCTAATAGAGAGAACAGTTGTTACCAATGCAAAGAAGAGCATAATATGTTCCTTTGGGTAATCAATCACAATTGAGAGAAAAACCTTGCATATTCCAAAAATCGATAGAGAGAATGAGTCATGCATTTGAGTAACCCATAGATAGGGAAAATATTAGGGACAAAATCTCACAAAGAAGCTACTTTTTGGACATTTTCTCAAAAAAATATTCACCAATATGGTTAAAAATTCACCCGGTTTTCACATATATATGATTCAGTGGATGACATTCACCAAAAAATTACCAATTTTAATATCAAATTACATTTTTTTATTGAATATTTCCCTACATTATATATGTATAAATTTTCAAATTAGAAAAGTTGCATAAAATACTATATATAGGAAACTATTTAAATCGTTAATAAATATCCAGCCAATAGAGAGCACAACCTATTCCTAAGAGAAACCAACACAACATAGCATAAGACCTATTCTTACGAGAAACCAACATAGTAGACCCCATGAAATTTCCCTTTGGGGAAACAAAAGAATATGGAGAATGAACTTATGCCTCCTAGTGACCAACACACAAGGCTCACGACCTATGCTGACATCCTACGGTGATCCAAAATGCAAATAGAGAATGAGTCCTTAGGCAAAAAGCACAACAAAATAATCAAGTCACTTCTTGATGTCTCTCATTAGATAGTTATTTCAATGATCAAACAAACACCACATTGAATTGACTACCCTCCTAGATATAGGTGTGATAGAAACTTATATTGATTGAGGCTAACACAAACTTTAGGTTTGATGTTCAACACAAGTTGATAAATCTCCCCGTGCTCTTGCTATGTGATCTAGTACTAGGATTCATGGAAAAGACGATGTTTATGTCATCATGATGTCACCCTTGGCATGTGGTGTGCCCTAAATAGGTCATTTTTCACTCAAGAACCATTCAATCAGTGAACCAAACTATCTAGTCAACATGTCATGCAACACATCCCACATCATCTTGCTAAGAAAATATCTTACTACCATGTGTTGTTAGAGATGCTATGTGTGTTAGGAAAAATACTAAGGGGGGCGGGGGGTGAATCAGTGTTTTAATTTACTATAACTTTTCAATTCATATTTTGAATTTTCTATGCTATTGTTTCTTATGCAACCAACATGTGTACATGACATCAGTGAAGAAAGAAAATGTATAGCCAATTTTCTTAATTGATCATAAATCGATCAACAAGTTAACTTAAACCATTGTATTATTGATTCATTAACCATACACTATGCTATAAAGAATAGATAAATCACAACACATAAAAAACACACATATAACACTGAGATTTTAGATGGAAACTGAATGTGGGAGAAAACCACCATTATTATCGTCTTTGTCTTCTTCATTTATTATAAATAAAAACTTCATTACATCTTGTACTGGCAAAAACTCTTACCAGCACGTAGGCAACCACCTATAGGAGGCTACAAACTCCACTAGTTATCCATCACCCAATGGAAGGGAGATACAACCCCTTGCTCTTGTTTACTAACACCTACCATAAGGGAGGAACTACCCATTGAACAAATTTACCAGTTACCACTGGAAGGAAGCTCCGATTCCATTACTAAAGTCTCCAACCCTCATCACCCTTCCTGGACCATGTTTCATAATATTTTAGACTGGATCCACCTCAGTCAAAGCATCAAAACCTGTAGGCCTCCTTTCATTATAATTTCACATTAGACCCATGCCCAACGTTATGCTAAATACCAAACTAAATACTAAATCTAAAATACTAAACCCACTGAATCATTTTAACGACATCCCACTAAATATTCAATCAACCATTGTAATTAGATTGGATTAATACACAACCAAACCATAACATATATAAATCAAGGAGATCAAGACACCATTGAGAGATAACAACAAATATAAAGAAACTCATCAACAACCATCATCAAACAAAACTGGAAAGCATGACCATATCTATCTCAGAATATACATGTGGTTGATGTTCAAAAGACCTACATATCTATTCTCTTATAATGTGTAACACCCATGTACAGATTTCAACATACTAAAAACAAATATAACAATATATACACGACTTAATAGAAATAGATCCACGTATTTATGCAACTATTTAGAAGAAAAATGACATATAGATCTTAAATTACTGAAGCATACCTTCATTGTAAACACAATTCACATTCAAAAATATTCTCTACAATACATTCATAGCATGGCAACATTATAATCATAGATCTATCATTATTATCTACAAGTATAAATAGATCAAGCAAGTGTATTCATTAGTCTTCACAACACTTTCAGATCTATTAGATCAATGTCATATCCTTTCTTCCTAGAGCACACATGTTCTAGATCAAATCATTCATAAACAATTCGTTACTTGCATACTCAACACCTTGGTCTTCATCTTCTTCTGATAGTTTTTTCCTTAGCCAATACTTCATGCAAATCCCTTGGTTATGTGTGATGGGCCTCTAAATTAGACACAAATTAAGGCCCATATAACCTTTCTTAGGATCTTTTGGCTATATTAAACCTCTCCTTATACACTTAATACTTTTTTTTAGCTTTAATATCTTCTTAGGAAGGTTTAGAGATAATTGCATATTATGTGCCTAATATTATTTATTTTTGTAGAATATTGTGAGAATATTGGGGAGATTATGAAGATTTAGAGGAAATAACCTAGGGACTTCCTCCTTAGAGGAGGAGATAACCTAGGAGATTATGAAGATTTAGAGGAGGAGATAACCTAGGGACTTCCTCCTTGCTATAGGAGGAAAAATATTGCATAATGAGTGACCAAAGTCTCATGAAATTATTGACAAATTCTAAAGCTCCAGTGATTAAGAAAATATAGGAATGTGTTCCCTATCATTTAATGCATATTCCTATTGTTGGGAACCAGATCCACCATTTGAGAGATTTTGGAAGTGAAAGATTCCTCCTTTCATGGAGAATTCTACCCCGTCAATTTGTATAAGTACCAATTAAAATTTTCCTCTAGTTGCAGATTTTCAGTAGTCTTCTTGTGGATAAAACTTGTATTTTTACAGCTCCACTTTCATTTCTAGCATGGAAGTACATGGATTGATTCAAATAATGAAGTTTGGTGCGATTTTTAGCTTCTCAAGCTTGATATCCTTCATAGGACTCTGAGTATCCTTGGGCTTGGACATTCTATGAGCCTCAAAACCCTTTTGTATAATTTGTGTTTCTTCTTTTCACTTCTTATTCACATGCATCTCTTATTCTTGTTTTTCCTATTTCTACATTTAGTATTGATTCTTCTTTTTTTGTAGGATTGGGTTAAATTATTTAAGTAATTTTTCAGGTTTTTTATAGATTCACAATCATGATTTATCATTAGAAAAACTTTGAAAATTCATATTCATCATTAAGCTAATTGGATTGGTTTACTAGTTAACAAATCTAAATTTCTGGAAGTCCCTTGTAGCAAAAGAGTAGTAATTTTATTTTATTTTTTAGAAAGTGTTAATGAGCTTCATTTGAGTTTATTCCAATTGTATTAGTTCATAAAAAAATTTAAGTTAATAACAAAATTTACCTGATTGCATTTTCACTTGATTAGGTTAGGCTTTTGGTAGGTTAACTAGCTCACTAGTTCTTGAATTTTTAGTTTTTAGAGTAGTAATTTTCGGCTATTTTTTAGCACGTGATAACAAGGATATTTTGGAGTGATTACACCTGGAATGGAGACCTAATACATCCTAATTAATATTAAAAAAAAATCATCTCATTTGAAATTTATTTACTTGGGAATTTAGCAATATTCTCGCTCATGTAGCATTACATGCCTGTTGTGGCAATTGCATGCAGCAATCACCTATAGCAAACATGTAGCATCCCTTTCCTTCACCATTTTTTATCCCCACTACAAATTTTATTTTTTATAGATGAATAATGATCCCTAGGATCTAAATATATGATTGGGGAATACCAAATACCACTTAGGATTTTCCTTTTTATCCCCACACCACATCTCAACAATTTGGGTTAATGGACAAATTTATGAATTCAATAGCACAATAATGATTTCCTTGATTACCACACGAAGTACATAATGAATTCTGCCAATGGATCTAACCTATTTTGAATGCAATGATTGATTACATTCTCTTTTCTTTGTGCATGTTAGATTAGTTTACTTTCTTTATTTTTAAGTTAAAACTAGGTTCCCTTTTCAATACAACTTTCACATCTTGCAATTAGGCTAGTGTTTGATTTCCATTTCTACAATTAGGATTAGTGCTTACATTTGATAAAGTATCATTTCCATTTATACAATTATTTTAGGATATATTGCATGATATTCACTTCATTGCATCATATCAGATAGAAGGAAACATTGTGTGCTACACATATAGTACCGACACCTCTTAAGTTTGTACGAACCTCAGGTTGATAATTTGAGTTGAGGAGTGCTTGGGAGTTGCAACATTCTTGGTGAAATACCAGGGCCCGCCAATTTTTGGTGACATTTCTGGGGAGATGTCAAAGTACGCATTATTTTCTACCATAGTTAATTTATTTGTTTTACATTCTGCAAGAACAAAAATTTCATTAGGCATACTTCATTTCAAAAATATAAAATTGGATTTCATTAACATTCTTATCTAAAAAATAATAATTAAAAATAATTCTCCAACACCAACCCCCCCATTTGATCATGTGGTGTAGTAAGAACCACATCACCATCCACTTTTGCATGTAGAAGAAGAAGAGGTGGCATAGAAGAGAGAAGAAATGGATGGAGATGACAAAAGTGAAGAATATCCTCTTGGATTTCCCATTCAATATACCGATGTCAGTGTTCATATGAAGAACGTCCCTCCATATTTCCCTCTCAACTTCCATGGTATGAGGTCAGAGGATCCGAAAACCTTTCTCTTTCAAATTGAAATCCATTGTAGATCTTATGGATACTTACTTAACACTCAAAAGTTGAGATTGTTTCTGGAAATATTCATGGATAGTGTTCTTAAATGGTTCATGATTATAGGGACTAATTCAATAAGATCATGGAATAATATTTAAAAGGTATTTCTATAAAAATATAAACGTCATGATATTAAAGAAGAAATATTTAGAATCAACCAAAAATAAGATGAGACCCTTGAGGATATAATAGATATGTTTGTGTATAATGTTAAGAGGGGAAAATTACATCATATAGGACCTGACACACTAAAAACCTTCTTACTTAGAACAATTAGGGATGAGTCGATTGATCTCTTTGATCTCATAAGTAGAGGTGATGTATACCAATTATCATTTGAAGAAATTTTTGAAACATTCAAACACATATCAAGAAGAAGGGAAAGAGTAAGTAAATCAGCATCAAAATGGGTAAGTCAAGCTAAACTAGGAAATTTGTTTAATGAGTTCAAAAGAAAAATTCCTAGCAATCTAAGAGAACAAGTAGAAATGTTAAGAATGCAACATGAGGAAAAAGAAGATGGTGATATTCTTGTTTTCCATGCATAATCACATATTATTAAATATTTATGATTATTATCAAGGTGGAAGGAAGTTTACCAAGAGGAAAATGGAGTAAGTCAATCGCCAAAGTAGTTATGTTATGTAGCTCCAAGAAGACTATGGTAGCCTAGTCAACCTGGTGTAATGCAAGAGCCTAATTAATAATTTCCAGGTTATGCACATCCATCTCAAAGTAATTGGAACACAGACTTTCCTTGGAAACCTTGGCTATCTCAACCCCAAAACCAATCTTGGCAACAAGGTTGGAAAGAACCTTATGGGAGAAATCCATTATATCCTCAATATTATTCTCAATATCTTTCATACCCAACTACATTCTATCCCTACCATCCACCTCCACCACAACCACAACCCCAACCACATCCATCTCAAAGATCAACTCCCACTCAACTACCTATACCACAATTTCCAAACCCATAAAAGGAAGTAGCTAAGCACACTTACAATGTTGAGGTACAACACATCCTAACATATCCTCTTGATCTAAATGGTATTCATGCTAGCTCAGGAAGAGTATTATTCTCTTGATGTAATTAAAGGAAAACATTAAAAAAAAAGATTGAAATGGGAAGACCAAAGAATCATGGGTTGCACTTGATGAAGAGCATGCATTAGAATGAGAGATTGATAAAGTTCTCTCATGTTTACCATCAGTTCCACCATGTGTTTAAGAGAATAATCAACAAAATGAGGAAGATTTGGATGTCATGGTAGAAGAAGACATGAAGAATGATCCAGATGAGAAAGAAAACCAAGGGCATAAAGTCTATATTATGGTTTGGTTCCAGAATATCAATAAGATGGAGCATCAATCTCTTCTTCAACAGTACTTGATATCACCAAAGTCAAATAATTTTTTCTCTAAAATTCAGGTACATGTCAAAGCATACATTTGGAGCCTACACATGAGTTTATTTTTCATCCTTATGTGCACATGGCTCCATTGGAAGTATTCCTATACTTGAAAGAGATATTTTTTCTAAGTAGAGTAGGATAGAAATAGAAATTAAAATGAAAAATAAGAAGAAAAAATAAAATCTTAAGCGAAATCCTCCTTTGACGCTCCTAATATTGGTTCATTTATTGAAAACCTCCATGAGGCAGTCAATGGGTTGGAAAAAGAGAAAAAATACAAAAAGAAAATATCCTAGGTGAAAACATCTTTTGAGGTGCCTAGGTAGACCTACTAGTTGAAAAACTCGTTATGGTAGCTAGTAGGCCTAAAAGAAAAAAAATGAAAATAAATAAATTATTTGCTCCATGTATTGTTGGCATTATGTTTCTGGTATGGCTATATGTTACAGATGTTGTACTTGATGGCAACTCCCGTGGCAAGGCTCTCAATATGTTGAAAATTAAGAAGTACGCAGGAGATCAGTTCAGAAAGTGCGTACCTGCAGGTACACCGTGAAGGGACCGCGACCTAATATGAAGATAAGTCGTCCAGGAGGTGCGTACCCCAGTGCACACATTTCAAGGCAAAGAAAAGCACATGTGGGGTTTCTTATGTTTAACTAGCCGACGGTATTTGTGTTTCTATGGTTTTGGTTCGTGGTATTGATCCATGATTTTAGGAGGAGCTTGCCTATATAAAGCAAAGGAGATCACTTGGCTAAGTATCTTTTGCAATTGAATATCTTAAGATCTGAAATATTGGGTTATGGTCTTAAAAGCCTGATCTATATGAAGTTGAAAGTGAATCTCTGAAGGGTGATCTCTCGAGCGCATGATCAGATCTGGGCATCTGAGCATCTGTGCCACTCTGGTGGACTGCCTATTCAGCCCTAATCAGAAGTACGCAGGTGTTTAACAGGAGAGCGACGTGGGTACGCAGAGCAGAAACAGAAGATCTGCGTGGGTACGCAGAGAAGAAATAGGAGATCTGCGTGGGTATGCAGAGCAGAAACAAGAGACCTGCGTGGGTACGCAGAGCGACGAGGGTTCAGGTGCGTACGCACAATAACTGTACGTGACGGGATAGTATGTCTGGGTGCATACCTACAGCAATAGTACGCGGCATAATAGTGTCTCTGGGTGCGTACCTGCAGTAACAGTAAGTAGCGCGGTTGAAGAAACAGTGCGTGGACACGCAGTGCAGTAGAAGGGTCTCTGTGGGTATACGCAGGGGAGCAGAAGGTGAAGTGCGTACGCACGCAGACCAGAGAAAGAACTGCGTATCTGTCTTAAGACATTTTGTTTGGCTGTATTTTTCTGTTGATAAGGTGTTCTGGGTTTGGTTCTATTATTGTTGATCTGGTTACTACAGTTGACTGGGTGATTTTCTTATACTTGATGATCATTTGATGCTTATGGATCCAGTTTGAAAATTTATGAAAAGTGGTCCTTGTAAGAAAAGAAGTAGGGGGTTGTAGCTCCCTTCCAGGAGAGACTGAAAACGAGAGAGAGAGTTGTAGCTCTTTGCAGGTTGCAGCCTGCGTACTGGTAAAGGACTGCACCAGTACAAAACCATTGTAAAAGGAGTTTCTAATTTGAAAGAAGATAGAGACATATTGCAGCAGGTGGTTTTCACCCACATTGGGTTTCCACCTTACATATTGTGTTCTTTGGTGTGACTATCTGTTTTCTTTGTTCATGCTCATTATTTTATGGTACTGACATGCAAAAATAATTCAAAGAACAAATAAGGAAGATTTATTAAAAGAATTAGATAATACTGATTCACCCCCCCCTCTCAGTATTATTTCCAACAATTGGTACCAGAGCAGGTCCTTCAGAGAAGCTTGATCGCTTGAAGGTAGATCGTTCATCATGAGCAACTACGAGAGAGAAGCATCAATGAGGCCACCAGTTTTTGATGGGACAAACTTCAATTATTGGAAGGTAAGAGTTACTGCCTATCTTCAATCTCTTGGTACAGAAGTTTGGGACATCGTAGAGACAGGCTACGCTTTTCCTTCAGCTACTCCTACAGATGCAGTCGAGAAAAAGAAGTATGAAACAAATGCGAAAGCAGTCAGTACCCTATTAGGATGTATATCCCAATCGGAATTCATGAAGGTAATGCACTATAAATCCGCAAAAGAGATATGGGACAAAATTGTCACGAGCTATGAAGGAGATGAACAGGTAAAGCGTGCTAAACTTCAAACTCTCAGGATTCAGTATGAGACTCTCAAGATGTATAATGATGAAAGTGTGGCTAACTATTTTCTTCGGGTAGATGAGATTGTTAATTGTATGAAAAATTTGGGTGAAGAAATAAAAGAGGCTATTGTGGTTGAAAAGGTTCTAAGATCATTGTCCCCCAAGTTTGAATCTAAAGTATCTGCAATAGAAGAAAAGGAAAATCTACGAATTCTTACTATGTCTCAGCTACATGGAATTCTAACTGCTTATGAAATGAGAAAGGGAGGTCCATCAGACAGAAGAGAAGCTGCTTTCAAGGCATCAGGCAAAGGAGATTATTATGAAGCAAGCCACGTCCCAGAAGAAGAGGAAGAAGAATCAAATTTTGTCAGAAATCTTCAAAGGGGTTCTGGAAGGTTCAGAGGTAAGTTACCTTTTAAATGCTTTGCTTGTGGAAGAGTAGGTCATTATGCTGCAAAATGTCCTTATAAGGATAGAGGAAAGGAACCTGCTAGATGGAACAAGAAACAGAGTGCAAATAAGAAAAGCTACTACACTCATGAAGATAGTGATGGTCTATCAAACAGTGATGAAGATGAACAAGGTAATGAATATAAATTGTTAATGGCATTTGAAGATGATGATTATATGGATGCTATAGATGTGGATAACCTTTATGAAGAAATTACTAGACTCAAGAGATGTATAGAAGAAAAGAATATGATCATTGATACTCTACAATTTCAAATTGATGAAAAGGAAAAACATCTTGAAAAATTAGAAGGTGCAATTGTCGGTCTTAGAAAAGAGATTGAGAAAACAAAAGCTATTAATCTTAAGTTTGTCAAAGGATCTGAAACTTTGGATGAGATTATCAATGTGCAGCGGTCTCCACTAAACAAGACAGGTCTGGGCTATAATGGAGAAACTTCTCAAGCATCCACCTCAAAAAGTTATCTTGATGCAGCAAGAATAAATGAGCAAAAGCACAATGAAGACCATCAGGTAAAGCAGGGACGAATTGCAAACAGAAACTATCAGGGGCAATCCATCTTAAGGGTGAACAAAAGCTACAACCAGCCACAGGTAAAATCTTCTCAATTTGGTTCAAGAATAGATGACAATAGAAATTACAATCAATTGGCTGGTAGATTCGATAACCGCAGAAGTTTCTTCAATGGACAATGCTTTTCTTGCCATAACTTTGGTCACAAAGCAGCTCAATGTGTTGCATATAAAACGATCATGACTAGGGAAGCTCAAAAACAAATAAGTATGACCAGGATTACAAAAAGGACCTATAACAACTTTTCGGTTCTTGAAAATGAAGTTGAATGTTCTATTTGCAATAACTTTGGTCATGAAGACTCGGAATGCAGGAGCAGGTTTCAGCAGAAAAAGGAACAAGCCTCAAGCACCAAAACATGGAGAATAAAGGAACCACAAATAGAAAGATGTGGGATAGCATTTTATGCAGAGGGACAGGAAAATCTATGGTACATTGACAGTGGATGTTCGAAGCATATTACAGGTGATAAAGAAAAACTTGAGTCATATTCTGCTCTAGAAAAAGGAAAGAAAGTCTCTTTTGGAAATGATACTCCTGCAACTATAAAAGGAAAAGGCATTGCTCAGTTAAAAGAAAAGGTCAAGGCTGGAAATGTTTTGTATGTTGATGGATTGAAGCATAATCTTCTAAGTGTCAGCCAGATGTGTGATCAAAGAACTGAGGTTATATTCAGATCAAATGGATGTCTTGTTCGTGATCTTGATACAATAAAACAGTGATCAAAGGCAAAAGAACTCCAAATAATCTGTACATATTTGAAGAAGGACAACAACAATGCTATCTGAGCAAGGATGATGAGCACTGGTTATGGCATCGGAGGTTGGGACATCTAAGCTTTTCACAAATAAGGAAAGCATGCAAATATCAGGCAGTTCGCGATCTTCCAGATATCAAAATTCCTGACAACACCATATGCAAATCATGTCAGTTTGGAAAACAAACCAGAACTAACTTTCCAGAGAAAGAAGGATCAGCTAGCATGCCTCTTGAGCTAGTACATACAGATACATGCGGTCCTTTCAGGAAAATAACACCTAGAGGAGAAGAATACTTGATATTATTCATTGACGATTTCTCCAGGTTTGTCTGGTTAGGACTTATGAAGCACAAAGATGAAGCATTCGAAAAATTCAAATCCTTCAAAGCCTTGGTTGAAAATGAATCAGGTCACAAAATTAAGTGCCTCAGATCCGACAGAGGTGGGGAATTCACTTCAAATGAATTTTTCGATTTCTGTGAAGAACATGGGATAAGAAGATAATTCTCTACAGCAAGAACTCCTCAGCAAAATGGAGTTGTGGAAAGAATGAACAGAACAATCCAACAAATGGCTCGTGCTATGCTTGATGAGTCAGGAACTCCCGCAACTTTCTGGGTGAAGCTGCACATGCTACAGTTGTTATTCTCAAGAAAACAAATGTCCGGGTGAACAGCACTCAAACTCCTCATGAGCTCTGGAGTGGTAGGACTCCTTCGGTAAAGCACTTCAAAATCTTTGGGAGCAAATGCTATATCAAGAATACTGATGAGCAGCTTGGCAAACTTGAACCTAGAGCAGATGAAGGCATTCTTCTTGGTTACTCTCCACATAGCAAAGCATACAAATGCTACAATAAAAGACTTGGCAGAATTGTTGACAGCATTGATGTAGTGGTTGATGAGAAGGGATACATTCCTAGGCAAGTACATCATGAAGACATCGAAGAAGATGAAGGCTACCCTCAACGACAGAATGATGAAGAAGAAGAACCTCAAGAAGAACCAGAGGAGTAAACAAGAATAGAAGAAAAGACTCCATCCAGATATGTTCAGAAGAATCATCCAGAATCTCAGATTATGGGGCAGAAAGAAGCAGGTGTACAAACAAGAAGAACAGTTGCAGAAGCTTCAAGCTATTTTGCATTACTCTCTTCTACTGAACCACAAAATGTGAAAGAGGCATGCAAAGATGAATGTTGGGTGAAAGCAATGGATGAAGAACTTGAGCAGATAAAAAATAACAACACTTGGGAGCTGGTTCCTAGACCAAAGGATAAGAATGTTATCGGAACAAAATGGGTCTTCAAAAATAAATTGAATGAAAATGGAGAAGTAATTAGAAACAAAGCCAGACTTGTTTGTAAAGGGTATGCGCAGCAAGAAGGAATAGACTTTGAAGAAACCTTTGCTCCTGTTGCAAGACTTGAGGCCATCCGAATGTTCCTTGCTCTCTCAAGTTTTCAAAACTTCAAAGTATTTCAAATGGACGTGAAATCAGCCTTTCTGAATGGAGACTTGGAAGAAGAAGTATACATTGAACAGCCAGATGGGTTCATTCTTGGAAATGATCCAAATCTTGTATGCAGATTGAAAAAGGCTCTCTATGGTCTCAAGCAAGCTCCAAGGGCTTGGTACTACCGTTTGGACAAATATCTTCATCAACAAGGCTTTTCAAAAGGATCAACAGATAGCAATCTTTATATAAAAGTTGAAAATGACAAATTGCTAATACTTGTTGTGTATGTAGATGACATTATTTTTGGCAGCAATGAAGAAGCTATGAGTCAAAGCTTTGCCTTGGTCATGCAGAAAGAATTTGAAATGTCCTTGCTAGGAGAACTGACATATTTCCTTGGTTTGCAAATCCAACAAAAAGAAGGAGGAATCTTCTTATCTCAAACCAAGTATCTCAAACATATTTTGAAGAAATATGGCATGGAAGATGCAAAACCAGTATGTACACCCATGGTCACAGGATGTAGCCTCAGTACAAATAATGAATCTGCAGCAGTACATCAACCAACCTACAGATCTATGATTGGAAGTTTACTTTATTTGACAGGTACCCGACCGGACATCATGCATGCAGTTGGAATAGTTGGAAGATTTCAGGCAAATCTGAAGGAGACTCATCTTCAGGCAGTGAAGAGAATTTTCAAATATCTTCAAGCGACTCAAAATTATGGCTTATGGTATCCTAGAGATACAGATCTTACACTTCATGCTTATACAGATGCAGATTGGGCCGGAAGCGTGGATGACAGGAAAAGCGCAAGTGGTGGTGCGTTCTTTATGGGTTCCAGACTGGTATCTTGGTTCAGCAAGAAACAGAGTTCGATTGCCTTGTCTACAGCTGAAGCGGAATATGTTGCTGCTGCATCTTGTTGGACCCAACTCCTTTGGATGATGCAGACTTTGCAGGATTTTCAAATCACTTGTACACCACCTATCCCCATCTTATGTGATAACACAAGTGCAATCAGCATCTCAAAGAATCCTGTTATGCATTCAAAAACCAAGCACATACCAATCAAGTATCATTTTCTCCGGGAACAAGTGCTTGAACAGAAGGTCAAGTTGGAGTATGTTCCTTCTAAGGAACAAGTTGCTGATATACTCACCAAACCATTGCCCAGGGACACTTTTGAATACCTCAGGCAAAAGCTAGGGGTTGTTGATGCATCATCTTATTGTTGAACCTATTTTGATTGATGGTTGTATATGCATACATGAGCTGGGTGGCTAATTGGTTGAAGATTGATGGTACAAGTTCAGGGGGAGCATATAATGCATTGTTGGCATTATGGAGTATGTGCAGAAGGAGATCATGGAAGTAGCTGCAATATGTCTCTATCTCTTTCATGGTGGATTATGGTTTTTTGCTGCAGATCTGGTTCATATTCAGGGGGAACATGTTCTTAGGGGGAGCATAACCCTTTGCCCTTGATGTCAAAGGGGGAGAATGAAGCTGAAGTTTGTGAGGTTGCCATCAAGTCCAAAGGGGGAGATTGTTGGCATTATGTTTCTGGTATGGCTATATGTTACAGATGTTGTACTTGATGGCAACTCCCGTGGCAAGGCTCTCAATATGTTGAAAATTAAGAAGTACGCAGGAGATCAGTTCAAAAAGTGCGTACCCGCAGGTACACCATGAAGGGACCGTGGCCTGATACGCAGATAAGCCATCCAGGAGGTGCGTACCCCAGTGCATACATTTCAAGGCAAAGAAAAGCACACGTGGGGTTTCTTATGTTTAACTAGCCAACAGTATTTGTGTTTCTATGGTTTTGGCTCGTGGTATTGATCCATGATTTTAGGAGGAGCTTGCCTATATAAAGCAAAGGAGATCACTTGGCTAAGTATCTTTTGCAATTGAATATCTTAAGATCTGAAATATTGGGTTATGGTCTTAAAAGCTTGATCTATATGAAGTTGAAAGTGAATCTGTGAAGGGTGATCTCTCGAGCGCATGATTAGATCTGGGCATCTGAGCATCTGTGCCACTCTGGTGGACTGCCTATTCGGCCCTAATCAAAAGTACGCAGGTGTTTAACACGAGAGCGGCGTGGGTACGCAGAGCAGAAACAGAAGATCTGCGTGGGTACGCAGAGAAGAAACAGGAGATCTGCGTGGGTACGCAGAGCAGAAACAGGAGACCTGCGTGGGTACGCAGAGCGACGAAGGTTCAGGTGCCTACGCATAGTAACTGTACGCGGCGCTATAGTATCTCTGGGCGCATACCTATAGCAATAGTACGCAGCGTAATAGTGTCTCTGGGTGCGTACCTGCAGTAACAGTAAGCAGCGCGGTTGAAGAAACAGTGCGTGGACACGCAGTGTGGCAGAAGGGTCTCTGCGGGTATACGCAGGGGAGCAGAAGGTGAAGTGCGTACGCACGCAGACCAGAGAAAGAAAAAATGTGTATCTGTCTTAAGACATTTTGTTTGGCTGTATTTTTCTGTTGATAAGGTGTTCTGGGTTTGGTTCTATTATTGTTGATCTGGTTACTACAGTTGACTGGGTGATTTTCTTATACTTGATGATCATTTGATGCTTATGGATCCAGTTTGAAAATTTATGAAAAGTGGTCCTTGTAAGAAAAGAAGTAGGGGGTTGTAGGTCCCTTCCAGGAGAGACTGAAAATGAGAGAGAGAGTTGTAGCTCTCTGTAGGTTGCAGCCTGCGTACTGGTAAAGGACTGCACCAGTACAAAACCATTGTAAAAGGGGTTTCTAATTTGAAAGAAGATAGAGACATATTCCAGCAGGTGGTTTTCACCCACATTGGGTTTCCACCTTACATCTTGTGTTCTTTGGTGTGACTATCTGTTTTCTTTGTTCATGCTCATTATTTTATGGTACTGACATGCAAAAATAATTCAAAGAACAAATAAGGAAGATTTATTAAAAGAATTAGATAATACTGATTCACCCCCCCTCTCAGTATTATTTCCAACATGTATTTCTCTCTTGTGAATGCAAGTGCTCTCCAACCTTTGCAAGTAACAAAAACAAGTTAGCCACCAAAAGAAAAGTTGATCAAAAACCTAGTCAAAGAAAGTCAAACTCGGGCTTTGTCCTCCTTTCCTTAAGTGTTGCAATAGGACCAAGGCCATATCAATCCATCACCCTCATCCATTTCCACCATCCACCCATCATTTCCAATATTTCCCCATTCATTTTCCTCGTCGTCCTAAAATGCTACAAGAGGATTTTATTTTGCTACAGGAGGCCAAAATACACAAAGCGGAAATTTGTTTTTATCATATCTTGAAAACCATGCATCCATTGGCCGATTTGTTTCATGGGCAGATTCACATGGATGATGTTAACATGCTCAAGAAATTTCAGCAAATTCTAGTGGACACTTTTCAAGAAATCTGCCTCATCACCTACCTCCATTTTCAGGTTTTCTCGAGATTTAGGCATCAATTGGATAATATGTTTTATGGGGATGTGCATAAGGATGATGGAAACATGCTAAAAAATATTCAGGTCAATCTAGTCTATCATTTTCGAGATATGAATAAAACAATTATGTTAAAGGAGAATGTCCTAAAATTCTACAGGAAAGACCAAAATTGCTACAGAAGCTCACCTACAAGCTCTCCTCTATCCTTCCATCCATACCATCTCATACACACCCCCCTTAATTATATAACCGTCCCTCTCCACCCTCCAATCAACCAAAAAGTCAAATTTCAGCTCCTGACTATAATGTTATAGGAATGTCCTATAATTCTATAGGAGGTCTTGTAATGCTACAAGAGGAGTTTGCACAACTACATGAGGGAGATCCAATGACAAGAATACCCCAAGAGGCCATGATGCCTTGAGGAAATTATGAAGAAGGCCCTCCAATGATTTACTCATCACCCATCCATCACTCATCTACTCCATTTCACCTAAACTTGCTCAAAATGTTCACTTTGTCCTACCTAAAAAACCACACAGAGACCATTGTTCTCCAATTTTCCATTCTTCACACTACCTCCTCATGAATCCAACCTTGTTTAGATGTATTTTCATCACTCTCATCAACAATACCATGCCAGGTGAAGACTAGAAGAAAGTATCAAAAGGTTGCTACATGAAGAAACTCCTCTTGTAGCAACATGTGTAGTGAAACGAATTCTCGGATATTTTTTCTCCCCCACCAACAGGAATCAGGAGGAAGCAATGTATGCACCCAAGAATGGACTCATCACCCTCAGATAAGCACTCCACTAATATATGAAACTCAATGATGAGAGAAGCACTTGCACACACACAGAAACATCACCATTCAAGCTGCAATCCAATTCAGAAGACATGCAAAAAAACCTTACATCTTTTTAGAAATAACATGTGATCAGCTACAACCCTCACATCAAGAGAATCTCAAGAGCATAGCAACAACACCAACAATAAAACCTAGAGGACCTCCAATAGATTATCACATGTAGCTTCATGATCATCAAAGGCAGCCTGCAAAACTACAGCAACGTCCTGCACAAAAAAGGACACTCATGGTAAGAAATAGTATGAAACTCTCTAACCTCATGTTACACCTGACAAATCCCTCTTGTGGAAAAGAGCGATCTCCCTAGATCCTTGAGAGAAATAGACAAGGCAATTGAACTGACTCTTTCCCTAAGTTGAACTTGTTTGAATTATAAGAATTAAAGCTAATGGATGAGCCTTTTACCTATTTCACGAAATGCTCGATGAAAATCCCTTTTTGTGATTTAATGGAGCTCTTCAATTCTTGATAAGACCTACAAACATTGATCATAAAAGAATGAAATTCACATGTGATATAATAATCCAAAGAAATTAACCTAATCATCAACGAAATTATGAATTGAATTTACCTTAATAAACATTATAAACAATTGTAAAACATTCATTATTCCCATAAGACAAATCAATGGGATAAAATGTTCATTTGTATTAATCGATGATTAAGAGGAGCCTCACAACCTTCGCCTTGATCCCATGAGGTCCCAACCAAATTCCTTCAATCTCCTCCTTAGACGACAATCTTTCCAATCTCAAACCAACAGCATAAGTTTATCTTCTCTGAGTTCTGACCTTCTCAATCCCTCTACCCTCTTGTCATTTTATAGGCCAAGAGCAGGAAGTTTCAGATCCAAAAGAAGAGGATGAGAAACCTTCATTGAGGGATTAGTTTACGATGAGAAAATGGATGAGGATGCATCATATGAGGGTTATAGTTCGAATAGTCATCACATGGAAGCTTTCAGTTGGGAAATATTCGACCAACTATGTTTCTAGAATGTACATTTTATTTTTATTTCTTGAATTCCCCTACGCAATTTTTTAGCGGCAGATAGAGCACATCTCTATGTTTTTCTCAGAGTAAATTCTAGTGCATCTACGGGAAACTCTAGAAAAATCAGCGAAGGTGGAGCTTAACAAGGTGGGACAACTATTTTCCCCAAATTTCTCATCAATTCCAAAATATTTTGGGTTCATTGAATTCTAAGGGATCTGGTTCAAACATCTTCATGGATTGTAAAAAGACCCATAAACTGATCAAGTTTCATTCCGACAAATTGACATATAACAAATTCCCCCCTAATGTGTGAAGTCTGTAAAAACAAGTTTAAAAGATTGAAGTGCTTTATCATTCGAAGGATCAGATCAGAGGCAATATTTAGAAAGATGCATTGAACATTCAAGGATTACAATGCAAATATATATCAAAAATAATCTTTGAGGCAGGTATTCCCATGCTCAGAGTAAAGCGAACTCAATGAACAAGCATGGAAAAACTAAGATCATATAGACGGTAGACACAGAATGGACGCAACCATGTCTCTACATAATCATGAATATAAAATCTCCTCTCAACTAGGATTGATGAAACAAGATCAGGGTCTTGATCTCCACCTCTTGATCCACAGTACGAATATAACTATGTGAGTGAATATTTCCAAGTTGAACATGGCAAAAACCACTTGATTACTGGTCAATGATGTGAACCATTAACAAGTGTGAGAGAAATGACCATTAATGACAATAGTTTTCAAGGTACTTCCTATACAATCTATGAAGTGTGAATATGTGATCTGAAGTCAAACACTCATAGAATCATTCGATCGAAGACCAATGATGAGAACCCATCGTGGAAAGTGAGAAACCTACCATTAAGGTGTGCATGCTTCAAGGTACTGAAGATTTCTAAATTAGCATCCTAAATAATGAGTTGAAGCCGATAGGAAGTGATCCATCTTAGGAAAGCCTATGACAAGAAACTTAATGTCAAGTTTTGGAAATAGTTTGCAAAGAATGACTCAAGGATGGTTGACGCCATTGAAGGCATAGAGTTTGCAAGTGGGTTTTAAACTAAGGTTGAACTTCTCTTGAACACATAATAGCACAACAATGACTTGACAGCATTTGACTTAATGATAACACTAGAAACCATGAAGGCATTTTTCAATGAGGTTTGATTAAATTTAAGGAAAATGAATTTCCCAAACCGGACATGAGTGTGATGGAGTGTTGTGTTCAAGAGTGACTTGCTACCTTTTAAAAATGATAATGTAAAATGGACACCTTTTCCCAATTTACCCCCACCATTACTAGCAAGAACCTCTTTATTTTTTACAAGCTTGAGGAGGATAACATATGCTTAGACTGTAAGCTCACCCTTCAGATGAGTCCATCGAAGTTTTTTAACGAACCCTAAGAAGGAATGGTTCAGTCCCATTATGCTTAACGGGTCCTATATTCTTTAGTTTCTTATGAGTCCAGGAATGGGGTAACTCCATGTCATTTTCTTTTAAGAGTTTGAAAAAAACACAGAAAGGAAACACATTTAGTTATTTTACGGTAAAATTTTAACGAGCCCAGAGAAAGTAAAGCTTGGAATTTTTCAAATTTTAGAGAGTCAAAAGAAAAAAATAAGAAAACTTTGTCAAGTTCTTTTTCGTCAGTTTTAGTCTCTCAGGTCCGAAAAGGATAAAACAACACAAGAGAGAACTCTATTGACCATGTTTGGTCAACATATACCTTTTTTGTAAATAGTCCTAACTCTGTCTGTAAAAGGGGTAAACTTATAATGAGTGGACGGTTGTTCATTTACTTTTAAGAGTTTGAACAATCAAGTACTTGACGACCTTTTCATTTTGAAAGAGTTTGAAAAGGGCCTAAACAAGGACTCCATGATTTTCTCTTTTCGTAATTATTTAACAACATGAAAAGTGATAAAAGTTTTCTAAAATGTCAAAATCATTCATCTTCACTCCGTAACTTATCCTACACATTTAAACTCAATAAATCATCATAACTGTTAAAAACATGTCATTTTCCCTCGCAAAAGGTTTTAAACATAAAAAATAATAATTTTTAGCTCCAAAAAACTTATAGAAGTGGGAAAAGGTAAATTATTTTCACGATTTTAATTTTTACCATTTGACAGCAGAGAGAGGAGTTTTTACCACCAAACTTCCAAGACTGTTTCTGAGCTA
Organism: Pinus tabuliformis; assembly: GCA_031772625.1. Taxonomy (NCBI): domain Eukaryota; kingdom Viridiplantae; phylum Streptophyta; class Pinopsida; order Pinales; family Pinaceae; genus Pinus; species Pinus tabuliformis. The sequence goes on along the minus strand of CM062810.1, from coordinate 997,890,511 downwards.
ACTGGTGGACGAAATCATGCACAGTTTCTTCTAGGTAGAGCATCTCTCCTTCACTTAGCTTTTTATCCATTTAGAATTTCATTTTAAGCCTTCATTTATTTTTGGGGGCAAAATTATGTTAAAAAATGCACCCTCGGCCCTGCGCTGCTTCTTTTCAGTTGGGCCCACACAGGACGATAAAATTTTCCACACGGAAAATCACGACCTGCATGGTATATTACCGGAAAAAAATGCACATCTGCACTCTGTCTATGAAACAGAGGCCGTACAGGCGCCGTGAGTTTATGTTTAAACAAGTTTTGATCCCAAAAAAACATGAGATGAGTTTCTAAAATGATTCTAATCCCTTTAAAATGGTCATTTAAGGTCATTTAATTTCTGAAAATGGAGTGGAGGGAAAGATAGCATGAAGCCAATGATTTGGAAGTTTTTCTAGTTCTGGCCACCATGCAAGCTCTCAGAACTTATGGCCTCCTAAAATATTGGCTTATTTTTGGGATGAAAGCTCAAGTAGATCTAATGACGTTGTTGGTAAGGACCTGGAATGCCTAGGAACAATGTTTTCGGATTATCGATCATCACGTTAACATTTACGCCAATCACATCTACTTCTTGACTAGGTTGTCTCATCAGAGAGTCAATCTTTCACTATTCATACATAGGTCGTGAGGAGATACTATTTATGGGTATCTACAGTGATTTTGCAGGCGTGCACCACACAAGGATGGGAGAATTTATATTCATACCATTGAGCTCTTGCTCGTGAGGACCATTACTTTCATTTTTTACAAATTGTGTGGTAGTGATGCCCTTCATTTAGTCACATGGGTACAGATGCAAACTATCATGGAATGTTGGGAATCCACAGTGTAAAACTAGTGTAAGGAAGTGGTGGTGAACATGAAGGGCCAACTGACTAGGTAGAAGAATGGAAAACTGAAGAATTTCGGTTATGGTACCATTCTTGTTGCTTTTTCACGAGAGAGGATTCCTATCCTCTGACCACAGTAAATTCTAGCAGATGAGGGGGGTTCCATGGGTCCACACATGATGAGGTGGGTTGCACTTATGGCATGCCATGGAGGTGATTCACTAGTACTGAGGTATACTGTAGAGTTCTTTGACTGGTTAGGCCAATAGATTGTTTCGATTGAGGACTTTAGTATGTAGAGATGAATTATGGAGGTGACCCTAATATCCCACTTCCAGTAGAAACTTAGAGGGGTGATCTAGGTAAGAATTTGTTTTCATTTTGATATATTTCCAAATTTTTAATATTTTATGTGTTTTTTGTCTTCAAAGGTTAATTATCCTAAATGCATGTGCAAATATGGGTCCAACCCAACCTGCCTTGTTGAGACAATTTGATAGATGAGGTTAGAAGCCTATAGCAGCTGCAATAGTGAACCCGTCGGTAGAGGATATCTTGACAGAGTTGGAACACAACCTTGAGAGGTTGACTTTGAAAATCCTAGAGACTGGGACTGATGACATTCATCGCACCTATCAGAGACATGTAGTTTGGGTTCTAGGGCCCCTCAGATGTTTTCTCAGTTGAGTTGCTCATGCTATCGTTTGTTATCATGAGTATCATCATGCTTAGTTGTTCTAGTTTTTAGGACCACATTTTTACTTTTGGTGTCAACATATTTGGAAAATAAAAGGCCATGGGTCGTTATGTCCTCAGATGACATGTTTTGTAGACACGCACTTTTATACAAACTCTATTCTAATGAAAAATCTCCTACTTTTGCCTATTATTTTTCTTGATAAATGTATGAATGAATATTTATTTAATTTACAAATGTTGAAAATGTATATTTAACACAAGATTCTCCAATGCATCTGTCAATGTTTTAAATATCTCATAATGTGTTCATATTTGATATAATCAAATTGTCTTTCCAAAATACGAACTCGTAAAAATACTCTTAACATGGTTGGGCTCCTTACTATATAGACATCATTTAAATGTAATACCATGAGCTCTAAATCTAACCTAATGGTCAAACGTCAGATATCAAATGTGATGGCATCAAATAATAGCTCAATGACTACGCTATATTCCACTGTGTTGTTGGTAGTTTTAGCCAGACATATTCCATGAATAGAGAGTAGGTCATCACTGGGTGAATAGATAATCCTAGTTGCGGAAGATAAATTATGAGTACTACGAATAGCACCATCATCAAAGCCAATGTAAGTATGACAGAACGTCGACATATGTAAATCAAGTATAAAAAAGAGTTAAGCAGGAGAAGTAATAGAAAATGCAAAAAACATTATCTGTCACACATACCTAGAAAAGCAGTGAATAATGTACAGATCTTCACCAAACTTTTATGCATAATATTTCTTTAGGTAAAGACCATTTCTAGGCTTTCTGAAAGGAATACCATCGTAATCAACCATATTATAAGCGCCTTTAGCTAATACATGTTTTATGATGTAAGGGCCATGCCACATGGGTTCGAATTTTCATGCACCTAACTTGTCATGAGCTTGATTATAAACCAACACTAGGTCACCTTCTGAATATGAACGAGGATTAACATTTTGATAAAACTAACCTTTGACACATTTTTTGTGAGCTTCATTAGCCAGTACGACATCATGGTAATTTTCATCTAAATGTGCTAAATGCCCAAAGCATTCTTTGTCCATAGAGGTAGCAGGTAATAATTCGATAGCTAGTTTTAGGGATTGGATTTCACATTAAATGGATAATACTGCTTCGAAATCGGAAACAAGTTGGAAAGGAGTAAAACTAGTCAATGTTTTCGCAGTAGTACAGTAAGCCCACAGTGCTTAAAAGAGAATAGAATGCGAGTTTCCTTTATGTATACCTACTATCTGTTTAATCATGTTGGTTAAAACTTTGTTGAGAGCTTCAACTTGACCATTAGCTTGTGGATAATATGGAGTAGAGCTATCATGGTGAAGGGCAAGTTGTGCAGATAGTTCAACCATCATAAAGTTATGAAAATGACTACCATGGTCTATAACAATAGCTTGTGGGACACCAAACCAAGCAATCACATGATTGAAAATGAAAATTGTTGTAGTTTCATTGTCATCTCTATATGTACACATCGCCTCGGCCCATTTTGTAAAGTAATCGACTGCAAGGATAATATACCCATGCCCCCTGACCAGGTGAGGGTTACAGGTGAAGAAGTCGATTTCCCATTTGGTAAAAGGACCAACAAGTATGATAGGGTGAAATGGAGCTAGAGATGCTCGCATTTTGCGATCATATATTTGGCAATTATGGAATTTCTAGATTGTAGTAATGCAATTTTTAAACATTAATGGCCCAAAATAGCCAGCACGTAATATCTTTTGGGAAGTAGCATACCTAAACATGTGACCACCACACGGTATAGAGTGGTAGTCGTTTAATGGTTTTTCAGCCTCTTGAAGAGTCAAACAACGTTGAAATATAGAATGCGCATCACGACAATAAAGAGTGTTTCCAATAATATTGTATTGTTTGGATTGGTATCAGATTCGACGATGATCAATTTTGGATAACTCGGGCCTAAAATTTTGTGTTTTTAGATATATAATGTTATCTCCATACCATGGATCTGACATACTAATAAGAAAGAGATATTTGTCAGCAAAAGAATATTCTGCTACAGTTTCTATATCAGTATGAGGAAAGTCACACAATAGTTTGGCGAAAATCAAAGATTCTTTGATTTGGATCTTTCAAATTCTAAATAAAAATCTTGTAAGATAACTATCCACTTGGAGTACTTTCCCCCTAGCAATTGTTTAGTGATAATGTACATCATAGGGTTGCAATCTGAAATGACATTTGTTTTTTGGAGAAGTTTATAGTGACAGAATCATTGAACAACTTATATAGATGCCAAGGCTAGCTTCTCCATATGTGCATATTTAATCTTCATTTTAGTGAGACTCCTACTCAAATAGTAAATCACATGTTCGTTGGTAGAATCATCCCCTTGGACTAACACCATGCCAATGGTGGCATCAGATGCAGCTAAGTACAAAGAGTAATCTTGATGAAAATCGAGTGGATTCAGTAATGACGCACTTGTTAGTGTGTGTTTTAATGCATCAAAAGCTTTATTAGCAAGCTCATCCCAGTAAAATGGAATGCCCTTTTTCAACATTCGAGTAAAACCCTGGGTTAGTTCAACATTATGCAAAAAGATTAATTTGCCTCACAAACATTGGAGTTGAATAAAGCTATAAGGAACAGGAAAATTCCGAAATGCCTCTACCTTGAGGGGGTCGATACGAATGCCTTCTTTCGAAACAACGAAACCTAGAAGCTGACATGATTGCACACAAAAAACACATTTGTGCGGATTCAAGCAAATATTGTAGTTTTCGTACCTAATGAAAATTGTTTTTAAGTGAAATGGGTGATCCTTCCTTTTCATTTAATGAGTTGATAGGTCATCTAAATAAGGCTGAAAAATATGCTTGATATTGTGGAATGTATAATACATTACTCGTGAAAAGTCGCGGCAACATTTTTTAGGCCAAATGGAAGTTTGCAATAAGAGAAAGTTCCCCATGGGCATATAAATGCAGTTTTATATTGACTAGCGGAGAGTATGTTTATCTGATTGTAGCTAGAAAATCCATCAATGAAGGAAAAAATTTCATTCCAGCATAGTCATGGACAATTTGGTAGATATATGGAGTTAGATAATTGTCCTTAGGACAAGCTTTATTAATATCTCGATAATCAACACATACTAGAATAGTTCCTTGTTTTTTATTAATGTGCACAATATTTGATACCCAATCAGTTAAAGGAACAAGGTAGATAAATCTTTCTTTCGGCAACTTTTCAACCCCAGTCTTGATAGCGACAACTTTTCGAGGATGTATAGGATGTAATAGTTGTCTAATGGTCTTAGCATCTAGATAAGTTTTTATTTCATGTACAACTATGATAGGGTCGATTCCTGGCATTTCTTCGTATTACGAGGAAACAATGTCGCAAAATTCCTAAAATAGGGATTTTTATGTTTGAATCTCTTCTAAAGAACAAGAAGCTCCTATATGAAAATTTTTAGTTATCCTGGGTTTCATTGAGATGTCTATGGGTATTGTTGTCAATATGTTCCATAAATTATGTTTAGAACTGGAAGAAAGGGTGGATATTGGGCATTGAGGATCACTAAGGGTCTCAGATGAAAACATAGACGAGAAATTATTCTCAATTTTTTCGAAGGATGGAAAGAAGGTTGAACTAGGATGAGTATCATTCCATGGAATTTCGTCAAAGGTCATAACTTCTATAATCCCTTCATCAGTTAAAAAATCAGTGTTAAAAGGATCAGGCATAGAGATTGGTTCCAGGCATGACAAATGAGAATATTCCTCAATAATCGTATTCATTCGATTGCATTCAGATGTTGATGAGTTGGAAAAAGACTTAATTGCCTCATAGGCTAACTCAAAAAGGCTATGAGGAATTTCATCACCATATAAGATGATTTCTAATTTTGAAGCTACTTTCCATGGATCTCCTGATTCGAGAGTACTTGATGTAATCATGTTACTTCGGGCATCATTATGATGGAAATTGGGTGGAGGGAACATGAAATTTCCCACCAAAGTCGAGTCTTTGAGAAGAGAAACACCAACTTCTTCATACGAAGTCATTTATTTTCCAACAAATGGGATACTATTAGTGGAATTAGGGTCGGAGGTATAGTAGGATAATTGGTCTACTTTCACAATTTTTCCTTTGTGAAGAAACATAATCATCCTAAAATATGATGAGACTACTGTTTCAATGGCATAGGTCCAGTTCCGGGCAAGAAAATGGTTACAGTCAAGTTGAGCATCAACAACCTCAACATCTATTGCAACTATTTTTCCTTCTAATTCGATTGAAAACCTCTTCCATTAAAGGCTTTCAAAGTCATGGGAGATTGATTGATTGTTGGAGAACCCAAATCTTTCAAACAGGCAATTGATGTAATACATGTCAATGCTCCTTCATCAATCACTATTTTAAAAACTCGTTGATTTTTGATATAAACTAGTATCTAAAAATCAAGTTGGTATGGGAGACGTGGGACATGATTTTTGAGATCGAAAACAATCAAATTTGAGTCATGAGGATCTACTACTCCTATGGTTGATAATGATAATTTCATTTATGCAGGGAAAGTTTGTAACACCTCAAGGGAATACATTGTTGAACGTGACATATCAAAATCTTTAACAATGTTATAGTTCTTACCAGCCCTAGCATGAGGATTAAAGGCTGACTTTCGAATCATACCCTTAGGATGTGGACGAATTGCAATATCTGGGTTTGGTTTTTCAATTTCCAATAGTTTAGAAGAAGGAGGAGTAGATGTGGAAGTTTGACCAGCTAGACTAGAGTCATCTCCATCTTCAACAGGACTCTTGACATCTAATCTTTGGATCTCGTTGCTACGATAAATTTGGAATACATCATCATGAGATCTACTAATGCAGATGATGAGGACTGGTTATGAGAAATCCCCAGCGGAGTCACCAATTTGTTACACCGGACAAATCCATCTTGTGGACAAGGGTGATCTCCCTAGATCCTTCATGGAAACTAGACACAAGCAAGACAATTGAACTCACTCTTTCCCTAAGTTGAACTTGTTTAGATTATAAGACTTAAATCTAATGGATGAGCCTCTTGCCTATTTCACGAAATGCTCGATGAAGATCCCTTTTTGTGATTCGATGCAGATCTTCAATGCTTGATAAGACCTGCAAACATTGATCATAAAAGGATGAAAAGCACATGTGATATAATAATCCAAAGAACTTAACCTAATGATAAAGGAAATTAGGAATGGAATTTTCCTTAACAAACATTATAAACAATTTTAAACCATTTGTTATTCCAATAAGACAAATCAATGGCATAAGGTCTTCATTTTTATCAGTCAAAGAATAAGAGGATCCTTGCAACGTTCGCCTTGATGCCCTGAGGTCCCTCCCAAAATCCCTTAATCTCTTTCTTAGATGACAAGCTTTGCAATATTAAACCAACAACATAAGTTTATATTCTCTGAGTTCTGACCTTCTCAATCTCTCCACCCTCTAGTCATTTTATAGGCCAAGAGGAGAAAGTTTGAGATCCAAAGGAGGAGGATGAGACTCCTTCATTAATGGATTAGCTTACCATGAGAAAATGAATGAAGATGCATCATCTGAGTGATATAGTTTGAATAGTCATCACCTGCAAGCTTTCAGTTTGGAAATATTCGACCAACTATGTTTCTAGAATGTAATTTTTATTTTTACTTTCTTGAATTCACCTACGTAGGTTTATAGTGCAATACAGAGTGAATCCCGGTGCTATTCTCATAGTCAATTCCAACACATTCGCTAGAAACTCTAGAAAAATTAGCGCATGTGGAACTTAACAAGGCGTGACAAATATTTTCCCCAAATTTCTCATCTATTTCAAAATATTTTTGGTTGTTTGACTTATGAGGGAGTTGGTTCAAACATGTTCAAGGATGGCAAGAAGACCATTAAACTGATCAAGTGTCATGGTGACAAATTGTCATGTAACAGCTCACCCCTCGAACCTATTCTAGCTTAAGAAAATATTAGAAGTGTCAGAAGGAAAGGTCTTTTGTAGCCAAAATTAATAGCACGAAGCCTTAGTCTTGTCTAGAAAGTCACTTAATTTTTCTCCAAAGGATAGCCACACATGTGGGAGATAAATGAGAAAAAAATGAAAAAAGACTTAAGAAAGAGGGATGTCATCATGGAGTTCAAAAAGTAGTTGGGGGCCAACTCAGTTATCTCAAAGAACCTTGAATTTATTTTTCATGCAATGAAATAAAAGAGAAAAAAGAAATTGAAAAAATAATAAATAATGAAAATATCAATAAAAAAATAAAAATAAAAGAATAAAAAAGTGGACCCACCACCTCTTGGCATGCAAGGAGTAACTGCTACAAGATTTAGGTCGGTTGTTACAGGAGAAAACAAAGCTACTACAAGAAAAAGAAATTTTCTACAAGAGTCTAAGAGAGTGCTACAGGAAGGAAAATTTCATCCAGAATAGCCATTAGAGCCTGAGGAAGCAAGTAAATATTCAAAGGAAAAGTAAGTAAAAATTCCTTCTCTCCAAAATTTGGCATAAGGATTCCAAAATCACCTCAATCATAAAGAAAAAGTAATCTGCAAATTTAGAGTTTGGATTATAGTAAGAGAAAATAGTTGGATTGGTTAAGAATTTACTTAAGAATATGATGTGTTGAATAGGGCAATGATGCATGTTGTAATTTTCTTTGCTCAACCTTGAAACAAGACTATCAAAAACTTCTTCTTATACAATAGTCTCCACTGCATAGGAACCTACAAGGTCTTCAAAAAGTGCTACAAGAAATTCATGGGTTGCTACAGGAAGCTTGTTAGTGGAAAAAAATTCCCGCAAACCCTAAGGAGGAAATAATAATGAGGGAAAGGGTAAGTACAATTTTTCTCCACCAATACTTGGCATGAAAACCCTCACAACTCTCTCAATTATCAAAATCATACTCTATAGCTGCCACATATTTAAATCTCACTAAGAAAGATAAGTGAATTTTTGTCATTAGGGATAAAGTGTCTAGGGTTGCATGTTGAATTCTACCTTTTCTTCAACATCATAAAAAGAAAACTTATTCTACCTTTGTTTCCATAAATAGTCTCACTTTTGTAGTAGAAAATAGAAACCCCTTGTTTCACAGTGATAAAATTTTATTGAAGTCATGAGACGAGGAGAATCAACAGATACTTATGAAATACTAAAGCCAAGAGGGAGAATCAAAGTAATGATGGAAAATGGAGCTAAGAATAAATATTATCCAACAGGGAAAATTACATCCACATCAGTATGGGACATCATGATAGTCAATTGAGGCATAAGAGAAGAACAACAGGGAAATAAGATTGATAGGTTGCACAGAGGATAAGCAATAGTTTCAGTAGGGGGGTATGATGGGCCACTAAAATAAACACAAATTAATGCCCATATAAACTTTGTTAGGCACTTGAAGTATATATTAAACCTCTAATTATACAGTTAATAATTTTTTTAGTTTTAATATGTTGTTAGGAAGGTTTAGAGATAATTGAATATTATGTGCCTAATATTATTTGTTTTTGTGGAATATTGTGAGAATATTAGCTATCTTATGAAGATTTAGAAGAGGAGATAATATATGGAATTTCTCCCTACTATAGGAGGACCAATATTGGATAATAAATGAGAAAAATCGCATGAAATCATTGACCAATTTTGGAGCTCCAGTGATTGAGAAAATCAAGGAATGTGTTCCTTGTCGTTTAATGTAGATTCCTAGTGTTGAGAACTAGATCCACTATTTGAGGTATTTTGTAGGGGAAATTTTCCTAATTTCAAGGAAAATGCTTCGCCGTCAATTTTTATAAGTTCCAATTCGAATTTTCCTCTAGAGGAATATTTTTCTTAGTCTTGTTATGGATAAAACTTGTATTTTTGCAGCTCCACTTTCATTTCTAGCTGGGATGTACCTGGATTGATTCAAATAATGAAATTTGGTGCCATTTCTAGCTTCTAAAGATTGGTATCCTTCATAGGACTCTGATTATACTTGGTCTTGGCCATCATAGGAGCCTCAGAGCCCTTTTATACAAATTGATTTTCTTGTTTTCACTTGTTATTCACATGCATATCTTATTCTTGTTTTTCCAATTTCTACATTTAGTATTGACGCTTCTTTTGCTGTAGGATAGGGTTAAATGATTGAATTCAATTATTTTTTAGGTTATTTATAGAACCAAAGGAATGATTCATCCTTAGAACAACTTTTAAAAGTCATTTCATCATTTAGCTACTTGGATTGGTTTAGTAGTTCACAAATCTAGAATTTCTGGAAGTCCCTTGTAGCAAAATAGTAGTAATTTTCTGGTATTTTTTAAGACATGTTAATGAGATTTATGTGCATTGATTCCACTTGTATTAGGTAATAAAAACATTCAAGTTAATAAAAAAATATACCCAATTTCATTTTCACTTTATTAGGTTAGGCATTTGATAGTTTAACTAGCTCACTAGTTCTTCAATTTCCATCTTTTAGAGTAGTAATTCTCTGCTATTTTTTAGCACATGTTATCATGGGTATTTTGGAGTGATTCCACTTGAAATGGAGACCTAAGACATCCTAATTAATAATAAAAAAATTCCATCCCATCTTAATTTGATTTACTTGTGCATTTAGCATGATTCTTGTTCTTGTAGCATTATAGGCCTCATGTAGCAATCACCTGTAGCAAACTTTTAGCATCACTTTCTTACACCATTTTTGATCCCCACTACAAATTTGACTTATTCTATATTAGTAATGACCCGTAGGATTTAAATCCATCATTTGAGAAGACCAAATATCACTTAGGATTTTCTGCTTAACACCTACAACACATCTCAACAATTTGGGTTAATGGACATATTTATGAATTGGATAGCACAATAATGATTTCCTTGATTGCCACATGAAGCATATAATGAACTCTTCCAATGGATATAAACTCTTTGGAATGCAGTGATTTATTACATTATCTTTCCTTCATTTTTGTTATATTAGTTTAATTTCTCTATTCTTAACTTAAGACTAGGTTCCCTTTCCAATGCAACTTTCACGTCATGCAATAGGCTAGTGTTTGATTTCCATTTCTACAATTAGGATTAGTGTTTAAATTTGAGAAAGCATAATTTCCATTTCTACAATTATTTTAGATTATATTTCATGATATTAACTTCATTGCATCATATCATCGAAAGAAGGACACATTATGTGATGCACATATAGTGTCGACACCTATTACATTTGTAATAACCCCGGGTTGATAATTTGAGTTGAGGAGCCCTTGGGAGTTGCAACATTCTTTGTGCAATGCCAGGCCTCACCAATGTCATTAGTATTCATTGGTGGGATCAAATAAACATTTCCTCCCTAGTTACTATGGAAAATTACCATGGTAATGAATCATGTTATCTAGATTTTTGTGGTTTGGATTATGTTCGCGACTTTTGCTCATAGTACCTATATATGTACATGATTATTCCTCATAGGAAACACATATACTTTCTCAAACTTCACTTTTTTCATCCATATGTACCTGAACTGTCATTTCTCTATGCATATCATCTTTAATATCTTTACCAATATTCCTATTATCTGCTTTAGTTCCACAATCATCATATTATCACAATGTTGACATCAAGTACATCTTTGTCAAGAAGGTTGTCATCAAGAACAACACATTAGCCATACTTCCAACAATCTCCCCCCTTGGACATGATGGAAACCATTTTAGTTTTTGGACACCACCTGCAAGCCTGAAAACACCAATTCTTCTCTCCAAACACCAAGCTTCTTTCCCCTTTGACATCAAGGAAAAAGGGATGAACCAGGTTGAGTGAATTATTTCCCTTGTATTTCTCAATATTGCAAGTTTTATCTTCTGATATGAAGACTTAAATTTGCATATTTACCATGCTCCCCCTGAGCATATGCTATACCTTCTAAGGATATACAATAAAAGTACAAGGCTCTATGACTCAAACAAATATGAACTTTCCTATCACCAATGAGTCTATGCTCCTATGATTACATCAATCACCCAACATAATGGGTTTACATAATGGACCCAACTTTACATCAATTACAAAAAATGGAATTACAGACATGATATGAATTGATGCCAATATCAGATACATGTCTAGACTTTACAATGATTTACAACATGGGTCTTTTCATGACATTTACATCAAGAGACATATATGACACTTATAACCAAAATTAGGAACCTCAACAATGAGGTAGAAAGGCCATGATAGTCATCAGCAACCAACATGCACCATATAGGAATCTACAAGATAATCATCTGATCGTAGTAGCATAGAACCATAGACCTTATCATCATCGAGAAGCAATAAGAAGATAAGACAATGTAGCATCAATCTCTTCAATGTCATCAACACATGAGCAAATGTGCGATGTTTCTAAGCATCACCAGGAAAAGCCATAAGAAACATCAATATTTTGGGCCACAACACCATAGGTAGCATATGCAACATCATATTATATTCATGCATCAATCAAAAAAAAAGAAAGCCTCCAACATCACAAGGTGTTAATCAACATCAACAATGACCATATCAGACACATTCTCCTCATCAAGTGTATTAAGTAGGATTAACACACCATTAACAACTTCACAAAGTGTAACTCAACCAACATATAGGCATCATCCATGACTTTACCACATTCAATCCATGCATCATTGATAGCTCATGCTATAATGATAACAACATGTGTAACTTCAGTAGTAACAACAGAAACAATCATACATTAACAATGATATGTACTAATCGTAAACATCATCATGCAGCAAGGAGTGCTCAAGAAATCATAATGCCAGTAATGAACTATTAGAAGCATAAAAGATTCTCCCCTTGAACATGTGCCAAAATTTTCACCATCAACTATGATCACGTAGACCTCACCAATCAACAAATGGACCAACGAACCATTTCAAAGACAACAATATAAGATCAACTCATAACCTTATCATGAATCAACATCATTTCTAAGCAGCATATGTGAATCATTAATAGTATTCAATAAGTCAATATCAGAACCAGAAATCAGATAATAACTGATGGAAGCATATGATAAGATCCCCCAAAGTTGTACCACTTCATTTTCATCGCTACGAAGAATACATGATTGTCTATATCAAAAATTTTGTATACATCCAACTGTATTCCATAAGATCCACGTACAAAATATAAGATGTTGATTTTGTAAAACCATAGCTCCCCCTAAACATGACATGTTAGTTCATGTTCACTATTACTTCATCATATGAAATTTCATTAATATAAACATCACTGAAAGAATATCAAGGAAACATAGGGAATCATCATCAAGATACACATGCAAATCTCCCCCTGAGATCATACATCATTGATCCTATGGAATTGATAATCATCACCTGTTCTTTATGAGGTTATGTACCTAACATTCACTTTTGCAGTAACTATTAGAATAATTCATTAATTGAAAAAAAGAGTATAGTGGGGACCATCTTCTTTTACTTTAAATCTGAAGAAGAAGAGGAACTATAACTTTGATTTTTACTTGAATTCTTGTTTACTAGCACATATAGTTTGTCTACATATATGAGTACTCTTGCTATAACCTTCCTACTATCTTATTCTACAACTTTTAATTCAATTGATGTAAACACAATTATATGTCATTTATCAGTTATTTCACCTACACATAGAATATTCTGCTTTAGCCCTTGAATTAATAGTGCATCAGTTTCTTTTGTGTACTTATCATGTTTGGCTCTACTTTTCTTAGAACCTTTGCTAGAGCACTATTTCTAAGAATATATTTACCATCTTTGTTTTTCTATAGAGATTCAAACTTGGTCTTATCTCAATACATGTGATGAGAGCATCTGTTGTCTATGTATGATTTATCTTCATCTTCAAATGAGCACAGAGAAAGACCACACTTAAATTGTTCTTATTACTTTTCTTAATATGATAAATACTCATGGATCCATCTTTCTCAGGTTTTTTGGCAACAATATTCTTGTCTAATTGTTTTCCTTTGAATAAATCAACATGTTTTATGTGTGAATCCATTCACTGGTTGCTGCATTCTTTTTCTACATGCCCAATCTTGTTACAAGAATAGTATCTTACATGACAAGAAAAGGGAGAAAAGGAGATAATATTTCTATTTCATATTCCTACTATTGCAATTAATACCTTTGTCACCAAATATGTTGCAAGAGAAACAATATCCCTTAAAGAAACCTGAGTACCTGAGATTTGATGATCTTCCTATGAATCTACTTCTACAATTGGTTACAAAGTGTCCAAAGTTATGACAAATAAAACATTCAACACCATTGTTTCAAGGATAAAATCGATTGATACTTCTATAGTTAGGACCAGATGATTTCCTTTGAGAATATTCTTTCTTTGGTTGATGGTTTGGTTCAATTCTTAATTATTTACCATGTTTTCCATAGTTTTCTTTGCTAACCTCATAATTTCTTCCACAAAGTTGCGAGCTACATTCTCCTTTTACAATTTCATGAAAATCAAGACAATATTTAATGGAGGGAGACTTGTGACTACTGAGAATGTTATCAAATATCTTAGTACTATCTTAAAACCTCAAGTTTTTATCCTTTTCATCTAATTTTCATTTTAGAATGTTTACCTCAACCTCCAATCTTTGACACTATTCTTCCTTATCTAGATACCACTTCCTCGTTACTTATCTAAACTTTCTCCCTTCTTCCAATTTATCTTGGAATTCGATAATCTCTTCCTTCAACCCATTCTCTTGCTCTTCAAGTACTTGGAGTAGCTCTTCATTACGCTTTTTTAACTTTTCAAGATTTGATCTTAGAGAGATGATCTCATTTTCATGTTCTTCATAACATAGTTTAGATTTTGCTGCAGTATTTACCAACTTATCATGATACATGTTGTCATATTACTATAACTTATTCTTAATATTGTTAATCATTTTCAAAGAAAAACCAAGTTTTCTTCTAAGATTAAGTGCTTCCTCTAACCTATGTTCTTCTGAATCAACAACTCAATCTAACATAACAAAGGTTGTATTATAATCATACTCAACTTCGGAAACATCATTATTTCCTTTAGAAACAATATTTCTTGATGAATAATCTTCTTTTGTTTTTCCTTCATGGATTGCATGTAGATTGACCCATACTTCCTTTGTAGTTTCATAATGCATAACCTTCTCTAATGTTGAATCAGGTATGTTACCAATGATTTCATTTAATGCCTGATTAATCTTTTACAATTCTTCACCTAATGGGGGAATTTTAGTGCAACAATTATAGACTAAATGCCAACCATAAAATCCAAGATTAATTAAACTAGATTTCATCTTTTCTTTCCATTCATGATTGTTAGCATCATTAAGCACAAACATACCTTTATTATCCATATTTACTGACTGATGTAGGAGCATCCGGCTCAGAAATATCATTGTATTTTAGTAGACATATGGGGTCTTGTGTTTTTAAGGAAGTTGGTTTCCTGAGTATTAAATTAATGCATTTATTAAGGTTTTTAAGTAAGTTTATGAGAGATGTTAAGAATAGGAATTAATTAGATATTCTGAGGAATATTGTAAATGTTCTCAAATGTTGGAGAACATGAGAGATTTACGCTAGTTAAGATTCCATGGGGATTGAGAGATTTAAAAATAAATTATAAATCTTAGATTAGGAAATGGTTTCATGGTTTGTGGAACTAGAGAGGATCCTTAGGGATTAGTTGAGTCAAAAGTGTACTAGGAGGATATTCAACATTTAGTTCAAAAGATTAAGGATTTGAACCGAAATGGTTTATAGAACATTTTGTATAAATGAAAGCCTAAAAGGCATAGAGAGAGTTAGTTAGTTAGAGAGTTAGAGAGTTAGTGAGAGAGTGAGAATCAGAGTTCAGAGATTAGATAGGGTTTGATTGTAAGTATAGAGGAAGGAAAGGAAAAAGGCCACTGATTAGAAAATTAGGCAAGAGAGAGAGATTCATTATGTAAATAATTGTTTATAAAGATAGATAATTCGATTCCTGAGTTGTGTGGTGTGTATTGATTAATGGAATTATAAATTGTGTGTGAATTAGAGTAATTATGCATAATATATGTATGCAGGTGAAATTAAAGTAGGACGCAAAGGTGGAGAATGAAGGATAGTGGTCTGATTGTCTGAATTCAATTGAAGGATCAAAGTTGAAGTTCAAATTTGATAGCGCTTAAAAGTAAGTCGAAGTAATTTTAGGAGGAAGGTGCGTTGAAGAACAACCAAAGACCAGAAACCCTGGTGAAAACCTAAACCACAGAAGAACTAGAGAATAAGTGTAGAGAGGAGTTTTACGGGTTTGCACAAAGATAATATTGGAGAAAACATTTAATGTTATAGCGAAGGTATAACTGCTAGGTTTCCTAAAACCCAAGGATTTATGAAGGAAGTGTAGAGGCAGGAAGAAATGAAGTAACAGAGTGGGGATTGAAATCAGAACAGTTGAAGACTGTAAGGTGAGAACAAATACATAGGCAAAAATCTAAATGGGCTATTACACAGTAAGAAACAAAAGAGCGTAGAAGAAAAGTATAGTTGTTGGATCAGTCAGATCAATAGACGAGATTGTTTGAGATAGATGGTTAGGATTAAGTCACACAAAATAAAGTCAAGAAGTGAAAGGATCAGATTAAGCCACGTGACAACAGAATAATGAAGCGGTCTATGAAAGTGGTAAGTAGTATCTTGCGTGGTCTCAAAATACTAAATGATATTTTACAAATTCAAGCTATTGACCTGATGGGTTGACACGTAGCATGGGAAAACCACTTTTATCACACGCTCTCGACCTGTTATGTATTGTGCTAGTAATCACGTGAGATTACACGATCACCATTCGATTGAGGTAGGTGAAATAAACGGTGGAGATTGGCCAGGCTAGTTGGCGTGAGTTATTGCGCGATCACTGTCGGATTGAGGAATGAGATCGATGATGGAGATTTAATGCACTAAGGAGAGCACTGATATATGTGCAAAAGTTTGTGGAATGGAGGAAAGGTAAGTTTTAAATGTGGTTTGTGAAATATTTATATTATATGGGAATTATAATAGAAATAAGTAGGATTAAAGTATTATGGTTTAAGTTGAGTTTTAACCAAAGTCTAAAATCCATGGTGTGGTTAATATGTGTGGGTAATCAGAATTAACCAAAGATTATGAAGGATTTATAAGGTTCCACTAAAAGGTTTATAAAGGTCCAGACTTTGGATAGTTAAACCAAACGTTTTCGCATAGAGTTTATTGAAGGAGCATTAAGCCTTGACTTGTGAAGGTTTTACTAGGTAGGAATACTAAAATTCCTAAGACATAGTGTGACATGCAATTTTATTTACATAATGTGGGTAGATGCAGTTTAGGCTGCATCACTGACTTCGCTTGATCTGCTATAGATTCTTCCTGAACTATTAATGAAGATGTTATTGCAAAATCATATGCATCACTAGCACTGCTTGCTTGATTTGAACTCTTCCTTTGTGTTTCCTTCTTCCTTTTCTTCCTTCCCATTGTCCTTGATCCTACTCTAATGTGATCAAGATTTTACTGGAGAGACCTACTCTGATACTAATTCTTAGGAAGAATATTGAGCGAGATGATGTGAATCACTATTTCAATTCACTTCAAATTTTCATTTCATATTCTAAATCATGTATGCTACCATTATTTATGCAACCATTATGTGTACGTGATTTCAGTGAAGGGAAAGAGTGTATACCCAGCTTACTTAATTTATCATAAACCATTAGTGATTTAACTATAACCATCGCATTATTGATTCATTAAACATTCAATATGGAGTAAAGAATAAATAAATCACAATGCATAGAGCACTAGGATTTTAGCTGGAAACCCAATGTGAGAGAAAACCACCATTGTCGACGTCTATGAATTCTTCTTTTATTATAAATAAAAACTTCATTACATCTTGTACTAGCATAGACGCTTTCCAAGATGAAGGCACCCACCTAGAGGAGGCTACAACCTCAACTCATTCTCCAACACCCACTTGAAGGGAGATACCACCCCCTGATCTCATTATCTGACTCCTACTAGAAGGGAGCACCTAGCTCTTGAAAACATTTAGCAGCTACCGTTGGAAGGAAGCTCTAACTTCCTTACTTAAGTCTTCAACCCTCAACGTGCTTCTTGGAAAATGTTTCATAATATCTAAGACTCGATCCACTTGAATCGAAACATCAAAACCTATAGGCCACCATTCATCATATTTTCACACTAGATCCACACCCAAAATTATGCTCAATACCAAACTTAATAATAAATATGAAATAGTGAACCAACTGAATCATTGCAACATCATGCCACTGAATATTGAATCAACTATTGTAATTATATAATATTAGTGCACAACGAAACCATAGAAGATATACATCATCTAGATCATGACATCATTAATAGAGAGCATCAAATATAAAAAAACTCATCAACAATCATCATTAAATAGCACAACAAACCCTCACTAGATCTATCTCAAAATATACATGTGATTGTTATTCAGAAGAGCTATGTGTATATGCTCTAACAATGTGCAACACACACATACAAATCCCATACTAAAAGAAAATCACAGAATATATATGTGATTCAACAGAAATAGATCTACGTATCTACATGATATTTAGAAGAAAATTGACATAGATATCTTAAATTATGACATCATACCTTTGTTGTAAACACAACTCACATTCCACAATCTTCTCTATCATACATTAATAACATAGCATCAATAATCATAGATCTATCATTGTTAGCTACAAACATAAACAGATCAAGTAAGTGTATTCATTGGCCTTCACAACACTTTTAGATCTATCAGATCTAGGCCATCTCCTTGCTTCATGGTGCACACCTGTTCAAGATCAAATCATTCATAAAAAATTCAATACTTGCACACTCAACACCTTGATCCATTTTCTTATATAATTTTTTCCTTAGCCAATACCTTAGGTAAATCTTTTGGTAATGTCATTACTATTTGTTGATGGGATAATATAAATGTTTTCACCCCAATTAATATGGGGAAAAACCATGGTAATGACCCCTTGTATCCATAATTCCATTGTTTGTATTATGTAGATGACTTTTTCTTATAGTACGTACGTATGTAAGCGATCCTTCCTAATAGGAACCACATATCCTTTCTCAAACTTCACTTTTTTCATCCATCTGTAACTTTACTACCATTTCTCTTTCCATATCGTCTGTAATATTTGTACCAATATTCTTGTTGTCTTCTTTAGTTCCACAGTCATCATATTATCACTATGTTGACATCAGGTACATCTTTGTGAAGTAGGTTTCCATCAAGCACAGTACACTAGATATAATTCCAACAATGTGTGCTTCTAGTCACACTATCAAATCATCTACTGAAGGGCCACTTGATATCCTTCACAGCATGCCATATGTAATGTGTTGATTGGACTAACTTGGTGGAGGGAAAATGATATGAGGAAGCCATTAAATTCCACGAATGTCATGAAAAAATTCATTGTTCATGAATTCTTCAATGATTAGATCAATCGCAACATTCATGGTCTTTAACCTATTAAAATCATGTGCAATTCCCTACTCC
The DNA here is from genome assembly GCA_031772625.1 of Pinus tabuliformis. Lineage (NCBI taxonomy): Eukaryota > Viridiplantae > Streptophyta > Pinopsida > Pinales > Pinaceae > Pinus > Pinus tabuliformis. The sequence continues at coordinate 997,871,247 of CM062810.1, read as the reverse complement.
ATTTATCATCGATTGCAGCACAAGATCATGAAATCGATCTAAAGATGTGAAATTATTAAAAAATTTGGTTTTTTTCGTAATAAATTTGGTTTTTTTCCCTCATTGCACTTGTTAACTTCAAATTGACACATCTTCTTATCTCGGAGGAGTTTGACCAAGAGTTAGTTTGACAGAATTGCAAAAGTAGTTCAATGCACTTCAAATTCAGCATGTTGAGGAAATTAAGTGAAAAGATGGATAGCTTAGACAATCATAATAGAAACTAGAGAAATTGAATGTCATGACCCCCCATTTAGTGAAATTCAAGCAAGAGGCTTATGAACATAATGCTAAACTCCAAAAGCAACATCATCTTTTTTGTGAGAAGTTGGAATTGATTCAGGTACGATGAAAAATGTGTAATGCATGCATTGGTGAGCTGGTGGATATGATAGCATATTATGATCAAACCAAGAAAGACCTCAATGAGCTACTAAAATGGAAAAACAATGTTGAAGGAAAGAAATTTGGCTTTCATGAAATTGATTAAATGAAAAAGTCAATTATTTTCAAAGGATGGAAAGGAGGGATTCATTTGATGAATAAGCTTATCAAAGATGCAAGAGAGTTAGAAAATTCCATAGTCGAATTCATCAATGATTCATTATTTGAATCAAATCTGATTTCCAGTTGTCCAAAATATTCCTTACTAGATGTACAGACATTGCTCAGAGATTGGCTTTAGGAGAGGGAAGAGTTTGTTAAGAGAGTTAACCAATTAGCTAAAGCTTATGTTGAACTCAATTTGAAATTCTTAGTCAAGCCTCATAGTCATTGGTTGGTTCTAAAGAAACTCACTAATACATCCATCCAAATTTTTCCACCTTTGACAACATCTATTTTTAGCTGTCAAGTGCACATCAAACCTCATTCCCCTGAAGAACTAGATGCACTTCTAGATATTCAAAGGCTTTGGAAAAAAACTATTGGATCCTTCTCAACCAGCTAAGAGTTGTTACAACCATTGACTTTTTATGTTAATTTTGTTATGCCTTTGGTGATCATTTTTACGGAGATTAGTTTCACACATTGTTCTAAAGAACACTATAAATATCCCTCCGAAACCCATTACAAGAGGTTCTGAATTTTGTTGAAAAAGTAAAGCTTTTGTTGCTATTTTGTACTCCAGTTTTTCTTTAATGTTATCTGAACCAATTTCCATTCCAATATGCATAGATTTCCAACAATATGGGTAAATTTTCAGCTCTTTATGCATTCTATTTTTAAAGGAATTGTTTCAAATGTTTAAATATTGTTCATGTATATTCTTTTATTAATTCTAGCATTATCACTTTTGATGTGTGTGAATTAAATTATATAACATACAATGAATAACAAAAATTCCATCCAAAAATGAATCGTTCAACCAAACAATCCAGTTACCATGCCATGTGGCATCTTCCACATCATCTTGCTCAAAAGATCTCTTACAACCATGTGCCATTATAGATGTTGTGTGTGCTTCTAGTCACACTGTCAAATCATCTACAGAAGGGTCACTTGATATCCTTCGGAGCATGCCATATGTAAAGTGTTGATTGGACCAACTTGGTGGAGGGAGACCGATATGAGGAATGCATTAAATTGTGTGCATGTCATGCACAAATTCATCATTCATGAATTCTTCAATGGTTAGATCAATCGTAACATGCATGGTCTTTAACCTATTAAAATAGTGCGCAAGTCACTATGCCATTTATTGTTGTTTGCGGCACAATATCATAGAACCAATCTAAAGATGTGCAATGATTGAAAAAATTCATGTTTCATAATAAATTTGGTGTTTTTCCCTCGTTGCAATTGTAAAATTCAAACTGACACATCTTCTTGTATGCGAGGACTTTGAGCAAGTGTGATATACTATTAGAAATTTCATGGACATGACTATCCTACCATTCCATCCATAGCCTTTTTTAAACACCATAAATTCTACAAAAACGTAATATACTTCAAGTCACATAACACCCACTTAATGTGATCTTGTCAAGATATCAAAGTTGTCTTGGAGAAGATTCTCAAACCATGTCATCTATAGATTGATTTGACTTCCAATTTGACATAAATGGCATAGGTTGCCATCAATGACAACACTATGTCCAACACAATTAGGATTATTATCTATAGTCCTTGTAACGATAAATAGGGGAGCTTCCATAAATAATAACATCACTATAAGCAACATGAGAGAAATAACCGAAGAGAAATGCACATTAGTGTTCGTTTTCATGGGAAATGGAATCACACTTTTTAATCTTATGCTTTTGTAAGCCTCTAATATAGGGAATGAAGCTTTAGTGCATTGATTAATGGAAAAGTTTATGGCTAGTAAATATTTAAGATAATCATAGTTATGGAAGCATAACCTATGGTCTATTTGACATCTAGTTGAACAATTGCTTGCATGCACAAGATAAATCACTCACATGCATGAATTCTCTATAAATACATAATATATAGAGGGACGATTAGAGGATGACCACACCTTCTAGATTTGACGTGATTAAAAGACTAGAATTTCAAATAGAGTCCAACCTAATTATAATATGGACCATGAAGAGAGTGTCCATTCATAGAACACATATAAAGAACGTATAGAAAAGCTCAAAGTGGCATAAGCCATTTACGGTTAAAAATAATTATGTTAAATATTAGGCTATATGGTAGCCTTGATCAATGTATCTATGAAAAGGGATTGACACTGAAAATGTGCCATTCACAAAATCTAACATAGTAATTGAAAGAAAATATTTTTGACTTTATTCATGAGAAAGTTACCAAAGCATGACCAATCAAAATTTCAAGCATATATTGAACTCAATTGTGTAATAAGAATAACTAAAACCATTGTCATATGACAAATCAATTTTCTTAATTTCTCTTGCCGATTCTAGCTTAATTAAGCTGTGATTTGATTGATATGTACTATTTCATACATGGATGTTTTATAATTTTAGGAAAATGCTTTTGGTGTTAGAGCAAAGAAATAAACATGGTTATTTTTATGCCTATAGTGAATAGAACTTTGACCTTCGCATAGAAATCCCTATTATTCATTTTTACCTGATGTGATGATGTTAGTGTTAGTATTCGGAGTAAACATTTGATGATGTTAGTGTTAGTATTCCGAGTAAACGTTTGAGGAAAAAATTAAATCTTCATTGCTAGAGATCTTAAAGTATAGTATGAAGAAATGAGCTCTCATGCAAGATGATGTTGAATTTATTGATATTATGTATATAAATTATTAACCAAATTTTCCGTAACCTTTACACCATCTCTATTATTATCCTCCATTCACAATTCTGAAAGCCACTGAGGACAATTCTAAAAAATGGATAAACATTAAATTCCCCTTGCCACTCTCTTCTAAATAGACAATTAAAGCATCTATAAGTAGCACTTTTCATTAAAGTGATGGAAGGCCTATGATGTCATTCATTAAGGTGGTGGAAGGCACATATGGTGTCATCTTGTTATTGTTGTTGCTGCATCACTAGAGGAATAAACATTATATTACTATGAAGGACTTGGAAGTTGGAACATGGTCACTCTCTTGCAGAGTAGCAATGACAACTCAAGCCAAGAGTTGTGATGATGTCCACAAGGACAGTCACCTCAAAGTGATCGATTAACAAAAGCAGGAATATAAATGATGTTATGTGCTGCTCCCATTATGAGTTTTATTAATGCTATGAAATGATGAATGGGTATACAAAAAATGGTATTTATTCTTGCTCATTATTAGCGTGAGATCCTATAACAACCATACTGTACCTGCACGAAAGAAGGAAAAACGGGCCCACGACCAACATCTATATGTATGCATAGAGGGAGAGAAAAAAAAACAAAAATAGACCGAAGGGATGCGTGTGCTACGAGAATCTGTCCTTGCTTCAGGAGCCAACTAATTTCCCGGTACATTTAAAGGATTGAGTGTGAGGAGCTACTGAATTGTGAAACGGGACTCCTTCGACTGCGATATTAATATGATGTGCTGACAAGTGCTTTCCAGCATCAATGAAGCTCTCATAATTCCTCTCTAACTCCGCCTTGCCATTAGACATCACTTGCTCCTCCTCCTTCGAATTTGCGGTGCAACATCCAGGTGTTGGAGCATGTATTGGGCACAATGGTGCAGCTGGAGGGCACCTAGAAGCGGCAACCACATGTAATGGGCCTGCCTTAAACGACAACGTCCACATAAGTAGGGCAAGCAGAATAACAGACACATCAGTTATCATTTTCCTGGGGAATGGCGTCATCGTTTTAAAAATGAATCTTCAGCTGATTGATCGGCTCGCTTAAATAATTGATATGAGACTTATGAAAAGGTGATATGTAGTTGCAGATCAAGTATTTGGTGGATGAATACAATACATTACTCTTACTCTATAAATACAAGACGGACGGGGAGGAGCGGAAGCAGACATGATTTTTTTTATATGTTAGATGGACAATCAATCTGGTTATTGAATTGAATTCAAATTAATTGTAACGTCGACCATTGACAGATCCATCCTTCGTTCGTAGAGCAGACGGGAGAAAACTTTGTGGGTCGAATGCGTGCACACAGCGAGGAATAATAATGTGTGACCGGCTTGGGATGTGTGACTTAATGCTTTGATGAGCCGTTTGATTCACCCCGAGTGTCAAACTGACTTCCACACATGGAAAGCCAAAGGTGCAATATGGATGGATGGTTAGAAATATGTTTCTTGCTATACACAAATTTGACCACGATAGATAAATTGTTAGAAATATGTTTTTGCAGTTATAACAGTATACATCTATTTTAAATACAAGGATCTAATGTGCAAAATTTTCTATGAGCGGCACATTATTTAAATGTTTTGTTTAGTTATATATTTATTTATTTATTTTTAGATTATTAGAAAAATTTATTTTGGTCAACATAATCAAAAATTCAACTTTGATGACAGACATCCTTACACATCGTACTGTGTTGTAAAATGAATATCTAGGCTTAACAATTTAAACGATAAGACAAGTTATATGAATATAATTAATTTGATGGGGTAAGTATAATTTGATAATGTATCCATTATTTGAGCCACTTTCAAAGTGGGTTTATGAGAAAACAAGAAAACAATATTGGGAAAATGCAATCATTTAAAAAGTTATAAATGGTTAAAATAAATATTCAATATATGTAGTTTTATATTTTATTATGTTCATATATGTCATTATTGTGTATTATGGTTTTTAGTGTTTTAGTTTAGTTATTAATAATTAAGGATGGATAGTATGCTCATAATATTATTTTTAATAGTAGTTACAATAAAGTGTAAAGATTTATTTTCCAGCATAGCTATTTTCTTTTTCCTCTTCAATATAATTTAAAAAATATTCTAAAATTAAATTATAATTACAATTATATATGTAGAGAGGGGTTCTCATATTATAATTCTTCTTATAATAATAATAATATTAATAATAATAAATTTACAAATTAGTTAATTTTGATGATTTTTTAAAATTTTGACAATTTGAAATGTACTATGATGCATCTCTATCATGGATTAATGTCCGTCAACATTTATCAACCATTTGATTTATATGGTTGAACTATTAAATACTGATAGTTGTGTTTAAAACCATTAAGCATATTAATAAATTAGATATATAAATAAATTGAAAAAGAAATGAAGTGTGTAAATTAGTTAGTAAGCTTATTTTTATAAAAATATAATTGTAAAAATGCATTTCTTCTCTAATCAACCATGTTCTTAGTCTCATTCAATTTTTATTTATTTCATGAATGTGTTTGATAGAAAATACCTCTTGAAGGGGTTGCTAGATAGTATTGGTTGCTTCTAAGTTAACACTAAATCCATTGCCATGTTTATAAATAATGGAGGAATGCTTAGTGAAAATTAAATCAATATAGACATTTTGAGACATTATTCTTTCCTTATTATTTTACATATTTTTATTGATACACATTATTGGATTGGGCAAACACAACACAAGATACATCTTAAAAATCTTAAAAGTAGCATTATATGATATCCGATATGAAAATAGTTTAGCATAGTTTGCTTTATTAGAAGACAATAATAATATAATTATTAGTTTTTTTAAAGAATATGTTAATTATATAAATATTAGAAGTAAATTAAAAAATAAAAGTAAAATGATAAAGGGTTAATATTTATTTTAAAGATAGTTATTCTCTTTTTGCTTTTAAATATAATCTATACAATGCTTTATAATTAAATTATAATTATAATTATATATGTAGAGAGGGGTATGGTTTTTCAGTGAGTTATGGTATTGGTCCATGGTATTCTATCATAAGTTATTTACATATAGTATTAGTCCATGGTATTCTCCATCCTAAAATACTGGTGAATCTCTATGGTTAAAAATATTATTACATGTCATTTTAAATGTATATATGGCTAACACATATGTTAATTCTTCTTACAATTAATAATAATAATAATAACAATTTTGAAATAAATTCACAAATTAGTTACTTTTAATGATTTTCTAAATGACAATTTGAAATGTACCATAATGCATATCTATCATGGATTGATCTCTATCAACATTTGTTGACCATTTAATTTATATGGTTTCGCTATTCAATAATAATAATTGTGTTTATCATTAAGCATATTAATAAATTAGATATATAAATACATTAAAAAAAATTGAAAAATGTAAATTAGTTAGTAAACTTTTTTTTATAAAAATATAAATCTAAAAGTGCTTTTCTTCTATAATCAACAACATTTTTAGTCTCATTCAATTTTTATTTATTTCATGATATTTTTTGATAAAAATTACCTCTTCCCACTGTTATGATATAGTCTTGGTTGCTTCTAAGTTAACATGAAATTCATTGCAATGTTTATAAATAATGGAGGAATGTTTCGTGAAATTTAAACCAACAAATTTTGCAAAGTTGTTCCTTCTTTGCCTATTATTTTATATATTTTTATTGACATACATAAATGAGTTGGGCAAAGACAATATAGGATCAATTGTGAAAGTAGCCTCATGTGATATATAGTATGAAAATATTTTAGTATGGTTTGAGTTATTAGAAGACAATAATGATACAATTATTAGGCATTTAAAGAATATGTTAATTATGTAAATATTATAAGTAATTAATAATTAAAAAGGTTGCGTAGCCTATAGTATTTAAATAATGTGGAAAATAAAAAAAATTATAAGAATATGTTAATTATGTGAATATTATAAGTAAATAATGTGTGGAAAATTAAAAACTTTATACTATAAAAAGATTTGGTGGTGAGTGTTTTGTGGAAATTGTTCTTAGGGCTAATCTAAATTTTGGATAAAATATTAAAAGACTAATTTTCGCACTTATTATGCATATAATAGCATGGAAAAATGTGGGTGAAAGTGTAGAATTAGTGATGGATATTCAGGAGATGTTTCTATGCGAAAGAAAATAAATTAATTCTTCTAAATACAAATAATATATATTTTCTTCTATGAGAGCACCTAGATATCATGTGACGAAGAAGTATGAAGAAGTTAAAAAAAAAAGTGGAAATCAAGAAAGTGAAGAAGTTATACTATATTCTTTAACAACATAAAAAAAGGCTATGGGAAAGTGCTAGTAATGAGGAAGTATTCATGTTACTAATAGTCACCATTAGGAGGATATGCAAATAAGGAAGGAAGTTGTTTAATTGAGGCTTCTGTGATCCATATCAAGTCTATGAGAATTAGTTTTTTGGCATAAATCACATGATATTTCATTTGTAGAAACGCGTCGACAAATGAAATATCATGTGATTTAAGGAAGGAAGCTATCAAACTAGATTTTAAGATAAATTCTATTTTATTTTTCCCTTAGGAAAAAAACATGTAAATCTTATTTAATTCTTTTTCAATAGTTTTATAATGAGAGTATGGTTTGTTAATATTTGCTTCACAGTCTATATGTAAATCTCTTTTTCTTACAATATTATAACCATATTTAAGTATCTATATTAAAATCTAGAATACTTTTCAAAAAACACGTTAGTAATATTATAAAGAAGAAAACCATTAGAAGCAGTGTCTAGATTACTTGAAGAAAAACAACTTAGTAATATTATAAGAAGAAAACCATTCAAAGCAGTGTTCATTGTTTACAGTATAGAGGAATGAGAAACAAGTTTCATTCCTCTGAACCTTTGTAGTAATTAAATTTTGAGAATTCTAATTTTAATTCTCTACCATACAAAAAATAATGCACCTTTTAAAGGAAACAAATATTTATATTAAAAACTTAGAGGATTTTTTTGGAGAAACAAAATTATATATATAAATAAAAACAAGACTTAGATTTAGTCTTAATCATATTTTTATAGATATATATTATTCTATAATAAAATTATAAAACAATTATATTTATAATAATTTTTTTGTAAATACAAATAATGAAATGGTAATAATAATTAAAACCAAACAATTTATATACCTTAGTTTTGTTGTTTATCGTATAATATCCCAGAATAAATTTAGGTTTATTTATATTTTATTAATAATTTTATTATAATTTAGAATTCAAATTAGTATATATTTCTAAATATTGAAATTAGTGTAAAAATTTATATTTCTATTTATAATATTTCAAAATATATATCATGTATAGAAGAACTTGAAAACAATATTGCAATTTAAGATTATGAAAAGAATCTTACTATTAGGAAAAGAATAAAAAATTATGAGGCTAATATCTCACTAAAATGAATTAATAATTTACAATAAGTAAACATTAACTAAGTATAACATACATTTTCAAGAAATGTAGAAATCCATATTTACAACTATTTATTAAACACTTTATTAGTCAAGTTTTACTATGGTTTTCTTTTATTAACAAAAAAATTATTAACTATTGAATTTCATAATATCATTATATTATAAAATATTTAATTTATTATTATAATAATGGTATGATGAAATCTTGTATTTTTAATGATATATTGAATATCGATTTTGATTATTTGTGTATCTTCTTGAGTTTTAATATTCACCATTCTAGATCTATTTTAAATTCGAATCTACCAAGCATCGAGAGGGAACAAGTCCAAAGTTAAGATGGATCTAATCTTGTATTCTTGCATTCCACAATGGATTTCCTCATAATGCGTTCTCTGAGCGCGGCGATGAAGGCGTTTAGGTTTTCAGAAGATATTTACAATGCCGCTGCGGGCCCAAAAGAACAGATCCGTCCCGGATCGGCTAGAGATCTGGTCGATGGACGCTCTGAGCATGGACCCCCCTCTGGGTACTGGATCGAATATGCGGATGGAAAGGATTCTCATGCATCGAAGGTGCAGAGAGACTACTCCACGGCGGAATCAGGAACTTTTCTTCCGGTGTTTTATACTCCAAGACAAGTGGTATGCATCCTGTTACGTCTTGATATGCCGTCGGACGAGAATTTTTGGCACAGGAATGGAAGATCTGCTGGCGACTGTGAAGGGAAGAGGCAACTGCAAGCCTTTATTGCCTATTTAGGCACCCTGTGGTTTTGATATATCGACCGAGGAAGTTTATTCAAAGGAAAAGCCGCAGATCAAGCTGAGGACGGGTGTAGGGCCCTGTCTCCACGGCGTCTTGAGTTTCCTAAGCCCTCTACAATGCAGATCTGGTTTTATCTGCCCTTTCTTGGCATTTTTAGGCTACACGGTTCAGATCTGGCCTACCCTGTCCACAAAGACAGCAGATCGGGGCCAGACCTAAAAGCCTGGGGATTGCGTGGAGTAGATCCGCTCCTCCCAGTAACGCAGGGGCCTAAATTTTGCAGAAAGGGCTTGGAATCACAAGATCTAGCCCATATGTGGGTACAGCCAAAGCCCAGGAAGAAGATCGAAGGCACAAACAATAGATCGTGCAGAACTTTCGCAGAACCAGTCATGCAAAAGGACAAACGAGTAAAAACGGGGCAGGTAACTAATAATTGTTTTCAGATTCTGATTAAACCCCCTCAGGGGAAATCTCGATTAGTATGGGTGCATGCAGGTGATACCCCCATGCAGCTAAAACGACAAATATGGGCAGAAATGGGGTACCCAGTTCAGGCCCAGCATCTGATCAGTGGAAGACGGTCCCTTCAGGACTGTAGATCTCTAGGAAGTTATGAGATCGGGCCAGGATCAAGCATTATTTTAAATCTCAGATTGAGAGGAGGGGCTCTGCCTCAGGGACAGTCAAACTCCTCAAGGGGAGGATCTACATCAAAACCCATAGGATCCTATCACGACGCAGCAAAAGGGAAAGAACCTCAAAAGGGGAAAGAACACTCAGTTGTTAATACACCTCCAGGGCAGTATATCGTGGATGAAGTACCAAAGAGCCCCTCCATACCTCTGGATATCCCAGAGGTACAGGGCATTTTCTCAGATCTACAAAAAAAAGCAGTTATTTGTAGATTTAATGGATTCTGGCCCAAAACGGATGCTTTGTACCAATGGATCCACACGGTCTGGACAACAAACTGCCAGATCCATCTATGCTCGAAGGGTTTCTTCATAGTAATCTTCCGTGTTGAAGAAGAAAGGGAAAAAGCACTCACTGAAGGACCATGGTTCTTGGGCAGTGCGGGATTATTTGTTACCCCCTGGTTTCCGGAGTTTGATCCAAACACCATGGTGGTATCAAGGATGCCGGTATGGGTAAGGTTGCATAACCTTCCGATACATTTTTGGCACTTCAAGACCTTATCAGTTATAGGAAACTCCCTGGGGAAGATGTTAAAGATCGATACTGAGAGACATATAAAAGGAATCTTTACTTTTGCTAGAATATGTGTTGAGGTAGATCTCAGTCAAGGTCTATCGGAAAGCATCATTCTGCATTTCAACAATACTCAGTGGAAACAACCTCTGGACTATGAGAATACAGCTTTCAGATGCAGAGGATGTCAACAAACAGGCCATTTGTTCAATGCATGCAAAAGCCTTAACAGGAGCAAGCCACAACAAAGGAAGCACAAAGGATGGCAGAACATAGATTCTGTAACAAAGAAGAGAACCGCGGGAAAGAAAGCTCCCTCAGTATCAGAAGAAGATGAAACAGAAGCAGAGGAGGATGATACCACACTAGAGGAAGTTGAAACAGAGAACCAGAAGGAAAAAATAGTAGTCAACAAGGATTCACAGCCTCTCTCAAATCAGGCAGAGTCCCAGCAAAATCAGGCAGAGATGACAAGCGTGGATCAAAGCATGGGAGGCATCAAACGGCAACATCACTCAGACACTTCAGATTCAGATAAAGAAACAGGACATCCGAATGTAACAACACAGTTAGTCATTGCTTCAACCGAGGCCATTGTGGGAGAATGGCGCAAGGTTGAAAAGAAAAAGGGGAGAAAAACCTGAAGCCTAAATTCAGGCTTTTTTCCCTTTTCTTGTCCTTCTATTCTCTCTTCTTACTTCTTTGTGCACGTTAGTTTCCTAACGATGCGGGCCATATGGCATCTCTCTGTTTTTGCTCTATTGCATAAGCTGGTGTAACTTTTTCATTAATTCTTTAATAAAAGGTTACCGTTTTTTCCTTGGAAAAAAAATAATGGATTTCCTCAAACCTTTAAATATGATTCTTCATAAAAAGTAACATAGACAACTTCAATTCTCTTGTAAGCAAAGGTAATTTTATAGTTTAATTTAGATATATAATCTTATAGCTAAAATTGTATTTATTAATTTTATTTTTATTTTTATAATTTTAATTATGGAGAGACTTGGTACTCATAATTTTTCTCTATTTTTATTTTAGTTTTGACAAAATGAAAATATTTATGTTGGCATTACGACATCACTGACAAAATGGGTAGGAAAGCATCACTGAGTACAATAGTTGTATTCATTTTATCAATTGGTATCAAACATTAATATAATATTAGACTTTGACATCATAACATTATACATATGCCATAACACCATAACGTGACAACCATTATGATTTTTCACATGATAATCTCACACAATTGAGCTCCCACAAGGTCAAGAACTTGGTTGAATGTACCATTTTTGTAGAAACTCATGGATATTCTCCTTGATTTCCTCATTTTTCAAAAGAGAGTGGTGGTATATTTGACAATTGGGTAGAGGTATTCTGGGATTCAGATCGATTGAATCCTTGACTTAATAGTGAAAAAGTACCCCTGTGTGTTATGAGAAGATATCCCTTTACTCCTCCACAACCTTATCAATGTCCTTTGATTGCGCGAAGGAACTCTTTCTATGGGCCATGGATGTTGCCAGCATCTTTCCCTTACTTTGAGAGTGAATAAAAAAGAAAACAAATTTCCTAGTTTTGGATATGATGTTACTACAATAATTGGTAGAGATCAAAGTAGTGGCAATATACGGGGCTACCTCTAGTATCCTATATAGTTTTCTACCTAAATTAATAATAACAGTGCAAGGTATAGATTCATACACAACATGATGCTTCCACAAGTATGGTTGGCCTAATAAAATATCACAAACTTCAAGAGTAGCATCATCAAACAATAACTTGTCCCTAAAAGGTGTGATGTTTTAGGGAATATGGAAGTACTATATGGTACAAAAATCTCTTCTTTGGCGGAAATACCCAATGTTGTATGGTTATGGGTGTGGTTTGGTAGGAAGGCCGAACTGCATAATGACATCTAATGAGTTGACATTCTTTTGGCTCCCACCATCGACATCTATGAGTGGAAGAAATATTCCTCCTATGGATCTTCTAGCTCATTTTTTGGACCTCGGTGGTCACAACAGTGGCATTATGCCCTGCATCAATAATATTCTTCCCTTTGTCATTCCCTTTATCAGGTTTTGGCTTAGACTCGAAACATGCATATGAATTTCAAGATTTTAGCTCGGCCACTGGTGACTTCATGGTGCTACATTGATTCATTTTATGGGTGGGGCATTTGTGGAAGTCAAACAACTTTCCAGTGTCCTTATTTGTCTTCAATGGGTTATCTTAGATTTCTCCACCTTGGCTCTATCATTTAGTCTATGATTTGAAGGTTCATTTCACCTACTTCGGATTTGTAGATCCAAAGTATAGCTTCTTCTATTTAAGTTCCCACTCGATTATTGCAACATATCAGTATGCTCCACAAAGAAAGGAAATGTCTAGGAACTCCATTTCTACTTAGATGTATTTTTGTAAATATCCACAATACTTGAGTATCAATTGTCGCTTGAAATCATTGATATCGAACTTCATGTGTAGGGTATGAAAAATTCTCGTGAACTCCAACACATCTTGGTCCCTTTCATACCATAGTGTTGTCAAATTTATGTACTCATCTTCATACAACATAGTTATTGATCAAATGAGAAAGTGAACTAGTACCCGTTTTTTTAAGGTAGCAAAAAATCACCCAATTTTGGAAAGTGGTGATGCGAGAATACACTTTTTTTTTTTAGAATATTTTTGGCACTTTAAATTTTGTTATGTATCTAGTATGAACACTTTTTTTTATGTCAGTGATTTTCATTCTAATTTTGAAAAGTGTTGATGCAACATCAACACATTTTTTTAAATGTTAGTGATTTTCATGCAGATTTTGAAAAGTGTTGATGCAGCATCAACACATTTTTTTAGAGGACTTATTTTTTACATTTTAATTTTTTTTTATGTATGAAGTGTGAACATTTTTTTTTGTTAGTGATTTTCATCTTGATTTTGAAAAGTGTTGATGAGTATCAACCCTTTTTGTTTAGAGGACTTAGTTTTTACACTTTAAATTTTCTAATGAATTAAGTGTGGATATTTTTTTAAATGTTGGTGCTTTTCATGTTAGTAATAAACAATAAGAAAAAATAATAAAAACATGACAAAAAAAAATCAAATAAAAAAAAAATTATAAAAAGAAGAAAAACAAAAAACCTATAAAAATGTAAAAAAACCATAAAGCATGACAAAAATAAAAATAATAAAAACATGTTAGTAAAAGACATAAAAATATATAAAAAAAACATAAGAAAAATAAAAAACATAAAAATAAAAATAAAAATAAAAAAACATGGCAAAAAAATAAAAATAAAAAACATAAAACACAAAACATGTTAGTAATAAAACATAAAAATAAAAAATAAAAAAACATGACAAAAAAAAATCAAATACAATTTTTTTTTATGAAAAACGAAAAATAAAAAAAAAAAATTAAAAAAAATTAAAAAATAAAATTATAAATATTAAAAAATAAAATTGAAAAACAAAAACTAATTAAAAAGAAATTAAAAATAACAATTTAAAAAAAAACAATTAAAAAAAAACAATGAAAACATACAACCCTACGCTCACCACCATCCCCTCACTCACCTAACCTCCACCCCACCCTAGCCCCGTCCCTCACCCCTGTCCCCTCCCTCATCCTCGTCCCTCCCCTTGTCTATCCCCCTCCCTTCTCCCTCCTCCACCCGACCCCCACCCCCATCGGCTCTCCCCTTCCACCCCTCCCCTCTCCACCCGAGCACCTTGCCAGCGGCCAACAAGCCCCAGGCCGATTGTGGGAATCGGTCTATGCCTTCTTGACTATTGGCTACGGGCCCGGGCGGGGAGCGGAGGGTGTAAGGGGGGAGGGGGAGGGCCAAGGGGGATGAGGGACGGGGTTGGGGTGGGGGTTGGGTGGGGGTGAAGAGAGGGGAGGGGGACAGAGGAGGGAAACTACTGATGAGCATCAACCCTTTTTGTTTATAGGGCTTAGTTTTTACACTTTAAATTTTCTAATAAATTAAGTGTGGATAATTTTTTTTAAATGTTGGTGATTTTCATGTTAGTAATAAACAATAAAAATAATAATAATAAAAACATGACAAAAAAAATCAAATACAAAAAAATATATAAAGAAACCAAAAAAATAAACAAAAAAACTATAAAAATGTAAAAAAAACATAAAACATAAAGCATGACAAAAATAAAAATAATAAAAACATGTTGGTAAAAGACATCAAAATATATAAAAAGAACATGACAAAAAAAAAAACATAAAAATAGAAATAGAAATAAAAATACATGATTAAAAAAAATAAAAATAAAAACATAAAACATGTTAGTAATAAAACATAAAAATGGAAATAAAAAAAACATGACAAAAAATCAAATACGAAAAAAATTTATAAAAAAGGAAAAATTAAATTATAAAAATTATAAAAATTAAAAAATCAAATTAAAAAAATAAAAAAAAATAAAGAAATAAAACAATTTGAATAAATTAAAAAAAAAAAACACACAATTTAAAAAAAATACAATTAAAATAAACAAGTAAAAAAAGCCAATTAAAAAAAAAAAAACTTAAAAAAAAAAAAACACTATAAAGAAAAAATGACTAAATTTAAAAAAAAATAAAAATAAAAAACAACAACTAAAAAAACACAAATTAAAAAATAAAAACAATTAGAAAATTAAAAAAAAACAAAAACTTAAAAAAAAAAAAAAACAATTTAAAAAAATTAATAAAAAAAAATTAAAATTAAAAATAAACAATTAAAAACAAACAATATAAAAAAATAAAAAATAAAAAAAAACAATGAAAACAAAATTTAAAAACCAACCAATGAAAACATACAACCCGCCCCTCACTCACCTCACCCCTAGCCCACCACAGCCACCTCCCTCACCCCCATCCCTTCCCTCACCTTTATCCCTCCCCTCCTCTGTCCCCATCCCCTCTCCCCTCCTCCACCCGATGCCCACCCCATCCCCCTCCCTCATCCCTGTCCCCTCCCCCACCCTCATCCCTCCCCTCATCTGTCCCCATCGCCTCTCCCCTCCTCCACTTGATGCCGACCCCATCCCCCTCCCTCACCCCCATCATCCCTCCCCTTACCGCCCTTACCCCCTCCCCTCCCATCTCGGACCCCCAGTCAGCGACAAGCAGGCCGCAGGCTTATTGTGGGAATCAGCCTATGCCCTCTTGACCATTGGCTAGGGGCCTGGGCAGGGATAAGAGGGGGGTAAGGCATGGCAGGGGGAGGGCCGAGTGCGGTGAGGGAGGGGGTTGGGGTGGGGGAGGGGAACAGAGGAGGGGAGGGACGAGGGTGAGGGAGGGGACAGGGGTGAGGGAGGGGGATGGCATGCGGTGAGGGTCAAGCGAGTGAGGGGACTGTGTTGAGGGGCAGGTTGTATGTTTTCATTTTTCTTTTTTAATTTTGTTTTCATTGTTTTTTTTTTTTTTAAGTTTTTTTTCTTTTTTTTATATTGTTTTTTTTATTGTTTTTTTTTTAATTATTTTTTTTTAAATCATTTTGATTTTTTATTTATTTATTTGATTTTAATTTTTTTTTTTTTAAATATTATAAATTTTAAATTTTAAATTTAAATATTTTAAATTTTAATTTCTTTTTATAATTAAAATTAAAAATAATAATAATAATAATAATTTTTTTTTCAATTGTTTTGAATTTTCTTGTTTTTATTTTCATTTTTATTTTTATTTTTTTAATTTTTTGATAATTATTTAACATTTTTTTAAATGATGTTTTTAATTTCTGTATGCAAGCTTCTCTGATCCATAATGAATTAAACAAAGTCTTTCAGTATAAATCACATGAGAGATTTTTTTTTTTTTTTTTTCTAACTTCAAAAATGGCCTGGTTTTTAATTTTATTCATTTTTCTTATATATATGTTTGTTTATTTTTTGTATTTTTATATTTTGATATTTTTTTTTTATCTTATATTTATTTTAATTTTAATTTTTCATTTTTACAAGTTAATTTTTGATTTTTTTTTACATTTTTATGTTTTTTGTTTTGTTTTGTTTTTTTTTTTTTTTTTTTTATACATTTTATGAAATCCAATTTATTTTTTGTCATGAATCGTCCCCTTGGCACTACTGTCAAGTTTGGCCTCGGGGTCGCTGGTTTTTTTTTTTTTTTTTTTTTTTTTTTTTAAGTTTTTAAGTTTTTTTAATGTTGTATTTCTTTTTTGTAATATTTTTTTAATTTTTATTTTTAATTTTTTTATTTGGTTTTTATTTTAATTTACTCGATTTTTTTTTTCTTTCTTTTTTTTTACATTTTACATGGTATGGTTAATTTTTTTTACATTGTATAGTTTTTTTTATGTCATTACTATATATTTTTTATATTTGATTTTTTTGTCATGCTTTTTTTAATGTTTTATTACATATTATTTTTTATTTTTTTCAATATTTGAATTTTTGTTTTCTTATGTATTTTTCATATATATATATATATATATATATATATATATATATATATATATATATATATATATTATTTTTTTCGTAGGGTATGTGTCGATTCTTGTCTAGCAACCTGATCTCATTATGTGCAATTTGATACTTGATTTTAAATTTTTCGTTACAATGAATCGAATTTGCCCAACAATGTGTTAATTTCATGGTTGGTCTTTATGTTTTCATTACAATGGGTTGAGCTCACCTACATTGTGTGTCAATTTGATAGTTGATTTTGAAATTTTTTTCACAATGTATCAAGTTCTCTTAGGCTAAGATTTCAAAATTGCTATACATTTAGCACTTAAAAAAAAATTACTCTTGGTATAATAACTCTTTCATTCAGGTGTTCAGGTATAATTTTTTTCCATAATGTCATGCTTAAAATATTTTGAAAATTTAAGACTGTTTTGTAGTCATAATGTTTAGTTTTAATTCCATCGTTGAAAACTTGTAAGATTTTTAATGTTTTTCTAAGTCTTGATATTTTATCTTTAATGTTATCATTGAAAACAATTATAAATATTTTTTCTTAGCACCATGCTTGAAAATTGTTGGAATTTTAAGGTTTTTCAAAGAAGTGATTTTTTAAATTTAATGTCATGCTTAAAAATCATTGGAATTTTAAGGGTTTTCAAAGACGTGATATTTTATCGTTAATGTCATGCTTGAAAATCATTGGAAATTTAAAGTTTTTCAGAGTCACGATATTTTGTTTTTAACATCATTACTAAAAAATGTTGAAAATGTAGCCTGAGCAAAAAAAAAAAAAAACATTATTCTGGCATCAACACTTTTCGATTTCAAGGTGTTTTTTGCACCAAAAAAAATGGCTTTCAATGTTTTTTACTGTTATTTTTAAAAAATATTGAGAATTTACTCCCAAAAAAAACATTATTCTGACATCAACACTTTTTGATTTCAAGGTGTTTGTTCATGTCTTTTTGGGATGTTTGGGTTCGAGTACCCATTTTGAGGTAATAGCTCCCGTTTGATCGGTAACTATGTTATATCTCCTCACAGTGTAATATTGATTGTTGACGACATCTCGGAAAGAATTCCAAGAGGATGTGGTTGAAAATAGTGAGGGTTCGTCATTGTCTCTCTGCTCATAGTAAGCTTCACACCAGTCCCTTACATGGGGGGAATGTTTGAGGAGTGCAACAGTAATATTCCCCTATCGGAAAAATTATCGAGGAAAAAATATAATTCTAATAGAGTTAACCATCTATGTAGGGTATCTACATCTATCGAGCCTTCAAATATAGGAATGTAAAATTTAACTTGTACCTTAATGGTGGTAGTGCCTCTAAAGTGACTGTTGGATGAAGATGCTTCACCTCCTATTACTTGGCAAAGGATTTGGGAAAATTTTTCCATCATCTCATTCCTTTGTCTCTCAAGGAACTCTTCAAGAAACACTTTGAAAGGATCTATTACTCCCTGATATTTCTGTCTCTCTTCCATGGGAGGTCATCAGGGTAGGAAAGATCGGTCTTGTAAGGGTTCAACAAGTTCAACTAAAAACACCTTACACACTGACTAGTGAGGCTCATCAATAGGTAAATTATATGGGCCTTAATGCAACTCTCTGGCTTATTAAAATCAACGTTTCTCTCATTTATTTACATATTTTATCATATTTTTCTTAGTGAGAAGGGTAAAGGTGATATGTTATGTGATGTGGCGAAATGTGCATTAATTACAAAATTTGGAACAATTTTGTGCTAATTTAGCGCATGAACTCGAAGTAAAAACTCAAGAGGGATTTTAGGATATTTGGTCTCCCTCTTTAACTCTTCAATCACTCGAATATTCCTCCATCAGATCTCGTCAACTCGAAGTTACAAGCAGCCAAGCTAGTGATAGTTGAAGAGAAGTCAATCTCAAGTTTGGGAGCCAAGCCTCCCTAATTTGTAGGAAGTTGTTGGTATGTTTAGTTATATAAATAAGAAGACCTAGGGCCTCATTAGGATTCGACATTTTACTATAGCCAAGAGGCAATTTCAAGCTAAGATATTGTGACTATTATTCTCATGTTATTTTTGACATTTGATTATAATGAAAAGGGTTTCTTTGATCCAGTACTGAGTTGACTTAGAGGGCTAAAGCTCCTAGGTTAGGGCCCAACCCTATCAGTATATGTTCCTCTTTTTGTACATGTATTATTAGATTACAATCATAGATTAGCTGCTAAAGTGATCTCCTCTTTATTTAATTTACAAGTCTTTGAATGATTGGTTAGTTTTTCTTCCATTAGTTGGAGAAGTAGATCAATGTTACAATAGTGAAAGAATACTTTCAAAAATCTTGTGATAGTAGCATTTCCCTCATCTCCCTCATGGGATCATGGTTTGAGGGCCCCACTCTCACAACCCCAAAAATAGATTTATCTTTTGGTCATTGCATAACGTAGGATTTCTTGTTGAGTAGATCTTCTTTTATGATTGCTTAGAAGCACCTGGAGTTGTCATTTTGGTTTGTTGATTTTTTTGTAGATTAGAAAGTATTCCATTCCATAGATTTAAGCCGTTAGCCATAAATAAATCAATTTCTCAAATTCAACTGACCTTTTCAACATTTACATAAAGTTTTGAATGAATGAAGAAAAGAATATGTGTTGTTGCAGGAATTGTTGATCTGCAAGGAGGAACTCATTCCACCAGCCTCATCTAGGTCTTCTCCAACTCTCACCCAATCCTACCAACCACTAATTCATATTTTTGTTTTGTAGCCACTGTGGACAATCACCTTGAGCAAATCCAACCATCCTGAATATTTGGGTTGATCCTTGGGTAGTGTTCACCTTCCCCATACCTTATGCCACCATCATACATCTTCCCAACACTTCCTTTCACCTCCCCTACCTTCCTACAACCTTCAACTATGTTTCCTGTGGTAAACCAAGACATCCTGTAGTAACTATAGGAAACCCTTTAGCAGCCTGTGTTACACTATTTTGGGTAGAAATGATGATCAGAGACTAGGGTAGGCCTCAAACTTGAATTCCATACCCCTCAATTCCATTTTGGACCATATTTTCCATACCTTCCTTCCTTGCAAAAGATCGAATTATTAGCTTAGCATTTACATTTCTAAATTCAGAACCAAAAGACACTTTTTTGCAATATTTAGCTAGTACATGCATACATCAATCATAGCAGTGTTAGGATAATTTCCATGTTTACTTAGTCTAGATAGCTAGATAATATAATGAAAGGTTAAATTAAGGGTCTTTTGCAAGTAATGTGTGTTAATTCTTGGCTAGGTAATTTCATTTTATTACATAGCACTTTCTATTCAACACTTTCATTTCGTGAAAATAGGCAAGCATTTACTTTTTCCATTAAAGATAGCTTGACATTCACTGTCAGCATTTAACCTCCTTCTAATCAATAGAAGATTGTTTTGAAAACCCCTAGTGGTCTAATGCCCCTAATCTAAATTGGATCATTATATTATTTTTCATCCATCTTGATGCATTTGGAGTGGAAAAAGTGGTCTCCACAACTCATGTTCCTTCTGGAGTTGCTCCTTCAACTCATGCAACTCCTTCCTTATTTCCCCCATTCTCCATTTTTCTCTCTGGCTTTGCGCATTTCTCCTGTCGCGTTGTTGCCTCTTCACCTCTATTTCCAAATATGATTTCTGCACAAGTGGGTCTGCTGTGAACTTGCAACTTTTCTCTGCATCCGCACTGTCAACAATCTTCCTCTTGTCTTTCTCACGCGTCAGTATGTTTATCTCTACTACTCCTACTGCTGGTGCTCTCCTAGATGCTACTTCACGGTGTTTAGCTAACCATTCCACAACAATGTCAACCAATTCATTGGGCCTGGAGAAGCAGTAATAATATCTCCATGGGTCCTCCTCCACCCAGTGACATGCCCCGTGGATCCACTAAAACTGTACTCTCGTGCAGTGATCATTTATGAAACAATGTGGGTCAAATGGATTAAAGCTTTGAGCATCTAATGGATATTTCTTGATCTCCTCTACTTCAACATCCAAGTTCTTGAAATTTCGTATCTCGTATAACCCGATCCACAATGAAAGAGAGGGCCAAGGCACCTTCTTCTTCTGGTGTAGACTAGATGACAGTCCTGTCGAGATGTGGTATGATACTTACATGACGAGCTTGTCCAAGGAAAACTTCGGCAAAAGATGTGGAGGTCTCTCTGCGTTGTACATTCATATGAAGGTGTTGGACGGTGAGGCATACCAATCTGTTATGTTGATCAGTGCCTCCATTGTTTCCTTCGACATGCAAGGTGGATCAAGTTCAAATATCATCCTGTACACCAAGGTGACAAAATGATCTGACAATTGTGTGATGACTCAATTCAAACAAAATTTTACAATAAGTGTTCACAGAGGTCTCTATCAGTGTCCAGGCCCACTTCAAGCCCGGGAACTCCTTATGGGCACAGATTGCATCCAAGAGATGTCTGCGAACATGTAGATTTCTTCTTGCTAACCTTTGGGTGGCTGTCGAGATCTTGTTACCTATTCCTTCAGCCTGTGATCCAACATGTCAGAATCATTGCATTCTTGTCCTTCACTATCCAAGTCATCCAACGCAATCACCCAACTCTATGGGAAGGTTTCCATGCCCTCTTGGCCATAAAAGCGACATGGAAAGATGACCAAGGATTGATACGCCCTCTGCAGTATCTTGGTCTTGTAAACCTGGTTGGGTGTCATCCTAAATTTGGCCAACTCCTTCACCCAGTTCTTCAAGATATCCTTGGAGTTGGCATTGCTATTGGGTATGCTGAAGGGTGTCTCCATGGTGATCAATGGATTCGACATATGGTACACTTGCTCATAAGAATGTGCCCTAAAGGTAGCAATCTCCATCCTGCTGACACTTCTTAATGTCATCGTCTCGGGATTAGTGTGCGAGATGATCCAATATATCATGTCAGCACATGGGAACACAGGATACTTGCATGCAATCGAGTACACACCGAACTTGTGAATGTTCACATAGACTTGGCTGTCTTTGAGGTATTCCCCAAATGTGCCTACAAATGCATCGTTTACCTCTTGCCATTTCAGCTTGATGTCCTTGTCTACAATCAGCTTGGTGTCTTCATAGATTGGCAAACTTGTAGACACTCATTGAACTACTGCCCCAGTTGCGCTTCTGTCGGTGTCCTTTAATCCTGCTCGCTTGGAGGCCATTTGTCCTAAACTACTGAGAGGCAGAAGAACACTTGCTAGATCTGGAGACATGGCGACATGCATGGCAAGAAATCTGTCAGCTAAAACAAAAACAAACTGGAGGAACGATGTGCAACATACCTGGGGATTGACTGGCAAGGATTACACAATTTTTCCTAGGAGGCCATGAGACTGGCTACCGGAACTGCACAAAAGGTAGTCCAGAAAGTTTGGAGGTTGGATGGCTGCTAGAATTGCATAATGTGTAATCCAGATTAGCCTGCTGGTTGTTGGAATTGCGCAACGTGCAATCTCAGTTGGCAAGGGCTATAGGTTTGGGGACTGCATTGCGTAATTTTCTGGGTCAGCAGTCACTACCTCTCATAACTGCACAATGCAAGACTCAAGGACAGTCACTGGGAAGAAATGTGCATTTTCTAGAAGGAAGGTAGAGCCTCCCCTCTCTGTATTGCACAATGTTGTCTTGGTGAGGCAGAGTCCGGGCTAAGGCTGCCCAGACCTGTCAACGGGAAACTGAAAACAAATGTGGATATGAATGCATGGAAATACTGAGTGTAAGTAGGAGTGAATGATCTTGCATGCAAACAATGAATGCAAGATTCAGGAAATGGAACAACATGCATGTTTGTGAAGCGAGTTGTCGAATCGACGACCATTCGTGCAAAACAGTGTCATGCATGCGACAATAGTGAGATGATACTGAAAATTGAAACAGTGCTAATACAAGCTAATATGCATGAAAATGATAGGAAACGTTCATAGAAATCAAGCAAACAACACTCACACAAGCCAAAACATGAAAAGTGACATAAATGATGCAAAAGACAAGTTAAGCGGACTTACGCAAAAATAGTTGAGCTAGATGTGTCGAAGACTCCTGGATGTGTTTTGGGATCTTAGAGATCCAAGATCAGTGTGAATAAGTGAGCTCTAAAGCATCAAATAAATAAGTTTGATGTTCATGACATGCATGCCAGAAATCTAGGAAAAAGTGACACTTGGAGGAAACTTTCTAAAATGATCTTTGTATGTAACCTCTAGCTGCTAAAAATAGCTCCCTAAAATCTAGGGATGCTTTTTGCATGTGTATTTTTTCTATTTCGAGAAAATACATCCCATGCATGCAAGTCATGCTTTCTTGGTCCCTGGTGGAACTGGTCAACCTGATGGCACATGTAATAGCCTGCTTCACTTAGGGAGAAATTTGCACATTTTTCGGCGGGAGCTGGCCTGGCTACCCAGAGTGATTGCACAGTTTCTAGGAGGAGTAGTTGACTGTTTCCCACAATTACGCAATTTCTGGGCTAAGCACTCCTGCTGGGTCAAATTGCGTAGTTTTCTCAGGGAAGGCTGACTGACAGGATTGTGCAATTTGTGAGCCCAACAGGCTGCTAGTTAGATTTGCACAATTTTTGGAGGGAAGACTGGTTCCCCTCCAGAATTCCACAACTTCTTGAGGGATCTTCTCAGCCAGCAGCTAAACTAAGTCCGAGGAAGCAACCTGTGAGGGGAATGCAACAAGCTATCATGCATAGGCTATCATGCTACTTGAAAACCAGTAAAGCTCATGTACTTGACAGTGCAAGACATGCTGCTAAGGATGGTTGGTAGGGAGGATCCAAAACAAAGACAAGGCAAAATTTTGGAGGGTGGTTGTAGCCGCTACAACATAATATTAAATACTTCTTGGAACAAAGTTTGTCTTCAGACGAGTAGAAAAAATGAGTCATAAGGATGTTAGATTATGACTTTAAAATCATCTACAAAAAAGGGAAGAAAAATGTTGTTGATATGTACTCTCATGAAGGGAAGAGGATATGAAGGCATTTCCCTATGCCATTTGTATTATATAATCTGGTTGATAACTTATGGAAGGGATGAATGGAAGAACGATGAGGAGGTGTGGAAACTCATTCAATAGTTGTAGAAATATCTCAGTGCATCTTATACATTTATCTGGAAAACTGATTCATTGTGGTACAAATATTGCTTATATATATGTAATAAATCTCAACTCAAATAAAAGGTTATTTTCAAATTATACTCCTCTCATATACGATGGCATTTAGGATTTTTGAAAACTTACTACAAGGTCAATAAGGATTTTTTTTTTTGATAGCCTTAAATCTCATATTTAGAGGTTTTTGTTAGAATGTTTGCTTTTCCAACAAAATAAAGTTGTGAAAATTAATACCCTACATCTTTTACAACCATTATCCATTCCATATTAGCACTGAGAGGAGGTATTAATGAATTTTATCACATGTTTACCCAAGTTTGAGGGAAAGAGTGTCATCATGGTGGTAATTGATAGACATACTAAGTATTCATAATTTTGTGCACTATCTCATCCTTCTAAAGTCGATATAGTAGCTACTACATTTGTGGAAATAGTTCAAAAGCTGCATGAGAAACAAAAGATTGCAAGTGACAAAGATCCCATTTTCACTGGAATTTTTTGGACATAATTATTTTCTTACATTGGCACTCAATTAGCCTATAGTTCATCTTATCCTCATTAATCTAATGGTAATATTGTGATAATGAAAAAACATTTGGAAGTATATCTTCATTGCTTTACCCTTAGTAAAATGGTGGTATAGCACTTCCTTCCATACCACATCAAAAATGACCCCATTTATGGAACTTTATCAATATCGTCCACTATAAATGATATCATTTTAAGAGAAAATTCTAAGGTTCAAGTAGTGGATGATCACATGGGGAATTGGCAACAAGTTGTCCAACTCTTAAAGGATAAATGAAGTCTAGTGTAGAATCGAATGAAACAATAGGAGAATCACGATTGCAATGAAAGAAGTTTTGATGTGGATTATTGGGTATTTTTATCGATACAACCATACAAACCAATGTCCCTCAAGGAAGATAAGAAGGATAATAAATTATCATCCAAGTTCTATGGCCATTACAAGGTGTTTCAAAATATTGGCATTATGGCATACAAATTGGAGCCACATTCATCTTCACGAGTACACTTAATTTTCCTTGTTTCAAAATTAAAGAAGGTTATAGATGACAGGATACCAATTCAAACCATATTTCCAATCTTTGAAAAGGAAGGAAAATTCATATTGGAGCCTGAAGCAATCACTGAAACAAGAATATTAAATCTACATAATATATCATTTTTAGAGTATTTCATTAAGTGGAAGAACTTAAATGTTGAAGATTGCACATGGGAGGATGATAATTTTATACAGAAGAAACTAGAAGTACTCAAGCATTGAGGAAAACATGTTTTTGAAGTAGAGGGGCATGCTATGTCCCTATAAATCTAGTGTATTCCCCATAGTTTTATTGTTGTGCCCCATAAAATCCTATTATTTTTGTTGTTGTGTCCTTACATTATTATTTTCATGTAGGCCCTAATTATATTTTGACCCTTTAGACTCCTATATATACCAAATATGTCTTGTCATTTGAATCATCTAAGAATTGTTCATTTATGTGATGTAAAGTGATTTTCGCCCCTCGAAGTGGCTTATTATATAGTCATTGATCGATCTCATCTTATGTTTTTCTATTATTTTTTATCTACGTAATTGAGGCAATTAACTTGGAAGGATGCAAGCATTGACATCCTATTTGCAACAACCTAATTAGGGCATGAACATCAATGCATGTAATCACCTCCTTCAATTTGTTGTGGCCCACTTTTCACAATATTTTAGACTATATCCACAACCATCACAAATAATGTAAGTCTTTGGAGACATATCAGACCACTACTGCCACAACCTTGTTCATTAAGTTATCTTCATCTTCTCATCAAGCTACTACCAATGTTGTCATTCCTTATTAATCAATCAACCTATTCATAATAACAACTTGTTCATCAATATAGTACAATAACACCTTTCCCAGATACCATTTTGGTCATACATACAACACCTTCTCATAAACCGTAAAGATGTTTGTATGCCCCAAAACAAAAATTATAGCTTTGCAAGATCAAGAATACATGTTCTGATTCTTCCTAACCCCTCAAAAGATCACAATTGTGTTTTGGTAATTTCCGCTTTTTCAAAATCTAATTTGGCTTGAATATCATCCCAAAAGCCATATAAAACCATAAAATAAATCAAGTGTTTAACAAAATGACCCTTTTACTGAATCATATAGAAAATGAACTTTTCGTGACAGCCTTTCTACAAAATTCTCCTTTCTCATCTACGTAATTCTTTGAGAAAATGTACTTTGTGTACAAAAAGAATTAAAAAAACTTGATGTCAATTGAATTCAAGCCTATAAATAATGCCAAGTCAAGTACTCTCAAAATCATTTTGGCCTTTGGGCAGCTAATGGAGAGCACAATTGTTGGCAATGCAATAGAGAGCATGATATGTGGCTTTCGGTGATCAATCACAATAGAGAGAAAAACCTTTCACCTTCCAACAATCAATAGAGATAATGACCCATGCCTTGGGGTAACCAACAGTGTACATAGAGCATGACCTATTGATATGAGAAACCAACAAAACATAGCGTATGACCTATTCCTACGAGAAACCAACATCGTAGATCCTCTAACCTTTTCCTTTGGGGAAAAAAATAATATAGAGAATGACCTTATGCCTTCCAGTGACCAACACACAAGGCTAATGACCTATGCTCACACCTACATCGATCCATCATGTAAATAAAGAATGAGTCTTCATGCCTAAAATGCTGCAAAAACAAGTCACTTCTCGATGTCTCTCATCAAATAGGTATTTCAATGATCAAACAAACACCACATTGAATTGACTACCCTCCTATACATAAGTGTGAGAGAAAATTTTATTGCTTGAGGCTAACACATACTTGAGGTTTGACAGGCAACACAAGTTGAGAAATCTCCATGTTCTCTCGCTATATGACCTGGTCCTGGAGGCCATGAAAAAAATGATGTTGATGTCATCATGTTGTCACCCTTGACATGTGGTGTGCCCTAAATAGCCCATGTTTCACTCAAGAACCATCCAATCAGCTAACCAAACTATCCAATCACAATGCCATGCGGTGTTTTTCATAGAAAATTTTGCATTTTCCCCTCATTACAATTTTCAACTTCAAACTGACATATCTTCTTATATAGGACGAGTTTAACCAAGTTTGATATATTGTTGGAAAGGTCATGGACATGATTATCCAACCATGTCATCTAGAGTTATATTTGAACACCATAAATTATACAAAAATTCAATATACTTCAAGTCACATTAACCCCCATTTAATGTCACCTTGTCAAGATATCAAACTTCCCTTGGAGAAGACTCGCAAACCATGCCATCTATAGCTTCATTTGACTTCCACTTTGAAATCAATGACATAGGTTGTCATCAATGATGATACTATGTTCAACACAATTAGGATGATCATTTATAGTCCTTGTAATCATAAATAGGGTAGCTTCCATAAATAACAACATCATCAGAAGCAACATGAGAGCAATAACCAAGGACAAATGTACATTACTATTTATTTTCATGGGAAATGGCATCACAAATTTTATTATTCTTATTTTGTAATCGTCTAATATAGGGAATGAATCTTTAGTTCACTGATTAATGGATAAATTGATGCCTAGTACATATTTTAGATAATAAGAGTTATGGTAACATAACTTATGATATATTTGACATCTAGTTGAACATTTTCTTACATGCACATAATAAACCACTAACATGCATAAATTCTCTATAAACACATAATAAATAGAGGGACGAGTAGAGGAGGACCACACCTTTTGGATTTGAAGTGATTAAAAGACTAAAATTTCAAATAGAGTCCAACATAATTATAATATTGACCATGAAGAGAGTGTCCGTTCATAAAATGCATATAGAGATGATATATAAAAGCTAAAAAGTGGCATAAGGTATTTATGGTTAAACATAATTATGTTACATATTGGGCTATATACTAGCCTTGATTAATGTATCTATGAAAATATATTAATATTGAAAATATGCCATTGACAAACTCTAACATAGTAATTGAAAGAAAATATTTTTGACTCTAATAGTTGTGATTCTCCTCAAGTTGCCATTCTTCTCCATTTCATGACTTGAAACACACAACGAAGCCATTAACGATTAGTTTGATGGATGGTTTAGGAAAGCCACAAAGCCATTAATAATTTATTTCAGGTACAATACAATGAATTATATCTATGTGCATAATACACTTAGACCCCATATGGAGTGCTCATGGAATATTGAGGAGGCGAGTGCGTCTCTTCTAAATCTAGGTTGACGTTGGAAAAGGAATAGAGTACATTGTGAAATCGTTTCAATTTCTATATTAGAATATTCATTAATTCACTTACAAATATTTTTTTCCCAACCCTTCGCGCTCCGTCCCACCACAGTGGTTGATTAAGCACTCAAACGAAGCATATTCCAGGCATATTTTCCCAAATTTAATACCACCGTCCATTTAAAAAATTGAAAAAGTCAATGTGAGTTCATCGACCGGTGTTCGAAACAGAAACGCCATCCAAGAATTAATTATATAAGCGAGTAACAAAATTTTCCATGCTCAGTTGAGTTTTTAAATTGTTATATATATATATATATATATATATATATATATATATATATATATATATATGGAAGTCTTATTTTTTACCACGCATAAGAAGAGCATGAGCATGTGTATTTTCTTTCTACAATGCTTGAACTATAGTGTATATAAATACTATGAGTCAAATGTATGAATTCCCTGTTTATATAATATTATGTTTATTATTGTGGAATTACATAATTCATGACCTTTACACCATCTCTATTATTATCCTCCATTCACATGGACCAAAGCCGCTAAGGATAATTTTGAAAAATTGAATACAATTGTACTTTCAGATCTCATTGTACATTAAATTTCCCTTACTACTCTTCTCTTGAGAGACAATTATAACATCTATATGTAGTATTTTTCATTAAGGTGATGGAAGACGTATGATGTCTTTCATTAAGGTAGTGGAGGGCACATATGATGTTATCTTGTTCTTGATGAATAAGTGGAGGAATAAACATTATATTACTATGAAGGACTTGGAACATGGTGACTCGCTTGATGAGTAGCAATGACGAGTCAAGAGTTGTGATTATGTGGATGAGGACAACCAACTCAAGGTTATCCATTGACAAAAGCAAGAATATAAATGATTTTATGTGTTGCTGAAAGAGTTCAAACAATTTTTATATTTAATGTTATGAAATGTTGAATGGATGGATATACATACAATGATATTTATTCATGCGAATGATTAGCATCAAATCCTATAATAACAATACTCTACTTGTAGGAAATAAAGAAATATGGTCCCACGAGAAATATGGTGTTTATGGTGCTGGACCCACCAACATGTCAAGGGGCTCTCCCCGGTAAGAAGTCCCAATTAGACCTCAGACCTTTTGGTGCAAGAGTCCCAGTAGTGGGTCGTAAGCTAATGCCTTGACCGTGATTTCGCACAGAGGCAAGTAAGATAACACTGTCAGTAGCAAGGGTGTGACTGATGCAGTGAGTCAAGGAAGGTGTATGAGAGGTTCTAACACTTCCAAGGGAGAAGGAGGTGAAGGTGAGTTCCAGGTTGAAAGGGATCAGTCCCAACTCAGCTAGGAACACACAACACAAAGGACATGCATAGTTTCCAGTGAAGCAGTCCACTCGGATGTGGCAGTAACATCATACAAGGTAAGATAACACGAACATCACTCATGGATCATTCCAAGATGAGTGTGACAGTTTTTATAGCATGGTTCATGTGATAGGTCTGTCTGATGTCCGGTAGAGCAGTCGACAAGGATGGAGATAACATTAAAAACATATGCAACACATTAACAACAAGATTCATATAATTGAATGTGAATCAGTTCATACACAAAAACGTAAGTTAAAGAACATATATCATTAAGGCAACCAGAACAATCCAACTACAATAACATCTTAGGTATGAAAATGTGTTGGCTCTTATTATATAAAGAAGTGTAAGTCACAATCATACAATACATCCATGTAAACCTACTAGCCCCAACAGTGGAACGTTACAACCACATCCGCCTACTCCTCTAAAGATATGTACTAGCTTTGTGTAGTGGAGAAGCCAAGGTGCACTACAATACTCTCCAAGCCTTCTTCAAGATAGTCTTAGTAGAAGTTTGGCTGACCAAAAGCCTATACAATGAGTTACGACGAACTATTTATAGCAAAGGGTGGGTTGACCTTTGACATTATCCTTGGTGACAGTTCAACTACCCTCATGACTCTTCATCTATTCTATGACTATTACATCCAACTATTGACACTTGACTTACACTTGACATTACTCAACATTACAATGCACACATACTCATGTGAGACAACATGGATTGAGCAAGCCTTGTAAGACATCACTGACACTCAGTCTCCTATGATGAGACCAATTCTTTGACATGCTTGTGATGGTGGAGTTGGTGAGCTAATGCCAAGCTTGGTCATCCGTGATGGTGTGCATGCACCTCTTGGTGACATCTTGTTGAAGCGAACTTTTGCCTCTGTTTCAATCGGTGCATTGGTTTGGCCCCTTCATCCAACTCATCTGCTAACATGCGCATGGTCTTCTTGGGTATGGTTGACGAGAAACACACTAATACATAGTGTCTGTGTTGATCTCCAAGTGTGTGCTGGTGGTCATGCGCATCAACTTGTCGAAGTACATGTTCAGCCCCAATTAGACTTACTTCTTGTCTTCGCCTTCGCGAATGTGTCGAATGGGTTGGATTGCATGCGTGCACACAGTGACATGCATGCTACTAATTCCCTTGCATGTGATCAACAACACTGCTCACCATGCCTACTACATGTCAGTTACTGGGATGGTTCTTTAACTTGTATGGGTGCAGTTTCATCCGTGAGTGCATGTTGCACCCACTGATGTTCCTGATCCTGTTGTAACTCATTCGTTTGTCTGTGTAGCTTCATGTTCTTCCTTGATTTTCTACTTCGGCACATGCAACTCGTTCTTCGTTTCATTCTCTATCTTCGTGATATTCATGTCGCACCGTCACCTCATAGCCTGATTCTCCAAAGTTTCTTTCATTATCAGTGAATCTGCTTGATCTTGCAACTTTGTTCTGCCTTTGTGTTGTGAACAACCTTCCTCTTGCATTTGTTGTATTCACTTCATTCACTGCATTCAGTATGCTGCCTATAGTTTTTGTTCATGATGTTTCTCGCTGTGATTTTGTTTCTTTATGTCCTTGTCCACGAACTACTTAATGTCTTTGTGAGTAGGCAAGATCATAGACACTTAATCAACGTCATATCCAAGCACGTTTTGAATGGTGTCTTCATCTCTGCTCTCTTGGAAACCATTGTACCTATACTGATGAGAGGCAGATGAACACCTGCGATACCTTAAGATATGGAAACACTCATGGCAAGCAATTTGTCAGTTGAAAACCAAAATGAACATGACAACTGACTTGTAACTTATCTGGGTGAATGATCATGAAGTTTGCGCAATTTCGGCAGGGAGGTCGGGAGACTGACTGCTAAGACTACACAAAGCATAGTATGGGCTAGTGGGAGACTTACTGACTGTTGGAACTGCGCAATGCAGAGTCTAGTCTGGTTGATGACTACAGGGATTGTGTTAATGCACAATTCCAACTGGGAAGGACTACTAGCCCAGGGATAGATTTGCGCAATTTCTTAGGCCAAGCAGCCACTTTCCTCCAGAAATGTGCAAAACAGTCTTGTAGGCTAGTGCTAGCCAGGAATGTGCAAATCTAGAGAGGAAGGTGAGCCTTCCTTTCCCAGATTGCGCAACACAGCCTTAGTGAAGGTAGAGCCTAGGCCAAGGTCGGCCCGACTCGCCGACGGGCAACTGAAAGCAAGTAAGTCAATGAATGCATGGCGAAACTAAGTGACAATATAGAAGTGCATGCAAAACATGAATGAAAGATTCAGCAAAACGATCAACATGCATGTTGGCGAGGAAGTTCGCTGGTTGGGCGACCATCAATGCAAAACTGTTTCATGCATGCGAAAATAATGAGATAACAATGAAAATTGAAACAAATCTAGGACAAGTTAGTATACATGTAAATGACAGCAAGAATTCAAAGAAATCAAGCAAACAGAACTCCCACAAGCGAAAACACAAAAAGCGACAGAAATGCAGCACAAGTCATGGGAAGCGAGATTACACCAAAATAGCTGAGTTGAAAGTGTCGACTCCTCCTAGATGTGATGTGGGAAGTCAGAGCTGCAAGGTTGATGTGAGGAATAAGCTCTCCAACATCTATTTGATGATCTTTAATAACATTGAGGTGGTGACACGCATGCCACAAATCTAGGGGAAGCGACACTTGGTTGGAGGTTTCTAAATTGCTCCTTTCATGTAACCACCAACTGCTAAACATTGATCCTTGAAACAAGGGTTGCCTTTGAATGCTGCCTTGGGAGAAGTATCCCATGCATGCAAGTCTGTTTTACTCAGTCCCGGAGGGAACCAGTCAACTCAGCTACACATGTAAGATCCTGATCGACTGCTGGAGAAAAATGCCCATTTCTGGTTCGGAGTTGGGCTGATTGCCCAGGAGGTTTGTGCAATTTCTAGGCAGAGCAGCTGACTACTGCCTAGATTTGCATAAATCATAGGCTGAACAGCGTGCTGCTGGGAAAATGTGCGCAAATCCTGCTGGGAGGGTTGGCTGGCAGGATTGTGCAATCCTGGAGCCCAGCAGGTTGTCAGAGAGGATTGCACAATTCCTGGAGGGGAAGCTTCTCAGGCTACAACTGGACCAAGTCTTGGTGAGCAGCCTGTGAGGGTAATGGATCAATTGTGATTGACAGGCTACCTTTGTGCGAGGAAAGCTCATGAAGCTTGAGTACTTGATGAAGAAAGACAAAGTGTTGTGCGAGGTTGGTAGGGAGGCTCCAAAACAGGCTAAGGAAAAATTTTGGAGGGTGGTTGTAGCCACTACAAGACTTGGTGACACACTAATGCAACTCCATATCTCTGAATGGACCATGTTTGTGAAAAGAAAGTCTAACACCTCCTAAAGTATTGTTCAGCTCTAAGCTCATCTTGGCTTCACACTAGTTGATTGTAAGATGTAGCATCTGCCAGACTCTAGATCGATTGACAGAAATTCCAAGCCAAGGCAACACAGTTGTTTCAATTGGGGTTGAGGGGTATATAGGTGCACAAGAAGTATAGTCATTAGAGTCTTAGTTTCATATCTGGTGTTGCTCCACTACCAGCAGAGCTGGACAGTACCCAGTGGAGTCACATAGGAACACAAGCATGGCTGCACTGCCAGCAAGCCTGGTAAGTACACCGACGGAGTTCCTTACATCACCTCCCTGTGCAGGAAGCCTTTCTCTTCTTTTGCCTTATTCATTTTTCATTTTGAATTTTTTTGACTTTTTCATTTTTTTCATTTTTCACCGTGCATAACACTTATTCATTTCAGAGGCGGAAGAGGGATCCCGACTTATTGAGAGAAGAAGAGGTTTATCTAGCAATGAAGTAGTTTATTGTATCTCTAAAGTGCTTATTAAGGTTCCCCCCCTCACCTTACTCTACTTGACTGAGCTGACAAGGGTTAACCCAAAAACAACCAACTAGAGAAGGTGACACTAGTTAGCGCGCCAGCGTTGTGTTTTCACCAAGGTTCACTTCGAATAATACATATTTTCCTTCGACATATCATGGACTAAAGGTAACAAGCTCATCATACATAGGAGGGATGACATATAAGCAAGTAGTGATAGTTGTACAAGCCCTCTTATACTTTACCCATCTCGTTTCATGAGTCATACATGGCTTCATGCAAAACTAGCCTACCAACGAAACAAGTGAACGAACTAACAATCAACAAAGTAAAGTAAGATCATAAGAAAAAATGAAAGAAAATCAATTAAACAAACAAGCATGCAAACGAAAAAGAAAACAATGCATGTAAGCAAACAAGCATGCAAGAAAACAACTGAAAGAAAACATTACTCCTACTCCTACAATAATGATGCATGGGCCTAATCATGTGAAGTGATACTTCCAATGCAGCCACCGACACATTAGTAGACCCATTCTGGTGAAGGCTTGGTCCGCGAGCAACCCAGTGTTCTAGACTAGTAACCAAGAAAGATATAACAATGAAGAAAACCACACTTCTTGTTTCAAAGTGTCCACAGGACATAAGTGAGTGCATGTGCATTACGGGCAATCCATGGACTTATCGTGGTGTTGTGTGACACTACATGCAACTTTGAAGCGTAAGTACACTCTTGACTGAGACATGCAAGAAAACAAAATAAATAAAGATAACTTGCATCACACATGAGTGCTCGCAATGTAAGACTCCTCCAATGCATGAGCAATGGGATTGTGTAGTTCAAGTGGAGGAAGTGTGATCTGTGTGTGAGATTGATCTTGAGTGCATATAGATGAGTGATGAGGAGCCTTGAGTGTTTGAAAATTTTCCTAATCGGAAGTGAAACCAACCATAGGACAACGAGGGTCCGACATAACCATTAGCTCGGGCTTAAGTGCCTCGACGGTCTATGGGGTTTAGACTTTGTTGAAAGATGGATCTTCGTAGGCCAGTGGCTTAGATGGATTAACAATGAGTGAATCAACATCATGATTGGATGATGAGGTGAAGAGATCACGACAACCAAGATTAGAAAATTTAGGATGTTGGTTGGCATCCTCATGGTTTGATGAATCGCATAGAGGGGTGGATGAGAAGGAAGAATGTTCACCCTCTACATTTCCGGAAAGAGCAGATGAAGCATGAAGTGTATTTTCAATGAATGTTTGGTCCTCTCCGTTGTTGTACGATGGGCCAACATAGGGTGTGTCCTACAAAAGATAAAAAATGGGTGCATCCGTAGATGAAGACACACATGCAAAATCATGGATAGCGGGTTCACCAACGATGTTAGGAAATAACAGAGGGGGTTCAGACGAAAAGGAGTCATCCTTTGCCGAGTGTTGATGTTCAAGCTCCCACTCATACTCTTCATGAATGACAACGCATGTTGGTTATGCAACACCAACTCCGTCGGTGGGTTGTTCCTCATTCACAAGTGAAAAGTCTGGAATGGATGAACACAAGACAAGAACACCCGAAGGAACACCTAGGTGCGAAGACGGAGGTCATAGGAAAGAAAGCCTATGAGAACTCGAAGGACTAATAACAAAATCTGTGTAAAAAATGTGTGCAGTGATGTTGGGACAGTGTGAAGGTTGAACAGGTGTACAAACATGATCCTCAACATCACTAGGCAATGGTGGAGTTGTTGAATGAGAGGGAGGCGGACAGTCAGTTGAGGCACTACCCACTTCCACATGAGATTTTGCAACTCCATCGATGGAGAAGGTTGAGCAAGGCTTGATCTCAAAATTTCTCTTGGGATGTGCAGATTTCTTAAGACAATACTCGAACCAGTCCTAAAGATAAGAAAATTTCATCTAGCTCCTTGGAGCTTGAAACTGCAAGTCACGGAAGCGCTGCCAAAAATCAATAACGGATTCATGCGCAGTGCTCCATTGTTGTAATAGTTTCTAATCAAGATGGTTTGGATCAAAATGATAGAATGTGTCTTCAACAAGATCACAGAAGTGGTCACATGAGTGCACAGTGTTAGCCGGTAGGTTTAGCACCCAATGAAATGAAGATTCATGAAGTGTGTGTGCAAGCAGCAAACTGGCTTGTTCTTCAGTATACTCATCTCCCTCATAAATCATGGAAAGAAATTTATGTAATTGTTTTAATTGTTCAAGCCAGGCCACTTCGCCTTCACCATCATATGTGTGAGTAGCCAAGAGATTGAAAAGCTCCCCTGAGATGAATACATCCTCACTATTCGTAAAACACCTCAAGGGAAGAAGAGTGAAAGACTCCATGAAAGATATGCAAAGGTTCAAAACTAGATGAGAGGACACAGCTTGTCATCAGGCCCTCCTTTTAGCACTGCAAATGTTGACATGCTGGACCTGCCAACATGTCAAGCGAATCACCCCAGTAAGAAGTCCCAATTATACCTCACAACGTTTGGTGTAGGAGTCCCAACAGTGGGTCATAAGGTAATGCCTTGACTGCGATGTCACATAGAGGCAAGTAAGATAACTCTATCAGTAGCAAGGGTGTGATTGATACAATGAGTCAAGGAAGGTGTATGAGAGGTTCTAACACTTCGAACAGGGAAAGAGGTGAAGGTGAGTTCTAGGTTGAAAGGGATCAGTCCCAACTCAGAGAGGTACACACAACACAAAGGACATGCATAGCCTCTGGTAGAGCAGTCCACTCGGATGCGACAGTCACATGATACAATGTAAGATAACATGATCAACACTCATGGATTAATCTGAGATGAGTGTGATGGTTGTTATAGCAAGGTTCATGTGAAAGGTCAGTCTGATGTCGAGTAGAGTAGTCAACACGGACGATGACAACATCAACAACATATGCAAGACATTAACAACAAGATTCATATAATTGTATTTGAATCAGTTCATACAAAAATACGTAAGTTAAATAACATATATCATTAAGGAAACCATAATAGTCCAACTACAATAACAACATATTCATGAAAATGTGTTGGCTCTTATTATATAAAGAAGTGTAAGTCACAATCATATAATACATCCATTTAACCTGCTAGCCCCAACAGTGGAACATTACAGCCACATCTACCTGCTCCTCTAAAGATATGTACTAGCTCCATGCAGTGGAGAAGCCAAGGTGCATTACAATACTATCCAAGCCTTCTTCAAGATAGTCTTAGTAAAATCTTAGCTGACCAAAAGCCTATACAATGAGTTATGATAGACTATTTATAGCAAAGGGTGGGGTGACCCTTGACATTCCCCTTTTTGACAGTTCAATTACCCTCATGACTCTTCACCTACTCTATGAATGTTGCATCCAACTATTGACACTTGACTTACACTTGACATGACTCAACATTATAATGTACATGTACTTATGTGTGACAACATGGCTTGAACAAGCCTTGTAAGACATCACTAACACTTGATCCATTGTGATGACACCAATTCTTTGACATGCTTTTGATCATGAATATGGTGAGCTGATGTCCAGCTTGGTCATCCGTGATGCTGTGCGTGCACCTCATGGTGACAACTTGCTGAAGTGAACTCTTGCCTCTGTTGCAATTGGTGCATTGGTTCAACCGCTTCATCCAACTCGTTTGCTAACATCCACATGGTCTTCTTGGGTATGGTTGAACCAGAAACACACTGATGCATAGTGTCAGTGCTAATCTTCAAGTGTGTGTTGGTGGTCATGCACATCAACTTCTCGAAGTACATATTCATCCCCAGTTGGACTTGCTTCTTGTCTTCACCTTGGTGAGTTTGTTCAATGGGTTGGATTGCATGTGTACGCTCAATGACATGCATGATGTTAATTCCCTTGTGTGTGATCAACAACACCGCTCACCATTCCTACTCTGTGTCAGTTGTTGGGTTGGGTCTTTAACTTGTACGGGCATAGTTTCATCCGCGAGTGCATGTTGTGCCCACTGCTATTCCTGATCATGTTGCAACTAATTCGTATGTCTGTGCAACTTCATGTTCTTACTTGAGTTGCTACTTCGGCACATGCAACTCCTTCTTTGTTCCGTTCTCTATCTTTGCGGGATCTTCATGTCACGTCGTCACTATATTTGCTACGTTCACTGCA
This sequence comes from Pinus tabuliformis, assembly GCA_031772625.1. Taxonomy (NCBI): domain Eukaryota; kingdom Viridiplantae; phylum Streptophyta; class Pinopsida; order Pinales; family Pinaceae; genus Pinus; species Pinus tabuliformis. The sequence goes on along the minus strand of CM062810.1, from coordinate 997,833,112 downwards.
TTCAGTATGTTTCCTGGAGGTCAGGAGACCGACTACGAAAACTGCACATGGCAAAGTCTGGGCTGCTGGTAGACTGACTGACTGTTGGAAATACGCAATGCATAGTCTAGTCTGGCTGTTGAATTCTGGTATTATGCAATGCACAATTTCAGCTGGGAAGGACTATTGGCATAGGGACAAATTTGTGCAATTTCTTGGGCCGAGCAACTACTGTCCTCCAAAAATGCGCAAAATAGTCTTGGAGGCTAGTGTCAGGTAGGAATGCAAAAATCTAGAGAGGAAGGTGAACCTTTCTTTCACAGATTGTGTAATGCAACCTTGGTGAAGGCAGAGCCCAGGCCAAGGTTGGCCAGACTCACCGATGGGCAACTCAAAGCAAGTAAGTCAATCAATGCATGAAGACACTAAGTGATAGCAAAAGCGATTAACAGTACATGCAAAACATGAATGAGAGATTCAGAAAATAGATTAACATGCATGTGGGTGAGGTAGTTCGTTGGTTGGGGGAACGTCCGTGCAAAACAGTTTCATGCATGCAAGAACAATGAGATAGCAACGAAAATCGAAACAAAGCTAGGACAAGCTAGTAAAATATAAACAACAGCAAGCATTCAAAGAAATCAAGCAAACAATGCTCCCACAAGAGAAAACATAAAAAGCGATAGAAATGCAGCACAAGGTATGGGAAGCGAGATTACCCCAAAACAACTGAGCTAAAAGTGCCGACTACTCTTAGATGTGATGTGAGATGTTAGAGCAACAAGGTTAATGGGAGGAATGAGCTCTGTAGCATCTAGTTGATGTGTTTTTATAACATCGATGTTGTGACACGCATGCCACAAATCTAGGGGAAGTGACACTTAGTGGGAGGTTTATGAATTTCTCATTGCATGTAACCTCTAACTGCTAAACATTGATCCCTAAAACAAGGGATGCCTTTACATGCTACATTGGGAGAGGCAACCCATGCATGCAAGTCTGTTTTTCTCAGTCCCAGAGGTAACCTGTCAACTCAGCTGCACATGCAAGAGACTGCTCGACTATTGGAGAAAAATGTGCATTTCTGGCTGCGAGCTGGGCTGACTACCCAGGAGGTTTGCATAATTTCTGGGTAGAGCAACTGTCTACTATGCAAATTTGCATAAATCTTGGGCTAAACAACCTGCTGCTAGGAAAATGTACCAAATCCTACTGGGAGCATTGGCTGGCAGGATTGCGCAATTCTGGAGCCCAGTAGCCTATCAGATAGGATTGCACAATCCTAGAGCCTAGCAGGGTGTCAGAGAGGATTGTGCAATTCCTCGAGGGGAGGTTGGTTTCCCTCCAAGAATGTGTAATTTTCAAGGGGAAGCTACTCAAGCTGTAGCTGGACCAAGTCCTTGTGAGTAGCCTGTGAGGGGAATGGATCAACTGTGATCGACAGGCTCCCTTTGTGTGAGGAAAAATCATGAAGCTTAAGTACTTGACGAAGCAAGACAAGGTACTATGCAAGGATGGTAGGGAGGCTCCAAAACAAGCTAAGGCCAAATTTTGGGGGGTGGTTGTAGCCTCTACAACATGCGGATAGAGGAAGGCGATATGTGTCTATTGGTTGAAGAGCCAATTAATTTCATGGAACATTTAAAGGCTACAGTTTAATCAAATTGTTTTTCTTTGAAAATCATGGAAATTTTGGCAACATTTTGATAAAATCTAGCAAGGAATTTTGTAAATATAAATTATAGTTGTAAAATTTCAAGATTTTTGGTGGTCCAATAGTTTTTGACGGTGCTAAATTCATTTCCACCATCAAAAAAACATGATTCAAACACTGCTACAAGATTTTTTGAATTTTTTTTCCAAATTCTAGCCACTCTTGATCATCAAGGCAATTCCTCCCCATCAGTAGACACTTCCCATTTAAAAGATGAGTGTGAGAATTAATTGGGCACTGAGGTGCAGCTAGAGGGCACATAGAAGCAACAACAACCACATGTAAGGGCCCTACCTTAAACGACAACGTCCACATAAGTAGGGCAACCAAAATAATAGACACATCAGTTATCATTTTCCTTGGGAATCACATCATAGTTTTAATAAATGAATCTTCAGCTGATTGATGGTCTGATTAGATGATGGGTGGTCGACAATGAAAGTTATGAAAAGGTCATTTTTAGTTGCAGATCAAATTTTTGGTGGATGCATACAATACATTAATCTTACTCACACGGAGAGATCATCTACTCTATAAATACAAGATGGATGGGGGGAGGAGTGGAAGCAGACACGATTATTTTAGATGTGAGATGCAAAATCAATCTAGAGATTGAATTCAATTAAAATTAATTGTAATGTGAACCATTGAGAGATCCTTCGTTCGTAGAACAGACAAGGATAGAACTTGGTGGGTTGAATGGGTGCACACAGTGAGGAATAGTAATGTGCGACCGGCTTGGGATGTTTGACTTAATGCTTTCAGACCATTTGATTCATCTCCTGTGTCAAACTTACTTCCACGTATGGAAAACCAAAGGTGCAATATGCATCGATAGTTAGAAATATGTTTCTATATATACACAAATTGGACCAACATAGATAAATAGTTAGAAATATGTTTCTATATCGATAGACAAATTTCTAGATATACACAAAATGGAACATGGAAATTTAGATTTAATTTGTAGGGAAAAGTAGATGAATATGATTATGTTGGGGAGGTATAGATATTTATCCATTATTGGAAACATTTTCAAAGTAGGGTGATGAGAAAACAATATTAGGAAAATGTAGCGATTTAAATGGTTAAAATAATTATGGAATATAAATAATTTTATATTTTTTAATAAGTATGTTTATTTTGGAATAAGGATTTAATCATTTTAGTTTTATTATGACTAATACATGGATCATACAAATTTAATGTTTACTCATGTCTACAATATTTTAGTGGTATTCACTACATAAGGTATTTTTTTTAAGTAAATTTAAAAATTGTTTTAAAATGATATCTACATATACACATATTTTGAAAAGAATTATTAAATATATGATCCAAAGGACATAAATTAATATTTAATTATTTAGAGCCATAGAGACTTTTATTATATCTATTTGTTAGGAGTATTGTTAGAAATACATTAAATGTAAATGGACAAGTGATTTATAACTAAATTAGTTTAGGACACAAGCTTATTTAAAGATTGTTTCTCTCTGTTTGCAAGATAGTTGAATGATTGTGTGTAAGTTCTTGCATATTTTATGTAATTCTTCTTGTCCTTATGAACCTTCTTTTGCGTTGGATCTATACTTTATATGTATTACTGCAAAGGCAATTTGCCAAAGTAACATAATTCATTTTCTTTGCCTCTTTGCAAAAGTAAAAGAATTCATTTTGTTTTGTTTGAGTCCAAGAGAATTTTTTCCACTCACACTCTACTATTGTTTTATGTGGTTCATGCCATCCCTCGACCATGTAAAAGAGTTTTACTTTAGGCTTATAACCGAACTCTCGAATTTACATAAAGTCTCATGTTAACAATTTTGTCATGCGTAAAGACCCCTTTAGTTTGTTGTCTATTGATCTCTGGAATTTATGATGATCGTATTGTTGGTTTTGGTGTGGGTAATTTGCACCACCAATGCGAAAGAAAAATATTAGTTAGCCAAATTATTTTTTTTGTGCAACCATCATTTTTGTAAACTCTACATGAAAGTGATGGAAAAGGAGCGAACGAACGAACGTGTATAGTGTGTGGAGGAACCTACAAGTAGTCATTGCAATTGTTTCAATTGTCACATAGAGCCTACAAGTATCATTGAGCCTGGAACCTATTTGGTCATGTGGAACCTGTTTCCATGAATCCCTACATAGATTTGTGGATTTGTGAATCCCGAAGTTGGAGAACAAGCGTTAAACAGACCTATGCTAGACCATCGTTAAAGACCTACTTGAGGAGCCAACATCGAGTGTGGAGTGACTAGTGTGTGAATGAGTTGGGTATAGAAATCCAGCATTGAAAATAAATTGTGAAGTGGCCAACAACATGGAAAGCCACCAACATGGGGGAGTCTACGTTGAACCACCTCCATATGAACTTTTAAAATCTCTCCAAAAAATTAATGATTCATATGACCTTTTAAAATATCTCCAACAAATTAATGGTGCATATGAGTTTAATTCACAAATATTGGCATTGCCTTATATAAATCACTTTTATAAAGTGATTTCCAAATTTTACTAAATTTTTTAAATGGGATGTTTGTAAAAAGTTTTTTATTTGATTATAAATCTTTTTCATGGACAAAATGTGTGATTTTTATTTTGAAATTTGTAATTGTGTAGTAATAAGTTGTAATTTTTTATTTTTATTTTTAGTTTCACTTGCCTTTCCATTTAGTCAAATTTCTGCTATGTTATGTAGATTACACTCATATCTCGATGTTTCTAAGTTTCCTATTTTTGGGTCTCCTTAATTGATGGGGCTTCTAAGGGTGATATTTTTTATTGGACCACTATATTATTTAATAACCTATCCAAACACATTTTTTCTTTTCGCTCCTCTCGAAGTGTCTCTGAGAATAGAATCCCTCCATTTTACATGTCAGCCTACATCAAGGACTTTCCCTGATTTTCTCTTGATTTCCTCACGATGGGATGGAAATGGACTCTTTTTGACCCCTCACCAATTCATATTTATGACAATATACTTTGGGAGTCCAATTTTTTAGGTCATTCTTATCAAATTTTCCATTGGGTCATCATCTCTATCTATGAAATCATATTTAGAACCAAACCTCCTGAAATGTCTCCGACAACAATGGAAAACCTCAAGATGGTTGGTAATTTGTTCTGTGAAGAGTTTTCTACATATATAAGAGTCTTGGGAAATTACACAACATAACATGTCCTGCCCCTCTACATTCCTGGCAAGCTTCTGTGTAGGCAAGTGGCTTACTCGACAATAGGCCATGGGATTATGAAGGCATTGAAAGACAACAACAAGAATTCTTGGCCATAGTTTCCTCTACCTTTTCGTTTTTTCTCTCCAGCTAATTACGGTCATGCTGAGAAAGAGTTGTGATCCATTGAACCATTGAAGTTAACCAACATCCCTAATAGGGAAAATGACCCTAACGGACTAGCAAAACATGTTTCCTTAGACTCTGATATTAGAAATTATCTTCATTGGGAACATAAATTTGACGACTTGTTTGTTGAAGCATCCTCATATAATACAGTCTTGAGTAGTGTGGATGAGACATTGTCAATGAAGGAGTGAGAATATTTTTTTTCTTTCATAAATTCAAGATTGGCTCCTCTCCCTATAGCCTTATTATGACTTCCTCTACAAAAAAAAACATCTTTGAAGGAAACTAGCTCTTCTACTAAGTAAGAAGCTTCCTCTCAATGAATGTTCCCTCCTCAGCATCAACAAACAACAATAACTAGTTCTTCAAACTCTAGTGGAGAAATTTATACAGTAGACCCTAAGATGGAAAGTGTATGTCAATAATTTGATGAAATTCTTAAACAACCAAAGAAAGGAACATAGGAAATCATAGAAATAGATAAAAATACTACTTCTGTAGAATCTATTGTTCAAAAAAAGAAAATTTAAAATGATCCCATCACCATGCAAAGGACCATGCCAGAACAAACAGTATCTGAGAAGAGACTATTGGTCACTAAACCCGAGGTGGAGATATTCCCGCTAATCCTACTTTTGAAATCTTCCTCAATACCAAGGAGATTCCTCCAATGGACGTATTTTAAATTCCAATGCACAAAGATTTAGTCAAGAGAGGTAGAAAGAATAAGAAAATTGATGGATCCCAAGAAAATCCCCTTAGGCCACTTCTCTTGAAGTTCTCTGGAAATGATCCTCTATTGCCCCTGCCAATGAGCTTGGGAAATTAACTTAGTTTATATGTGCCTGTGTCTCTCAAACCATAGACAAAGTAATATAGGTGCAAGAATTTCTAAGAGAAAAAGATTAAAAGAATACCACAGTGGAGAAGGAATTCATGAATGAAAAAGAGCAATTGAGAACACAGTGGCAAACTCAGTTAAACTAGAAGGATATCACATTGATAGAATTGCAAAAGTAGTTAAATGCACTTCAAATTCCATAGGTAGAGCAAATTAAGTGAGAAAATTGATAACTCAAGAAGTCGTAGTAGAAACTAGAGCAATTGGAAGTCGGGACCCCCCATTTAGTGAAATTCAAACAAGAGGCCTATGACCTTAATGCTCAACTCCAAAAGAAACAACATCTTTTCTGTGATAAGTTGGAATTGATTCAGATACAATGAAAAATGCATAATATATTGATTCATGAGATGACAGATATGATAACATATTATGAGGAAACCAAATAAGACCTGAATGAGCTATTGAAATTGAAGAAAAATGTTGAGGGAAAGAAATTTGATTTTCCCAAAATTGATGAATGCAAAAGTCAATTATTTTCAAAGGATAGAAAGCAAGGATTCATTTAATGAAGAATCTTATCAAATATGAAAGAGAGTTAGACAATTCCATAGCCAAACACATCAATGATTCATTATTTCAATCAAATTTGATTCCTAGTTGTCCAAATTATTCCTTTCTAGATGTACAAAGGTTGCTCAATGATTGGCTCGAAGAGAGGGAAGATTTTGTTAAGAGAGTTGACCAATTAGGTTGATCAAGCCTCATAGCCATTGGCTAGTTCTAAAGGCACTCACTAATACATCCATCCAAATGTTTCCACCTTTGAGATTGTCTATCTTTAGATGTCAGGTGCACATCAGGTGTTGTTCCCCTCCAGAGCTAGTTGCACTTCTAGATATTCAAAGGCTTTTGAAAGAAACTATTAGCTCATTCTCAACCACCTAAGAGTTCTTACAACCATTAACTTTTTATGTTAATTTTGTTATGATTTTGCTCCTCATTTTTTGGGAGAGTCGTTTCACGCATTGTTGTAAAGAACACTATAAATATCCCTCTCAAACTGATTACAAGTGGTTCTGAATTTTGGAGAAAAAGTAAAACTTTTGTTGAATTTTTGTAATCAAGTTTTTCTTTAATGTTATTTGAGCCAATTTCAATTCCAATATGCATAGATTTCCAGCAATATGGGTACATTTATCATCTCTTTATGCATTCTATTTTTAAAGGAATTGTTTCAAATGTTTAAATATTGTTCATGTATATGCTTTTATTAATTCTATCATTATCACTTTTGATGTGTGTGAATTAAATTATATAACATACAATGAATAAAAAAAATTCCATCCAAAAATTAATTGGTCAACCAAACAATCCAGTTACCATGCCATGTGGCATCTTCCACATCATCTTGCTCAAAAAATATCTTACTACTATGTGCCATTAGAGATGCCATGTGTGCTTCTACTCACACTATCAAATCATCTACTGAAGGGTCACTTGACATCCTTTGGAGCATGTCATATGTAAAGTGTTGATTGGACCAACTTGGTGGAGGGAAAATGATATGAGGAAGGCATTAAATCTTTTGCATATAATGAAAAAATCGATCGTTCATGAATACTTCAATGGTTAGATCAATCGTAACATGCATGGTCTTTAACCTGTTAAGACAATGTGAAAGCCACTACACCATTTATCATCGATTGCGATACAAGATCATAAAACCAATCTAAATATGTGTAATGATCAACTTCAAACTGACACATCTTCTTATATGGGAGGACATTGACAGAGTGTGATATACTATTAGAAATTTCATGCACATGACTATCCAACCATTACATCCATAGCCTTTTTTAAACACCATAAATTCTACAAAAACTCAATATACTTCAAGTAAGAGTAACCCCCACTTAACATATCAAACTTATGTTGGAGAAGATTCTCAAACCATGTCATCTATAGATTGATTTGACTTCCAATTTGACATAAATGAAATAGGTTGTCATCAATGACAACACTGTATCTAACACAATTAGGATAATCATTTCTAGTCCTTGTAACCATAAATAGGGGAGCTTCCATAATTAATAACATCACCAGAAGCAACATGATAGAACTAACCAAGAACAAACACACATTACTATTTGTTTTTATGGGAAATGGAATCACACTTTTTAATCTTATGCTTTTGTAAGCCTCTAATATAGGGAATGAAGCTTTAGTGCATTGATTAATGGAAAAGTTTATGGCTAGTAAATATTTTATATAATCAGAGTTATGAAAGCATAACTTATGGTGTATTTGACATCTAGTTGAACAATTTCTTGCTTGCACATGATAAATCACTCACATATATGAATTCTCTGCAAATACATAATATATAGAGGGACGAATAGAGGAGGACCACAACTTCTGGATTTGATGTGATTAAAAGACTAGAATTTCAAATACAGTGCAACCTAGTTATAATATTGACCAAGAAGAGAGTGTCCATTCATAGAACCCATATAAAGAACATATAGAAAAACTCAAAGTGGCATAAGCCATTTACGGTTAAAAATAATTATGTCAAATATTAGGCTATATGGTAGCCTTGTTCAATGTATCTATGAAGAGGGATTAACACTGAAAATGTGCCATTGACAAACTCTAACATAGTAATTGAAAGAAAATATTTTTGACTTTATTCTTGAGAAAGTTACCAAAGTATAACCAATAAAAAATTTCAAGCATATATCGAACTCAATTGTGTAATAAGAATAACTAAAACAATTGTCATATGGCAAATCAATTCTCTTAGTTTCTCTTGTGGATTCTAACTTAATCAATCTGTGATTTGATTGATATGTACTATTTCATACGTGGATGTTTTATAATTTTAAGAACATGCTTTTTGTGTTACATCGAAGAAATAAATATGATTATTTTTATACTTGTAGTGAATAGAACCTTGACCTTCACATAAAAATCCCTATTTTTCATCTTTACCTGATATTATGATGTTAGTATTCTTAATAAACATTTGAGAAAAGAATTGAATCTTCATTACTAGAAATCTTAAAATATAGTGTGAAGAAATGAGCTCTCATGCAAGATGATGTTGAATATATTAATATTAAATATATAAGTGATTAACTGAATTTTCCATGGTTACGTGACTTATTAAATTGTTATACATATTGACAAAAATCTTATTTTTTACAACGTTAAAAAAAACATATGTATTTTGTTTCTAAAATGCTTAAACTATAGTGTATCTAAGTATTGTGAGTCAAATGTATAAATGTTTATTATTATAGTATTACATAATTCATGACCTTACACCATCTCTATTATTATCCTCCATTCACAATTCTCAAAAGCGCTCACCACATTCTAAAAAATGGAATACAAATTTATCTTCGAATAGCATTAAACATTAAATTTCCCTTGCTACTCTCTTCTCAATAGACAATTACAGAATCTATAAATAACACTTTTCATTAAGGTGATGGAAGGCATATGATGTCATTCATTAAGGTGGTGGAAGGCACATATGGTGTCATCTTCTTGTTGTTGCATCAACAGAGGAATAAACATTATATTACTATGAAGGACTTGGAAGTTGGAACATGGTGACTGGCTTGCTGAGTAACAATGACAACTGAAGCTAAGAGTTGTGCTGATGTCCACGAGGACAGTAACCTCAAAGTGATCCATTAACAAACATTTTTATGTGTTGCTCCCATTATGAGTTTTATTAATGCTATGAAATGATGAATGGATATACATAAAATGATATTTATTCTTGCTAATGATTAGTGTGAGATCCTATAACAAGAATACTCTACCTGCACGTAAGAAAGAAAAATGGGCCCAAGACCAACATGTATATATATGCACGAAAGAGGGAAGGGATAAAAAAAGGCAAAAATTAGACGGAAGGGATCCGTGTTCTGCGAGAATCTGTCCTTGCCTCAAGAGCCAATTAATTTCCTGGTACATATAAAGGATTGAGTGTGACGAGCTAATGAATTGTGAAATGGGACTCCTTCGACTGCGATATTAATATGATGTGCTGACAAGTGATTTCCAACATCAATGGAGCTCTCATAATTCCTCAGTAACTCTGCCTTGCCATTAGACATCACTTGCTCCTCCTCCAAATTTGCAGTGCAACATCCACGAGTTGGAGCATGTATTGGGCACAATGGTGCAGCTGGAGGGCACCTAGAAGCAGCAGCAACCACATGTAATGGGCCTGCCTTAAATGACAACATCCACATAAGTAAGGCAACCAGAATAACAGACACATCAGTTATCACTTTCCTAGGGAATGGAGTCATCGTTTTAAAAATGAATCTTCAGTTGATTGATCGGCTCACTTAAATAATTGATATGAGAGTTATGAAGAGGTGATATGTAGTTGCAGATCAAATATTTGGTGGATGAATATAATACATTACAATTACTCACACAGAGAGATCATCTACACTATAAATACAAGATGGACGGGGAGGAGTGGAAGCAGACATGCCTTTTTTAGATGTTAGATGGTCAATCAATCTGCTTATTGAATTGAATTCCAATTAATTGTAACGTCAACCATTGACGGATCGATCCTTCGTTCATAGAGCAGACGCGAGAAAACTTGGTGGGTTTAATGTGTGCACACAGCTAGGAATAATAATGTGTGACTAGCTTGAGATGTTTGACTTAATCCTTTGTTGAGACCATTTGATTCATCTCCATTGTCAAACTGACTTCCACACATGGAAAGCCAAAGTTGCAATATGGATGGATGGTTAGAAATATGTTTCTTGCTATACACAAATTGAACCAACATAGATAAATAATTAAAAATATGTTTCTGGAGTTATATCATCATAGGATCTAACATGCGAGAGGGATCCAACGTGAACCATTGACAGACAGATCCTTCATTCGTAGAGTAGACGGGAGAGAACTTTGTAGGATGAATGCGTGCACACAGCGACGAATAGTATTATGTTACCGGCTTGGGATGTTTGACTTAATGCTTTGAGACCATTTGATTCATCTACAGTGTCAAACTGACTTCCACATATGGAAAGCCAAAGCTACAATTTGGATAGATAGAAATATGTTTCTAGATATACACAAATTGGACCAACATAGATAAATAGTTAGAAATATGTTTCTCGACAAAAATTTCTAAGTATACACAAATGGGAACATGGCAATTTTGATTTAATCTGTAGGGAAAAGTAGAAGTATATGATTGTGTTGTGGAGGTATATATTTTTATCCCTCATTGGAAGCACTTTCAATGTAGGGTGATCAGAAAACAATATTAGGAAAATGTAGCCATTTAAATGGTTAAAATAAGTATGGAATATAAATAATTTTATATTTTATTACAATTATATGTATATTTATTTTAAAATAAGGATTTAATAATTTTAATTTAATTATTAATTATTAATAAACGGATGATACAAATTGAATATTTATTAAAGTTTATAATAGTAAAGCTTAATGGTAGTTATCCTTTAGAATTTTTTTTCAATTTAATTTAAAAATTGTTATATATATATATATATATCCCCTAAAAAATGTTAAATATATGATCTACAATACATAAATTAATATTTAATTATTTAGGGTCATAAAAATTTTTAGTATATCTATTTGCTATAATATATATGATATCTAGAAAAGTGTACATTTTTAGAAATTAAATTAGGAAATTTCTTAGGAGTATTGTTAGAAATACATTAAATGTAAATGGAGAAGTGATCCATAACTAAATTAGTTTAAGACACAAGCTTATTTAAAGTTTGTTTCTCTCCTTTTGCGATAGCCCTGAGTGATTTTGTGTAAGCTCTTGCATATTTTATGTAATTATTATTTTCCTTATTAATAAAATTTGTGTGTCTCAGGACACTTTTGTATATTATTGCAGTACTAGAGCTTCAATGGTGTAGATGATGTGAATAGGAGATTCCATTGCTGAAAGGTTTTGGAAAGCTCCATCAAAATGATTCGTTTTTTATTGGTATGCAAGTTGTTTGTCTTTTTTAAGGAAAAGAAAATTGATTTTTTTTTTAAATGTGACATTGAAATTTGGTTTCAGTTTTAATGTTTATTGAATTATTTGCAACCTCTTTCTTCTTTTGTTTTGGATCTATACTTTATATCCGTTACCGTAAAGGTGCTTTGCAAAAGTAACAAAATTCATTTTTGTTGGTTTGAGACTGAGAGATTGGTTCATGCCATCCCTTGACCATGTAAAATCATTTTTCTTTAGGGTTATCATCGAGGTCTCAAATTTATGTAAAGCCCCCTATTCATAGTTTTGGCATGCATAAATCCCTCTGTAGTTTGTTGTCTATCGAGCTCTAGAATTTATGGTGATCGTATTGACAGTTTTGGTGCGAGTAATTTGCACCACCAATGCCAAAGAAAAAGGCAAGTAAGCCAAATTAATTTCTTTGTGCAACCGTCACTTTTATAATCTCAGCATGAAAGTGATGGAAAAAGAGCCAGTAGAAAGATTTGTATAAGATATGGAGGAACCCGTAGGCAACCGCTGCAATTGTTGTAATTGTCACATGGAACCTGCAAGTATCGTTGACTAGCGAACCAATTTTTTTCAAGAAATAGAAAAAACACTTTCCATTGATTATAATGAAAGTACAATGTTGTAGAGAAACTATAATTCAACACATACACAATCCAAATATTATAGATTCTAGATTTTAGATCGCCAATGCAAAAAATATTGGCTCAATCTCTATGTTTGTTCTCCATCTCAACCAAAACGGTTGAGCGAAACACAGAGTGTGCAAAAGATGCAGTCCAAGATCTAAATACAAATGTGTAGACCGACTCTATCAGTCATATCCATCATATCAAAGAACAAGTTGGGTGCACATATCTGTCAATGAAACAAAGTGGGAGATGGAGCTTACTGAGAGAAATAAACTCGATCTCAATGATAGCCCTCGATATCCAAAAAGGAACTTGAAGACAGTCCTATTAAATAAACAGAGGGAGATACAGAAAGAAAATAGAGTTCGGAAGATGGTGTCTTCGATCAAGAATTAGATCATAAATGTGCAATCTCCTGCAGAGACCCAGAGTTAGAAAACTCGAAAAAAAATCTTGCAGGCTCTGAGAAGCAACCCTCCTTGGATAGATGACTTGCTTCTCCATTTTGGATCCAGTAGATACGAGAAATAGTGATAGAGTGAAACTCTTTGATCAAAGACTGAGTTATACATTTCCAGGCATCAAGATTTGGGGAGTTGAGAGAGACTCTGTCATTTTCCTAGTCGATGACAAATTTGGAGTCTCTAAAAAGTGAAAGATCTGAGAGGCCGAGCTAAAAAAGAACATTATAAAACTCCCGAGAGTGCAAGTAATTCAGTTGTAGTGTTGGATCCATTTCCACAATGCCAGTGGAAATTGTAAAAATAACCAGGCCCAAGATGGATGGTCATTCTGCAACCACATAGTTTGAAGGAGGAGTCCCCATCAAAAAATCCAACTTGAAAGTTAGACTAGATGTTACAAGGAAGTGGCAGAGATTTAGGAGCAGGGGATGGGTTGGAAGTGTGTTCTAGATAGAAAGAGATAATTCTACATCCACAGAGCGAGATGTCGAGCAACACATGGTAAAAAATGAGTGCATTTCTAGTTGGCCAAATGACCTAGCTGATGTCGAATCCCACAGAAAAATTAGATTGGTGTTTCGTAGTCCAACTAATAAGACAAGAGACAATATTACAATGGTCTCAATCATCATGTGAGATAAATCATATGTAGCACACAAGTCTAGACAGAAAAGGAAAAGGGATAATGAAGAGAGAGTTGGTTGGCGTCCTCTCTGGTAGGTGAGCAAATACAACACCAACTCGACCCCTGATAGCCTCTCTTGATAAGGAAATCCCATGTCAAGGTCCTCTTGTGCACCACCAACTAGGAGAAGCATTTGAGTTTGAGCAGAAAATTGTGTTTCCATGCTCGAGCCAGCCAAGATAAAAAAGGGATTTGTTTTGAGGGCTGGTGGATGATCCAATAAGCCTCCTGTACAATGACCTTTCCCTGTTGAGGGCCACTAAACCAAATGAACCTGTCTTCTTTTGATAATAGGAAAATTTGTGCAAGCTTGAGGTTTGTTATGTATTTGTGTCATTCTAGAGTGTGGGCCTAAGGAATTTCAAGCTTGGTGGCATCTTTCCAATGAGTGAAAGATGAAGAGGAGAGATGTGCTGAAGAAATGTCTTTAATCACATAATAACCATGAAAGTGTAGGAATTTAATGAGAGGCAGAGAAAGTAAATGTGGACATGTCAGGTTAGAGAGGGAGTTTAGACCAATATAAGGAGAAGATCCTAAGCCAAGCTACCATCAAAGGTTCTTCAAAACCCAATGTTTGGTTTGAAGAATGTTGCACCAAGAGGTGGAGATCATGGGAGGATCTGGGGCATCAACATGTATTGAGTGAATAAGATATTTGTTTTGAAGATATTTGACCTGGATAATTTGACTCCAAATACCATCATTGTAATATATCGCCAAAATTATCCATCATATCATTCCTTTGTCACTTAAGGAACTCTCCGAGAAAATTTGTGAAAGGATCTATGGCTCCCTAATCTTGCTTTCCTTCTTACATGGGAGGTCATCGGAGTCGGAGAGGTCGGTCTTGCAAGGGTCAAACAAGTTCAAGTCTGAACACCTTACACCTTGACCTCATTGGAGACATGCACGCAGAAGTAGAGATAGAGCATGCCTCTCTCATACAACTGATCTAGACTTATGAAGGAATGAAATGAAATGCATATTTTAAAAAAAAAGACATAAATGAAACAAAACTTCAATTAATAAGTATAAACTACTAAAAATTGTTTACATGTAGAAAAGAAACACAATATCTCAGGTGATGATAGCTTATCTCTGAGAACAGATGTGGTCGTTGCATTCCTTTTGAACTGAGTTACAATGAGGCTCTCAAGCCTTTTTATTATGAATAAATAATGAGAAACCCTAAACATCTAGAAACCCAACCCTATCAGAAGAAGCCCCAAAAGTTAGTGGGCCCCAATGGGGCTAGTTGGAACGATAATTCCCCAATGTCATAACTTTGGTATATAATAGATGCCCGACATGAAAAATAATGTATTAGAAAGTTCTATCGAAGGACAACAATTTTTTACCACTTCGTGGATGGTCTTTTCCTCCCTTTTTCTTGTTTCCCAAAAAAATGTTGTTTATGGCCTCAAAACAACTTCATAATTTTAAGAATAAAAAAACTACTAAAAATAGAAAGTATGTTGGAAAATAAGAAACTGAAAGGAAATAATGTTGGGGTTCCAAGTGGAATTGGCAGGTGGCCACCAATATCTAGCTAGATTAGTCCTCCCGCTTAGGAAGCATTCGTCCCCATTGCATTGAGTGCATCCATGAGATGGGGAAAATTCTGTTAAACATGGTCCCTGGTGAGCCACTTTCCTTGGTGTAGTAGCTGGTCAGATTTGACAACCAGATAAAGTCAGATACTCTATTGGCAAGTGTTTTTAACCTACTTATCCATGATTTGATCAAATGTCACCTATTTAATACAATTTGAATTGAGGACGGTTCGATTTGATCTAGAGTATCCAACAATGGTTGAAAGTATGGTCAAAGGTCGTCCACATTGAATACAGGTGTAGGCCAAGGAATGGAGGTATACCTAGCTCAAAATAATTATCACCCATGGCCATGGTGATGGTGTAAGGCCCTCATTAAAGTGGTTGAAGCTTCCAATGGTCTTCAATAATCTGTTCCTTCTATAGATGAAACAACACCTTGTCACCCACATGAAACTTATGTGGCACCCGATGCTAATCCTGCCATTCTTTCTACATGGAATTGGATTTTTCGAGGATATCATGAACCCACTGGTAGATGTTTTGGATGTGTTCAGTAGACATAGTGGCTTTGTTAGCTTCATACTAAATATGTGTATATTTTTCTTGTGTAGTGACAAGAGGCATTGCAACATCAATGGGACACAATGGTTGAAATACTAGGCTGACTTGAAAGGGGTTGTGGCCAATCAATCTATGGAGATATTTCTTATAGCTATGTTGTAAATAGTGAAGACACACATCCCATGTTCATGGATTCTAGGAGTTATACATGCATAGTATGTACACTATCATCTTGTTGACAACCTTTCTCTACCCAATAGTCTGAGGATTCAATGCAGTCAACTTTGTCAGCTTAATTTACAACAATGAACAAAAGCTTGACCAAAATGCACTCAAAAACCTACTATCTAGATTGGATATAATATGTTTTGGAATCCCAAACTGTACCCACACTCGTTCCAAGAAGAGTTTGCAATATCTTTTGCTGTGATACTCTTCACTATAGCCATCTTAGAAAATTTATCAATGACCAAAAGTATATAGTTGTTACCATACTTGGTAGAAGGAATGCTTCACATATAGCCCATGGAGATGGATTCCGAAGGATGGCTAGTATTACGTTGGCTTGGAAATTGCATAGGTAGTGTAGATTCTAATATATTTTCCAGCATCTTATAAGAGTTTTGGAAAATAAAAATTCTTCTGCAGTACTGCCATGGTTTTGTCTAAACTAAAGTGTCTTGAGACACGACTGTAGTTCACCTCCAAAATCCGCTTTCG
Organism: Pinus tabuliformis; assembly: GCA_031772625.1. Classification (NCBI taxonomy): domain Eukaryota; kingdom Viridiplantae; phylum Streptophyta; class Pinopsida; order Pinales; family Pinaceae; genus Pinus; species Pinus tabuliformis. The sequence continues at coordinate 997,816,537 of CM062810.1, read as the reverse complement.
ACACTCACTTGAAGGAACAAAAATCCGCCCTAGGTAGCACAACAATGTTGTAGGTTTTAACCCTGTACAAAAATTACCTACCTACGAATTCTAAAACAGAGAAAATAAACAATGTTAGAGCATAAAACATAAAACACATATACATAGATATTTTCCCCTGGATCCCAAAACCGGGACTACTAGCTTGATTTTTCATTATGTTCCTTTCAATGTTACAATACATATTTATACATGATGAAGCATCCAATACCATGGACCGAAAACCATTGCGTCCAAAACCATGGACCGAAAACCATCGCGTCCAAAACCATGTACGAAAATCATGAACAAAACCATAGGTAGGTCCTCCCAACCTAATTTAGGGTCCAAAAAATAATTTTCCCAGGGCGCTGCCCTACTCCCCGTATAGGGGGACTACCTGCCCCCCTCAAACCCCCTGGATAGAGGGGACTGCTGCCCCCCCTCTGACCCGCCCGCTGTGCAATCGGCACAACGAAGGGGGGGCTCCCCCCCCCCCCCAACCCGTTGGTTCACTACGTAGGCTAGTCGTGGAAAGAATAACACAACCCAACATTCTCCCATTTGTTGTTTTCTTTCCAGAAGGGGCCACAAGAGAGCTTAGTCATTTATCCACCCATGCAATGCCCATTGTTTCTCTACACCAAGAGAACTTCTCAAAGCTCAGAGATTTTGCCAATGCTTCTACAGTATTCTTCAAAGTGTCCACCTTTACCGGCAACACCTTTTTGTCTTCTATCATATCCCTCACAAAGTGATACTGAACATCAATGTGCTTTGTCTTTGAATGGTAAGCAGGGTTCTTTGCCAAGAAAATTGCACTTTGGCTTTCACAGTCTATCCTTATAGCTCCCTGTACTAACCCCATACTTGAACAAAATCTCTGCAACCAAATTGCTTCCTTGCTTGCATGAGTTGCTTCCATGTATTATGCCTTTGTAGTTGATAGTGCCACTACAGATTGTTTCTTACTCATCCAACTGACTGCACCTCCAAATAGGTTAAACACATACCCACTTGTAGATCTTCTCTGATCCAGATCTCCAGCCCAGTCCACATCAACAAAGCCACCGATATCCAAAACTTTGTCCAATCCTGGTCTTCCTTGGTAGCATAAACCATAATCACTAATGCCACGCAAATACCAGAAAAGCCGCGTCACTATTGTCCAATGCTCCTTCCCTGGTTTTGACATAAACCTGCTCAATACTCCCACTGCATGTGCAATGTCTGGTCTAGTATAGACCATCACATACATTAGGCTACCGACTGCACTTGCATATGGAACACGGGACATATCCTATTTCTCTTCTTGTGTCTTGGGACACTTTTCAGCAGATAAATTTACACCCACGGGAAGAGGAACCTTCACCGGTTTAATATCCTGCATATTAAACCTCTACAATATTGTATATAGAATAATGGAGCGGTCTATGAGAATAGTAAGTATTATCCCGCGCGGTCTCAAAATGGTAAACGATACTTTACAAATTCATGTGATTAACCTGATGGTTTGACACGTAGCATGGGAAAACCACTTTTGTCACACGCTCTCGACCTGTTATGTATCGTGCTAGTAAGCACGTGAGATTACGCAATCACCATTGGATTGAGGTAGGAGAAATAAACGGTGGAGATTGGCCAGGCTAGTTGGCGTGAGTTATTGTGTGATAACCGTCGGATTGAAGAATGAGATCGATGATGGAGATTTAATGCATTAAGGAGAGAATCGATATATGTGAAAAGGTTTGTGGAATGGAGGAAAGGTAAGGTTTAAGCGTGATTTATGAAATAGTTATATTATATGGGAATTGTAATAGAAATAAGCGGGATTAATGTATTATGGTTTAAATTAAGTTTTAACCAAAGTCTAAAATCCATGGTATGGTTAATATGTGCGGGTAATAAGAATTAACCGAAGATTATGAAGGATTTATAAGGTTCCACTCAAAGGTTTATAAAGATCCAGACTTTGGATAGTTAAATCAAACATTTCCGCATAGAGTTTATTGAAGGATCATTAAACCTTGACTTGTGAAGGTTTTACTAGGGAGGAATATTAAAATTCCTCAGACATAGTATGACATGCAATTTTATTTGCATAATGTGGGTAGATGCGGCTTTTTAAGCGTCATTTTTGGTATCAGAGATGAATAAGGAACTTTTGCATGAAAATTTATTTGAGAAATTTGAGAAAGAGGAGATCAGATTTTAATTTTGAAAAATAGTAGACACACAGAGATAAAGTGTAGCAGAATTTTTAGATGCAAAGAAACAAAGAACAATCCATTCGAAGTGTAGGTAAATGGTAGAACAAGATCATGCAGAGATCTTGAAGGTGAGATGATATGTTTTTGTTTTAATTTGGTTTGAAGATTGTGGTTGCAGAATTCAGGTTGTAGACAAAAGAAGGTATCTCAGCAAAAGAAAAGAAGCAGTAATGAAGGAAGTTGGTAAGAATTTTTGAGTGAAGGAAGAGGTGGTGAGAACCTAGTATTTCATTTCTGATTGAAATACAAGAGGACAATTGTGTTCTTAAAAGGTGCAGATGAGTTGAAGCCTAGAAGGAGTAGAGAGAAGTGATCAAATAGGTTCAAGAGAATAGAGAAGCAAGTGCTTGCCAAAAGATCAATTACAAAGGAAAGCTTGGTGAGGTAAGTGGCAGTAGGGAGGACTTGCTATTGTATATGCTTTAGTGTAGCTCATATTAAGTGAGTGAGGAACTCATGAAGATGGAGAAGGAGATGACTACTGATAGTCATAACAGAGATAACAAAGGTTCTAAGGAAAACCACAATAGAATAAAAGTGAAGAAGGAGGATGCCAAGGAAAATGGCAAGAGAATGAGTCAAGAGGAAATTGACAGAGGAAAAGCTGAGATAAATTTCCATCTTGAGTTATTGATGGAGATGTTGCAGGTGAACAAGGTTATGTCATAAGGAAGAAAGTAAAGTGGCAGAGGCTACAAGAGAAGAGAAATCAACAGGTAAATATGCAGTTAGTAGAAGAGCTGATGAAGCTTGAACATGTAATGAATGTTAAATTCAAGTCTGAAGAACTCAGAGAATCTGAGTTGAAAATGGACGTTTCCATTTATGACGTAGAACAAGGTGAAGTTCTGGGTGAAGATGAAGACTATAGATCTGTGAAAGATCTTATGAACCATTGTGAAAATTCAAGACATCAAGAAGTTTACTTTGCTGAAGAAGGAATTATTGATGATTTTCTGAACTGTTGGTCAAATTCAGTTCAACAGGAGGATATTAAACCTTGTATATTTGAATCTAATAATTTTAATGTGATTACAAGTTTTGAAGAGGATGAGCAATCTTTTGAGACTGTCAAAAGTATGGAAGAGTATCTTTTAGAAGATAAATACTCTGAAGTAAAGAATGATGGAGAATGTCTCTTGAATGAGAAAAGTAGTGAATTATGGCAAAAGAAAGAATATAGTAATACATTGATGTTTGGAATTGTTACAACATAGGAACAATTTCTTGAGAAAGAAGGAGATGAAATTTGGTCTGAAGAACTGATATGTGAAGCACTAGTTGAGACTGTTGAACCTTGTAATTTTCAAACTAATAAATTGTGTACAAATGCAGGAATTATAAGTGATGATGAAATACTTGTGAAGTGTCAAAGAGAAATTGAATTGTTGGAAAACTTGCTAGAAAACCCAGAGTATGACAGTGTGATTGTGGAGGAAAGAGTTCACTATAGTGGACATGAGTAGAAAGACATTATTGAAGCAGATGGTGTGGAAGAGAGACTTGCTGACAGTTTTGAGAGTCCTTTAGAGAATTCTTTAAAGAGGTTTAATCCACATACTGATGTGTTGATAGAGAAGGAAAAATCAGACCAGCATACTGAAATATTTCCAAAGGAAGAAGAGGTAATGAGGCCTTATTTTTTTAATTCTAATAATTGTTTTATGATTACAGGATTTGATGAAAATGAGACAAACATGTTTCAAGTTGAAGAGTCAGTTTTAGAACTGAAGAAGATTGAAAGTTTCCAGGTCAGACATGGTGGTGAGGAAAATGAAAAGCATGAAGATACAATGCTTGAAGAAATTAAATTGACAGTCAGAATCAGTCAAGGAAGTGAAGGACAATTACTGAGAGTTGTCAAAGAAGAGGAAGGAAAATATGTTGGAATTGATGAAAAACATAGTGATGTATTTGAGAGGAAACAAGTACAAGGCGAATTGGAGGACAATTTATTCTTTGAAAGTAAATTTACAGATATTGAATAGAGGTTGTTTGGAAAGTCACAAGAAGGTAAGGATGAAAGGGCAGTAGTAAGAATCTGACAACTTCAAAGAGAAGATAAAGAACAACAGTTTGAAGATGAGTAGACAAAGTACAACAACAAATGTAAGAGTATGTACTAGCCCAAGGTTGTGCTGGAGATAGAGATTGAAGAATTATGGAAATTAATGATGAAGCAATCCAAATGGAGGAGACTGACAACAACAAGAAGAATGATCAATCAGAATTTGAAACTAATTGACAAGGAGAGGAAGATGAAATAGAAGACAACAAACGTACAGAGACAACAAAGGAACGGAGCATTCAAACAACTAAAAACTAAAGTTTGGGACCCTGGAGGTTTTCTATCAACATATGAGAGCACATGATCTGGAGATCATGAATGTTTTCAGCCTTGGGAGTCTGATGCAGGAGCATCCGGCTTAGAAATATCATTGTATTTTAGTAGACATAGGGGGTCTTGTGTTTTCAAGGAAGTTGGTTTTCTGATTATTAAATTAGTGTAATTATTCAGCTTTTTAAGTAAGTTTATGAGAGATATTAAGAATAGGAATTAATTAGATATTGTGAGGAATATTGTAAATGTTCTTGAATGTTGGAGAACATGAGATATTTAGGCTAGTTTAGATTCCATAGGGATTGAGAGATTTGAAAATCAATCGTAAATCTTAGATTAGGAATTGGTTTCATGGTTTATGGAACTAGAGAGGATCCTTAGGGATTAGTTGAGTCAAAAGTGGACTTAGAGGATATTCAAGATTTAGTAAAAATATTAAGGATCTGAATTGAAATGGGTTACAAAACCTTTTGTATAAATGTAAGCCTAAAAGGCATAGAGAGAGTTAATTATTTAGTTAGTTAGAGAGTTACAGAGTTAGTGAGAGAGTGAGAATTAGAATCACGGATTACATAGGGTTTGACTATAAGCCTATGAGCAAGAAAGCAAAAAGGCCACTGATTAGAAAACTAGGCCACAGAGAGAGATTCATTATGTAAATAATTGTTTATAAAGACAGAGAATTCGATTCTTGAGTTGTGTGTTGCATATTGATAATGGAATTATAAATTTTGTGTGAAATAGAGTAATTCTACATAATATATTTATGCAGGTGAAATTAAATCAGAATGCGGGGGTGGAGAATGAAGGATAGTGGTCTGATCGTTTGGATTCAATTGAAGGATCAAATTTGAAGTTCAGATGTGATAGCGCTTAAAAGTAAGTTGAAGTAAGTTTAAGAGGAAGGTGTGCTCAAGAACGACCAATGACCAGAAACCCTAGTGAAAACCTAAACCAGAGAAGAAACAGAGAGGAAGTTCAGACAGGAGTGTTACAGGTTTGAACACAAACAATATTGGAGAGAAGCTTTAGCGTTACAGTGAAGGTATAACTGCAAGGTTTCCTAAAACCTAAGGATTTATGAAGGAAGTATAAAGGTGCGAATAAATGAAGTAACAAAGTGGGGATTGAGATCAAAACAGTTGTAGACCGTAAGGCGAGAAAAAATACATAGGTAGAAAACTGAATGGGCTATTACACAGTAATAAACAAAGAAGCATAGCAGCAAAGTACAGTCATTGGATCAGTCAAATCAACAGACGAGATTGTTTGAGATAGATGGCTAGGATTAAGTCATGCAAAACAAAGTCAAGAAGTGAATGGATCAGATTAAGCCATGTGAAAGCAGAATAATGGAGCGGTCTACAAAAGCAGTAAGTAGTATCTCGCGTGGTTTCAAAATTGTAAACGGTATTTTACAAATTCACATGATTGACTTGAGGTGTTCACACGTAGCATGAGAAAACCACTTTTCTCATCTGCTCTCGACTTGTTATGTATTGTTCTAGTAATCACGTGAGATTACGCGATCACCCTTGGATTGAGGTAGGAGAAATAAATGGTGGAGATTGGCCAGGCTAGTTGGCATGAGATCGACAACGAAGATTTAATGTGCTAAGGAGAGCATCGATATATGTGCAAAGGTTTGTGGAATGGAGGAAAGGTAAGGTTTAAGTGTGGTTTATGAAATATTTCTATTATATGGGAATTATAATAGAAATAAGCGGGATTAATGTATTATGGTTTAAGTTGAGTTTTAACCAAAGTCTAAAATCCATGGTATGGTTAATATGCACAGGTAATAAGAATTAACCAAATATTATGAAGGATTTATAAGGTTCCACTCAAAGGTTTATAAAGGTCCAGACTTTGGATAGTTAAATCAAACGTTTTTGCAAAGAGTTTATTGAAGGAGCATTAAGCCTTGACTTGTGAAGGTTTTACTAGGCAGGAATATTAAAATTCCCAAGACATAGTGTGACATGTAATTTGATTTGCATAATGTGGGTAGACGTGGTTAAGGCTGCATCATTGACTTGGCTTGATCTGCTATAGATTCTTCCTGAACTATTAATGCAGATGTTATTGCAAAATCATATGCGTCACTACCATTGCTTTCTTGGCTCGAACTCTTCCTTTGTCTTGCCTTCTTCTTTTTCTTCATTCCCATTGTCCTTGATCCCGCTCTCAAGTGATCAAGCTTTTACTGGAGAGACCTACTTTGATACTAATTGTTAGGAAAAACATTGAGCGAGACGATGTGAATTAGTATTTTAATTCACTTCAAATTTTCATTTCATATTCTGAATCATGTTTGCTACTATTATTTATGCAACCATTATGTGTGCATGATTTCAGTGAAGGAAAAGAGTGTATCCCCAACTTAATTAATTTATCATAAACCATTAGTGATTTAACTTTAACCATTGCATTATTGATTCATTAACCATTCAATATGGAGTAAAGAATAAATAAATCACAACACATAAGCAGAACACATAGAGCACCAGGATTTTATGTGGAAACCCAATGTGAGAGAATACCACCATTGTCGACATCTATGAATTCTTCTTTTATTCTAAAGAAAAACTTCGTTACATCGTGTACTAGCATAGATGCTTGCTAGGGTGAACGCATCCACCTATAGGAGGCTACAACCTCAACTCATTCTCCAACACCAACTTGAAGGGAGATACTACCACATGATCTCATTTACTGACTCCTACTAGAAGGGAGCACCTACCCCTTGAAAACATTTAGCAGCTACCATTGGAAGGAAGTTCTAACTTCCTTACTTAAGGCTTCAACCCTCAACGCACTTCTTGGAAAATGTTTCATAATATTTAAGACACGATCCACCTGACTCAAAACATCAAAACCTATAGGCCACCATTCATCATATTTTCACACTAGATCCACACCCAAAATTATTCTCAATACCAAACTTAATAATAAATATGAAATAGTGAACCAACTGAATCCTTGCAACATCATGCCACTGAATATTGAATCAACTATTGTAATTAGATCATATTAGTGCACAACCAAACCATAGAAGATATACATCATCTAGGTTAGGACATCATTAATAGAGAGCATCAAATATAAAAAAAAACTCATCAATAGTCATCATTAAATAGCACAACAAACCCTCACCAGATCTATCTCAAAATATACACATGATTGTTATTCATAAGAGCTACGTATATATGCTCTTACAATGTGCAACACACACATACAAATCCCATACTAAAAGAAAATCACAAAATATATATGTGATTCAACAGCAATAGATCTACGTATCTACATGACTATTCAGAAACAAATCGACATAGATATCTTAATTTATGAAAGAACACCTTTGTTGTAAACACAACTCACATTCCACAATCTTCTCTATCATACATTCATAACATAGCATCAATATAGTCACAGATCTATCATTGTTAGCTACAAACATAAACATATCAAGTGAGTGTATTCATTAGCCTTCACAACACTTTTAGATCTATCAGATCTAGGCCATCTCCTTGCTTCATGGTGCACACCTGTTCAATATCAAATCATTCATAAAAATTTGAATACTTGTACACTCAACACCTTGATCTACATTTTCTTATATAATTCTTTCCTTAGCCAATACCTTAGGTAAATCCTTTGGTAATGTCATTAATATTTGTTGATGGGATAAGATAAATGTTGTCACACCAATTAATATGGGAAAAAACCATGGTAATGAACTCTCGTATCCACGTTTCCATGGTTTATATTATGTAGACGACTTTTTATTATAGTACTTATGTATGTACGTGATCCTTCCTCATAGGAACCACATATCCTTTCTCAAACTTCACTTTTGTCATCCATCTGTAACTTAACTGCCATTTCTCTTTCCATATTGATTGTAATATTTGTACCACTATTCTTGTTGTCTTGTTTAGTTCTACAGTCATCATATTATCACTATGTTGACATCAGGTACATCTTTGTCAAGTAGGTTTCCATCAAGCACAGTACATTAGCTATAATTCCAACAATGTGTGCTTCTAGTCACACTATCAAATCATCTAGTAAAGGGAAATTTGATATCCTTCAGAGCATGTCATATGTAATGTGTTGATTAGACTAACTTGGTGGAGGGAAAATGATATGAGCAAGCCATTACAGACCATCACATACATTAGGCTACCGACTGCACTTGCATATGGAACACGGGACATATCCTATTCCTTTTCTTGTGTCTTGGGACAGTGTTCAGCAGATAAATTTACACCCACGGGAATAAGAACCTTCACCAGTTTAATATCCTGCATATTAAACCTCTACGATATTGTATCAACATACCTCCTCTGGTTTAACCAGAGCTTCCTCTTTGCCCGATCTCTTTTAATTTCCAGGCCCAAAATATAGCTTGTAGCACAAAGATCTTTCATGTTGAATTTGGAGGAAAATTGGGTCTTCAAATCCTAAATAATTTCTTTGTCATTTCCAACCAGCAACATATCATCCACATACAAGACCAGATAAATAACACAGTCACCAATTAATTTAAAATACACACAATGATCTGCTTTTCTTCTCATGAAGCCAAGTCCTCGTATAAATGTATCAAATTTCTGATACAACATCCTTGGTGATTGTTTTAACCCATACAAAGACTTCTTTAACTTGCATACCAGTTCTTTTTTACCCTTCACGCAAAGCCTTAAGGTTGCTTCATACAGATCTCCTCTTCCAAATCCCCATGAAGAAATGTAGTCTTCACATCCATTTATTCTACTTCAAATCAAAAGCAACAGCAACATATTAAAGTAATCTAATAAAAGTTACCTTGGCAACAGGAGAAAAAATATCATCAAAATCAATTCCCAGCACCTGGGAATAACCGTTTGCTACGAACCGAGCTTTGTATTTCTTCATGTTTCCTTCTGTATTTGTCTTATTCTTGAATAGCCATTTGCTGCCAATGAGTTTCCTTGCAGCCGGCAACTCTACCAGATCCCAAGCCTCATTTTTTTGCAAAGATTCCATTTCATCAACCATGGCCTCTTACTAGAGTTTTACATCCTCTAAATCTACTGCTTCCTTCATAGTTCTGGGATCATCATCAGTAATAGATAAAGAAAAATTTTAACAGAAAGCAGATGGACTATACCTTTCTGGTTGCCTTCTTTCTCGAACTAATCTTCTCACACCAGGAGCTTGTGGCTCGTCATCTTCTGATTCCTCCTTTGCTGTAGAGTCTGATTCTTCCTCCTTTAGCTCAAACTCTATCTTCCTAGGTTCCTTTGGTTGGACTTCATGTTTAATAACATCTTTTACCTCTCTGAACACCACATCTCGGTTGTACACAATCTTCCTTATTACTGGGTTCCAAAGCTTATAACCCTTTAAACCATCCTTATACCCAATAAAGATGCAATTTTCAGATTTACTATCCAACTTGCTTCGTTTCTCCTTTGGAACATGTACATATGAATCATATCCAAATACCCTCAGATATGAAAGAGAGGGTTTCTTACCAATCCATACCTCTTGTGGAGTCTTATTCTCCAACACTGATGAAGGTGATCCGTTGACCAGCTAACATGTTGTCTCCACTACCTCTGCCTAGAATTCCTGTCATCACCTGGTACCACTAAGCATGCTTATTTCCCTTTCCATCAACATCTTGTTCATTCTTTATGCAACTCCATTTTGCTCAGGTGTGTATGAAGTAGTCTTCTGTCATGCAATACCACACTTCTTACAGAATTCTTCAAATTCGTTACTGCAAAAATCTCCACCATTATCTATCCTCAGCACCTTTATCTTCTTCTCTGTCTGGTTTTCCACTAGAGCCTTAAATTCTTTAAACCTGTCAAAGACTTCATATTTCTTCTTAAGGAAATATATCTGTGTATTCCTTGAGAAGTCATCAATAAAGGATACATAGTACACAGACTTACCTAGTGATGGAACCTTTATAGGTCGAAACACATCACTGTGCACAAGCTCTAATATTTGTTTTTCCCTCTTACCACCAAAGGGGAAACTCACCCGATTTTGCTTCCCATATACACAGTTTTCATAGAAATCAAAATCTAGAGAGCTATTACTCATACCTTCTACCATACCTTTACCATGAAGTATTCGAAGGCCCTTCTCTCCAATATGTACAAGCCTTTGATGCCAGAACACGGTCTTCTCTCCACATACCACTAAATTTTTTGCTACACTTTCAGGAACCACAGAACTGTTCCAGCCATCAACAACAGTGCTACATTGTAGCTTGTATAGAGTTCCAATCCAAACTCCCCACATCAATTCCAGTGCTCGTTGAACCATCTTGCAGGTATCCTTCTCAAACACTGCTTTTACACCTGAATCATCTAGCTTCCTTATAGAAATCATATTTCTGGCAAACGCTGGAATATGTAGAACACCTGGAAGTGTTCTAACACTTCCACCTTGCAACTTCAACTTTACTTTTCCATGACCAATGATTCTAGCCTTCCTATCATCCCCTAAGAAGACATCACCACCATCGTATTTCTCATACTCGCAGGACCACTCTCTATGGGGAGTGAAGTGAAAGGATGCATCTGAGTCAATCAACCTTGCCTCGTGATCTACATGTCTACTTGAAGAAGCCACATACACATCCCCACCTTCATCTGAGGTGGTTTTCGCCTCTGCAGAAGGAGCATCATCAGATCCCTTTCCTTTGTCAGGAGCTTTAGATCTACAATCCCTTTTGTAGTGCCCTTCCTTTTCACATTTCCAGCACACCACCTTTACAGGTTTTCCTGGAGATTTAGATCTCCCACTCAATGACTTATTTTTGTTTTTGTTCTAGGACCGTCCTCATACAAACAAGGCATCACCATTCTGGCTCTCCATATTTTTTCTTCTTATCTCCTCCGTCAACAAAAATGAGACTATTTCATCAAACTATAAGGCAGTTGCATTTATTGCAATAACCAGACTATCCCACAAATCTTGTAGAGAACACAAAAAACTAATGTACTTATCTTCATCTGAAATTTTGATATGAACACACGATAACTTACTTACCACAGTGTTAAACGCATTCAAATGCTCTCTCACCAAGTCTCCACCTTTCATCCTCAGGTTATATAGCTCTTTCCGTAGGAACAGTTTATTCACCAAAGACTTAGATTGGTACAAAGTCCCTAAATTGTCCCACAAACCCTTCATCGTAGCTTCCCCTAATACATTCAACAATACTAAGTTTGAGACACACAATCGTACTGTGATTTTTTCCTTTCGATCCAACTTCTTCAATTCTTCATCAGACACTCCCATTTGTTTGGTACCCAGATCTACCCCAATCCACTAATCTTTATCCACCAAGAGATCCTCCATGTTGAGTTTCCACAACTCAAAACTTTGACCATTAAATTTTTCGATCTCTATCCTTCCACTGCTCGCCATCTTCCTTCACCACCAGAATCAATCCCACAGATCTCCCACGGAATGGAGTCTACCACAGGCCCGAGAGAAACCCCTCAGTAACAAATGCATCCACTTGAAGCCGAAACAACTCCTATACCAAATGTAGGTTTTAAACCCATACAGATATTACCTACATATGAATTATAAAACACAGAAAATAAACAATGCAAGACCATAACACATAAACACATATACACAGATATTTCCCCTGGATCCCAAAACCAGGACTACCAGCTTGTTTTTTCATTATTTTCCTTTCAATGTTACAATACATATTTATACATGCTGAAGCATCCAATACCATGGACTGAAAACCATCGTGTCTGAAATCATGGACCGAAAACCATCGCGTCCCAAACCATGTGCGAAAATCATGCACAAAACCATAGGTATGTCCACGCAACCTAATATAGGGTCCAAAAAAAAAAAATCCTGGGCCACTGCCCCGGACCACGTAAAGGGGGGCTACCCGCCCCCCTCAAACCCCCCGGATAGGGGAGCTTCCACCCGCCCTGTGACCCCCCCACTGCGCAATCGACACAATGAAGGGGGGGCTTTGTCCCCCCTCTAACCCCCCCATTCACTACATAGGCTAGTCATGGAAAGAATAATACAACCCAACAAATGTGTCTCCCAGGAGGAAGTGTGGTAATTTCTTGGAATCCATCAAGGTCTACTATATGGTGGCCAATTATGGATAATTTATTTATAGTTGTGATCATATATAAGTATTCCATGCATACAAATTGAGAACAGTGGTGAGTGCCACTATCAGGCGCCAACTGAGGCAATATGCAATGTTATTGGTGCTTCCCTTCTTATATTTAATGTTAAAATGTAAGTTTCTCATATATGTGGACCATTTCTAATTTTGACCATTCTAGCAAAGGTCATGCTACCCTTTCCTTATAGTTCTACACCTCTTTAGCAAAATTGTATCCTTTGTCAACTTGACTTGAGGATTTCGTGCCAAACACTCCACATAAGGTAAGATTTGTTCCTCTTCTAGATCTAGCATGGTAGTCTAATGGAGATTCATATTTTATGCATTCACAATAGATTAACTGTGCATATATGGTGGTAAAATTAGTTGACACGCATTATCATTGACCCTTTTTAGTATCTTGAAGGGACCATACCTCTTATCCTTGAATTTCTTACCAAGCCCCTACAACTTCTCCATTTTCAACTACATCCATACTCTAACTACCTCCTCCAATGATTTCTCTGTTCTATGTTGATCATGCCTGATCTTATATTGCTCTAGCGACTTATACAATATCTCTTGTAAATATATATGGATTTGCCTAATCTTCTCTATAATTTTTTCATCCCTCCAGGTCTCTCCTGTAATATCTTCCTTCACTGTTCCTTGCTTCCCCTACACAATATCCAAAGGTGAAGGTGAAAAATATCTAAAATAGGTTTTAAATTGGAACTTTCCTATAGAAGTGTGGACTGCTCTATTGTAAGAATGTTGTATGTATACCAGATTTTCATCACAGGTCTTGTTATGCGTCTAGTTGTATCCCCTCAAACGTTTCACCAAAGTCATGTTAACTACTTATGTATACCAGTCTGTCTATGGATAGAATGTTGTATGTCTCTTCAACTTCATGTCCATATTCTCCCACAATGTGGTCCAGAATGCACCAAGAAATATTCAATCCATGTGTGAAATGATGCTCCTTGGTATCCCAAAGTGCACCCAGAGTTGTCTAAAGAATAAGTTCTTTTCTTCTTACCCATTGATGGTATTTCTACATGACATACATACATATATCTGGTTGAACATGCCAAATACCATGAACAATTTGTCATATCCCTTCCTAATTTTTGGTAAACCTCCTACAAATTCCAGAAAAATACTTTCCCAAACGCGAATCGGTATAGGTAAGGGATGATATAGAGCATGTTTCCTATTGCTAGGATTGTTGGGACAATAAAGCATGCATCCTTTTTTAACCTAGATACCTACTCTTGGATCTTAGGCTAGTACACATACCTTTTCAAGTTGGCCATATTCTTCCCTACAACAAATTTCCCTACAACCTTGGAGGTGTTTGCCTTTCTAATAAAATGCACATTCTCATCGTTAGGAACACATATATTATCTAGGCTAAAGAGTAACCTATCCTATATATGGTACTCAATGTTGTTGTCACCATCCTACACATGACTCTTTTTATGCAACTATTGATACACTTTGTAGAAGTCCCCATCCTATGAATATGCCTCTTTGTATGCATCATGGGTAAATGGTTCCATGTACATAAGAGTACCCAAATCCATGATGTTTGATGTGGGTGGACTTGAAAGCATGTACGGCAACTTGTTTGTGTCGCCCCTCTTATACTTGATCAACAAATGAAACTCGTCTAGAAACCCCATCCATTTGTAATTATTGGTCTGCTATAACTTTCTTTGGGCATGAAACTACTCTAATGGCTAATGATTTGCGTGGGTTACTATCTCCTTTCCTATTAGATAGTGCTTCCACTTCTTCACAACTTGTACCACGGCATAGTTCTCATTATCATAGAATGCTATTTAATAACTGCCCCTTGAAATCTTTTAGAATGGTAGCATACATACCTTCCTCCCTGCATTAAGAAAACTCCTAGAACATACCCTCTCACATCTATCTCCACTTCCAAGGGCCGTTGTAGGTTTAGCAATGCCAGAATTGGTGCTTGAAAGACATTATTATTTAGCTCATTGAAATCCCTATGCTAACCCTCTCCCCACTAGAAACTCCAACTTGTTGTTATGGTGTGGAGTGGTGCTTCTACCACTAAAAATGAGGCTATGAATTTCCTCATGTATTGTCGTACATAAATGAAACTTTTGACATTAGAAACATTAGTAGGATCTCACCATTTCATGATAGCCTCCATATTGGCAAGATCTACCTTAGTCTCTCCTCCACCTATCATATATCTAAGATACACCAAACAATGTCATGAAAACCCACACTTCTTCATATTTTCTAGCACTTTGTGCTTCTTTAGTGTGTCTATCACTTGTGTCAAATTTGAGATGTGTTCCTCCAAGGTAGCATTGTATATCAATATATCATACAAATAGACAATAACAAATGAATCTATAAAAGGGCATAGTACATCATTCATAATATTGTAAACATAGTTGGTGCATTACTTAGGCCAAATGGCATCACTATTTACTCACATAATCCTTTCCTGGTTTTCAAGGTGGCCTTCTAGGTATCTTCTTCTCTGACTCAAACATGGTGATATCCAAAATTTAAGTCTATCTTGGTGAAGTATTTTTCTTGCTACAACTGATCTAACATATCATCTATCCTAGGTAGGGGGAATATGTTCTTGAGCATAATTTTGTTCAATGCTCGATAATCTATACACATCCACTGACTTGTAGCCTTCCTTGGTACAATGATGATGGGTGATCCACATGGTGATGTACTCGGTCGAATGACACCATGTCCTAATGGCTGCTACAACTATTTCTTCACCTCACTAGATTCTATAAAAAAATATTTGTACAACCCAATGTTTGGGAATGGGGAGCATGGCAATAAATGGATCTCATACTCCACTTCCCTCTTAGGTGATAATCATTTGGGTTCTCAGAACACATCCCTATATTCCTGCAACAACTCCTCTAGAAATTATTGTTGTTTCTTAGTACACCCCTTCATGGATTACTTACTTCTTATTGTCTCATCTACAAACTTATTTTCTCTTAAAAACAATAAAACATCTTCTTGGAATTGGTCTATTTAATTTCTTCATTGGCACTTACCAACAAAAATTTTAGCTTTCATTTATCTCTGTTAATGATGAATATTTTTCCATCTTTTATGAGCCCATACTGATTAGCTCTATGCATGAATATTTCATCGTGCATGTACATGTAGGGACTCCCAAACACGACTCATTAAACATCAAGGGTAACTGCATCTCGTTCTACTTCATCAATAAAATCAGCGCTAATAGAAAGTCTATTTTTTTACTATTTTGCTACAATGAGATTTACCTATGATCCAAAGTCAAAGAAAGCATCAACCTTTGGCTTCTTGACCTGCATCTTTATATGGAATATTTGGGTAATTTCTTTCTCTTCCTATTACTAAAGGCTACTCAAGTTCACCTCCTTCTATACTGATATATAGATAATCTTCTTATTATCTTTTGTTTTTTTCTTCAGATCCAAGTCTAGATTCAACTTCCAACACTTCTTTATATGACCATCGGTGTTGGAAAAGTTGTTAGGATCTTTGTAGTGGTGTGTTGTAGTTGTTGTACTTTTATATTTTCCTCCCTTTTTTCTTCTTCTTCCCCTCCTTAGAAGTGTTATGTTCTGCCTTCTACTTTGATCCACTTAAATACACTCTCTTCAAGGTTATGCTCTCCAAGTACTCCACCTACACACAAGCCTCGTCCACTGATTTGGGCTTAAACAACATCCCTTTCTCCTGCAGATGGCAGTGCAAGCCCCCCAAATAGTCAAGGAGTAAATCTAGGTTCTTTATGGAGATACTCACCATCATGGCCATCTTTCTGAACTTTTTGGTGTACTCCTACACACATGGCCTCTACGTTTGCCTAAAGTAGTGCCACCAGATCAACTACTCCTCTACATACAAAATATGGAAAAACTATGACTTAATGGGAGTTTTGAAGTCCCCCTACTTAGTCAATAGAGGCTCTCTCTCTAACCTTAGGGTCTGTGTGTGTATTTCCAATCAAGTTAGTGCATGGCATTCAAATTTTAGTTGCGTAAATGAAATCATGTATTCTTCCTCAATTTGGTGGACTCTAAAATCAACTTCTAGTTGATGCAACCAATGATTTAGCTTCAGATAATTGATCTCATCATGCTATGACTTGATAGTAACCTTCACTTCCTTTTTGAATAGGGCCTATGATTGGTTCACGTCACTCGAACTGGGTTGATATTTTCTAGGTTGTTCCTTTGGTCAATTCTTTGCTTCTCCCCAATCTCTCAATCCTCCTTTTATTTTGTCATCTGCATTTGAACCCCCATCTTCTCCAAATATCCCAATATTATTACTCAAGGCCACCATGAGGAGGCTTATAGTATGATTTATATATGGGAATTGTTGTTCAAGCAGCGAAAACCTCACCTTTGCGTGATCACAAGTGTCATTCATAAATCATAGGCCATGATTAGGGTTTTATGATTTTCAGCCCAACCAAACTAGGTCCCCTGTAAATATCGACCAAATTCCCAATGAAATCTACTCTAATACCAATACGATCTATAAAATGCGGTGGGTATTCCATTGGATGTTTTGTCACAACAAATATGATAATATTATATTTACAATATGAAATTCTACACTATTATAGTTTTCATAGATTTCTAGATCTATAGATTTTATTGTAAATAGTGCATGCATGCAAATGAAATTTATGGATAAAATAGAGAACGATAAAATAAAATATCATACACACATTAGACACAAGGTATTCTCTAGGAAACCCTTTCGGGATAGAAACCCAACTAGAAGGTTAGGCTGCTCTGCTGCCTTCCTATGTTTGGAAATATGGATCTGAGTACAATGAAGTATGGAATGTGGCCCTTGGGATATGACAATGGAAAAATCCTCTATGTGTGCTCTACCTCTTATCCCTCTTGTCTACTTTTTCCGAGTTATGGAACGCATTCAATCGAAATAAAGGAATCCCTTTGTCTCCTAGTTGCCCAATTATAACACAACCTGATATATTATTAGTGGTTAGGTTTGACTACCCCTAATCTTAACCATAATTATAATATAGACTCTTCTACATATTTCTACATCATATTCATGTGCATATCACATTTCCTGTGAACAATGGGGGTTGATGTGGCATCCTCTTGAACCATGGTGGTGAAAACAAGAAGGTCAAATTTGTTGGCATTATGATTCAAGTGTTGTCCTTGATGGCAACTCACTCAGAGGTTGGTACAGATGCTCAGAAGTTGGTACAGGAGATGGCAACTTAATCAGAAGACAGATCCTAGTAGAGCTTGCCAAGGAAGTTCATACACGCAGGTTTGTTAAGACCAAGTCGCGTGTACACGCAGGTTGGCTTCAGAAAAAGCGCGTGTATGTGGAAAAGTACCTTTGGTCCATGGCGGTTAGTCCTTGGAAGTTGTGCCTATGGTTTCGGACCATTATGTCTCGACGAACGTGTTGATCCCTAGTTTCGAGGTTGATGGTATTGTGTTTCTATGGTTTTGGCTCTTGGTATTGAACAAGGCCTAAGGCTATATAAGGAGAAGATCACTAGGCAAAGGCATATGGATTGTGGGTGTCTGACACAGTGAGAAGATCTGGTATTGCTGGTTATCTGTTCGGGACGCTTGGCAAGGGTCGGATCTGACAGCAAAGGCAGAAGTAATCATTTCTAGATCTACACGCGGGTTGCCTTTGGAGAAAGCGCGTATACACGCGGTTTTGGTACAGTGAAGTAGCGTGTGCATGTTAAGTGTTAATATTTCAGTTTGCTGCTGATTCTGGTGGTTGTTGCAGAGTTCTAGATTCTGGTTTGGGTTCTGTGTTCTTGATGACAGGGTTTCAGTGATTCGGTATTGGGTTGTTTAATGAATTATGATGCAAGTATAAGTTGATGATTGTATTGCGGTAATGTTTGCTTTGTACTCTTGGATCCAGTCTGAAAATTGATGAAACGTGGTCCCTGAAGGTTGTAGGGTCAGCACCTACGTACTAGTAAATGGATCAGCTAGTACAAGAGCTGAGGGGGTTGTAGCTCCCTTCCAGAAGTAGTTGGAAAACGAAAGAGAGGGTTGTAGCCCTCTGCAGGTTGTAGCCTGCATACTGGTAAAGGACTGCACCAGTATATTGTAAAAGAAGTTTCTCATTAAAGAAGAAAGAGACGAATTGCAGCAGGTGGTTTTCACCCACATTGGGTTTCCACCTTATATCATGGTGTTCATGTGTGTGGCTCTTGTGTGATGTTCTGTTCTGTTATACTGCACCTGTTTACTGTTAAATTGCTTAATAATGTTCTGATGCATTTACTGAAGATAAGATTAACTGAATCATAAGATATCTGCATATACGCTAGTTGCTTTAGACACAGTCGCGTGTACACGCGGATTCACTTAACTGAAGTCGCGTATATGTTTCTGAGTATGAAATTGAAAAGGTTTTATTGATCTGATAATACTGATTCACCCCCCCTCTCAGTATTATTTCCAACAATTGGTATCAGAGCAGGTCCTTCAGAGGAAGCTTGATCGCTTGAAGGAAAAGATCCATCAAAATGGCTAATCCAGAAAGAGAGGCACACATCAGGCCACCAGTCTTTGACGGGAACAATTTTAGTCACTGGAAGATAAGAACCACTGCATATCTACAGTCTCTTGGAGCAGAAGTTTGGGGACTCGTAGAAGGAGGATACAAATTCCCATCAGCAACTCCTACAGATCCAGCAGAGAAAAAGCAATATGAGCTCAATGCCAAAGTAGTTAATGTCCTATTGAGTACTTTGACTCAATCAGAATTTATGAAGATCATGCATCTCAAATCAGCTAAGGAAATATGGGACAAAATCGTTACAAGCTACGAAGGAGATGATCAGGTAAAAATAGCGAAGCTTCAAACTCTCAGAATCCGGTATGAAACTCTTAAGATGCGAAGTAATGAAAGCGTAGCTAATTATTTCCTGCGTATGGATGAGATTGCGAATTGTATGAGGGATCTGGGTGAAGAATTTGAGGAAGTTGTCTTAGTTCAAAAGGTTTTGAGATCTCTGTCTACTAAATTTGATTCTAAAGTATCTGCCATAGAAGAAAAGGAGAATGTGCGGAAAATTACCATGTCACAGCTTCACGGGATCTTAACTGCTTTTGAAATGCGACAAGAGGTACCACCAGAGGCCGCATTCGAAGTGTCAGAGGAAGAAGATGAGGTAAATTTTGTCAAGAATCTTGAACGGGGAACTGGACGGTTCAAAGATAAGCTACCTTTCAAATGTTTTCTATGTGGTAGAGTTGGTCACTATGCTGCTAGATGTCCTCATAACAAAGAAAGGATATATGAAGAAGATGGTAGAAGCTATTATTCCCATATTAAAAGTTCATTAAATGATAGTGAAGATATTAGAAGTCTCATGGCGCACAAGAAGAAGAATGCTTCATCCAATAATAGCGAGGATATTAAAAGTCTCATGGCACATGAAGAGAAGAATGCAGAAACTGAAGAAGCTGCCAAATTAAAAGAACTATTGGAAACAGAAACCAGGGTAAGGGAGAGATTGCAGGATATAGCAAAAGATCAGAGCACAACTATTCAGAGACTTGAATCAAAGATCCTCTCTCTAAAATAAGATCTTGAAGATCAAGAACATGAAGTGATCAAACTAAAGCGACAAGTGGAAGAAGGGAGAAAAGTTGAAGAAGACCTAAGGAAGCAGTATCTGAAAAAGGAAGAACAACATCAGGTTGAGGTAAATATCTTGAAAGGTAAACTAGAAGAAAAGGATAAGCTCTTACGATTTCAAGATAGTTCTAAAGTCTTGGATGATATTCTTAATAGTCAAAGATCTCCTGCTATCAAGACTGGTCTTGGTTTTCATGAATATGTTGAAGGTGAATCTAGTTCACAAGGTGAGACAAGAAACTCTAATGAGAGATCTGAAATGCTCAAGGAACAACCAAGGAAAGAAATTCCTCAAGGAAGATCCTTTACTCCTAACTATGGACGTGATAGACGATTATTTCCTCCACTGAATAATGTTGAATGTTATGTATGTCATAATCTTGGACATGTTGCAGCCAGATGCAGAAGTAGAATGGTTCAAGAAAGATCATCGCATCCCAGGTACTTCAGAGGGTATTGCTTTGCCTGCAATGCATATGGACACAAAGCAATTGATTGTGATAGAAGGAACATGAAAAATATAAGGTGCTATACATGCAACAACTATGGGCATAAAGCAAGGGAATGCAGGAGCAGATTTCAAAATTCAAGACAAAAGGACCATACATCATCACAGTTGCAGGAATTGAAGAAGACAGAGACAGAAAGGTGTGGGATAACTCAGTCAGCTGACATAACAGACACAGGGGAATCTGAAAGTGAAATTCAGTATTCCATCCTGCATACGCTTATATAATGAAGACAAGTCGCGTATATACGCGAGTTACAGGCTGCAAAGTCGCGTATATGGAGAAAGGGCAGCAGAACAGACCCAGGTTCAGTCATGGTTGGCTCAGGCTCAGGGGGAGCAGAACAGACTCAGGAAATGGTTCAGACATGGTTGGCTTACACTCAGGGGGAGAATATTCTTCAAATAATGCATTGTTGGCATTATGGTTAGAAGGTGTTGATAAAGTCTATGAAGCTAAATGATACATCTTACTGTTTAGGAATGGTATTGCAGGCTGATGCTTATGGTACAGATCATGATGCTGTTGGTGGCGTTCATAAGTCTTGGTCTAGATATTTCATCACTATGTCATGATGTCAAGGTCATGTAACGGCCTATGTTGGTTTCCCCACTATGCCTGGGATGAATGATGAAATGTTCATGTATTATCATCTTCACATGGTTAGGTGGATGAGTCAATATTGGTATATCCCCACTAGGTTGGGTGATGAATGTATGTTGAGTCTTTTGGTGATAGGAAGGTCTTCTATGATGTATAAGACTTTGTTCTTCTTGAAGAACATCTTTTGCAGATCTTGCCTACAGTCCAGGGGAGCATGAACAGCACAATTCAGCAAGAGCAGATTGGTACACCTTGGCATACACAAAGGGGGAGCACATTTGGAGATTTCAGCATGTACTCAGGGGGAGTATGGACAACAGTATGGACAGGAGAGGGTATACCAAAGAAGAGAATATCTTGGTCCACCCTTTGCCCTTGATGTCAAAGGGGGAGAGTGACTTGGTGTGGTGGTTGCCATCAAGTCCAAAGGGGGAGATTGTTGGCATTATGATTCAAGTGTTATCCTTGATGGCAACTCACTCAGAGGTTGGTACAGATGCTCAGAAGTTGGTACAGGAGATGGCAACTTAATCAGAAGACAGATCCTAGTACAGCTTGCCAAGGAAGTTCATACACGCAGGTTTGTTAAGACCAAGTCGCGTGTACACGCAGGTTGGCTTCAGAAAAAGCGCGTGTATGTGGAAAAGTACCTTTGGTCCATGGCGGTTAGTCCTTGGAAGTTGTGCCTATGGTTTCGGACCATTATGTCTCGACGAACGTGTTGATCCCTAGTTTCGAGGTTGATGGTATTGTGTTTCTATGGTTTTGGCTCTTGGTATTGAACAAGGCCTAAGGCTATATAAGGAGAAGATCACTAGGCAAAGGCATATGGATTGTGGGTGTCTGACACAGTGAGAAGATCTGGTATTGCTGGTTATCTGTTCGGGACGCTTGGCAAGGGTCGGATCTGACAGCAAAGGCAGAAGTAATCATTTCTAGATCTACACGCGGGTTGCCTTTGGAGAAAGCGCGTATACACGCGGTTTTGGTACAGTGAAGTAGCGTGTGCATGTTAAGTGTTAATATTTCAGGTTGCTGCTGATTCTGGTGGTTGTTGCAGAGTTCTAGATTCTGGTTTGGGTTCTGTGTTCTTGATGACAGGGTTTCAGTGATTCGGTATTGGGTTGTTTAATGAATTATGATGCAAGTATAAGTTGATGATTGTATTGCGGTAATGTTTGCTTTGTACTCTTGGATCCAGTCTGAAAATTGATGAAACGTGGTCCCTGAAGGTTGTAGGGTCAGCACCTACGTACTAGTAAATGGATCAGCTAGTACAAGAGCTGAGGGGGTTGTAGCTCCCTTCCAGAAGTAGTTGGAAAACGAAAGAGAGGGTTGTAGCCCTCTGCAGGTTGTAGCCTGCATACTGGTAAAGGACTGCACCAGTATATTGTAAAAGAAGTTTCTCATTAAAGAAGAAAGAGACGAATTGCAGCAGGTGGTTTTCACCCACATTGGGTTTCCACCTTATATCATGGTGTTCATGTGTGTGGCTCTTGTGTGATGTTCTGTTCTGTTATACTGCACCTGTTTACTGTTAAATTGCTTAATAATGTTCTGATGCATTTACTGAAGATAAGATTAACTGAATCATAAGATATCTGCATATACGCTAGTTGCTTTAGACACAGTCGCGTGTACACGCGGATTCACTTAACTGAAGTCGCGTATATGTTTCTGAGTATGAAATTGAAAAGGTTTTATTGATCTGATAATACTGATTCACCCCCCCTCTCAGTATTATTTCCAACAAAATTCTAAGTGGCATAAGTTTGAGATACGAACTCTGATTGAGGTGCCTCTTGTGACGTCCGAAAGGACTTTGTTTACATAATAGCATGAAAAGTTTTGGCAATAAATAAATAAAATGTTTATCCCTAGAAAACATGAATTGATGTCTAAAAACACTCTCAGAAATTTTTAGACCCTATTTCACCAAACTGGGTCCCACTAGTAAAAACAATCTCGTGAGATGATTCCTCCACTGTTTTGACTTTGAATGCATCAAGATAGATGAAAGAAAATATAATGATCCAATCTAGATCACCACTAGATGTCTTTTCTAGCTGAGAACTACACCAATATCATAGTCATAGGCATCTGTCTCAATTTGAAATGGTTGTTACAAGTCTGGCAATGTGAGTAGAACAACATAGCAAAGGTTATGTTCAGCTCAACAAATTATTTTTTTTGTTCCTTGGACCAATACAAATTTTCTTTCACTTTTCCCTTAGTAAATTGACTCAAAGTCTAAGTGATATCAGAGAATCCAAACATGAACCTTCGATAGAAATTGACAATGCCCAAAAAGTTGCGAAGCTCTATTAGATTTGTTAAGGCTAGGCAATCTCGAATGACTTGGATCATAGAGAGATCAAGATGCACACCTTTCTCATCAATTATCAAGTCCATATATTGGACGTGATTCATGCCAAATCAAAATTTATCCAAGTCGGCACATAGTTTGTGTTGCTAGATGGTTTGAAGGACATGTTGAATATGATGCAAGTTATCTTCCCAACTCTTGCTAAAGTTGAGGCTCGAGGCCTTCACTCAATTAACCTTTGACATATAATGTGCATTTGTTGGATACTAAAAAATACCCTTAATTTTAGTACATATTGGAAAATAACTCTCAAAATCAAATTATTACCCCCTACCAATACGAACCCAATAATTTTTCACAATTCAAAAAACCCCTACTTTCACTACATATTGTAGGTACCCATTTTTTTATTAACATTTTTTATACCCCTTTATATTGTTTCATTGACTTTAAGCTACATTTTTTATGCCTGTCGATATAAAAATCCTTTACCCTCTATTATATGCTAAATATATTATGTCATTTGCCCCTCAACATTTATCCCCGAATATGAATGCATGTGGTAAGGAATTTCTTAGGGGTGAATGCATGAATATGGGTTATACTTTTGGGTCAAGTATGGTGATGGAATTTCAAGTTTTTTCTCTTTCATCAAATTGAGGCCCTTAAAATTCATATAATCATTAGGAATTTTGATTTGAAGTAGAAAGACATTATGTGGAGAATTTTGTTTTTGTTCAAATGATATTTTTTGAAAAAAAAATTGGTGTCATATAATCTCTCAATTTTCCATTAAATGCAATACTTGTCCTTGCAGTTTTTTGCACATCTTAAGAGGTATGTGTGTGTTTGTGTAGCATAAATTAGTGTGAAATGTGTAATTTATGACATATATATATATATATATATATATATATATATATATATATATATATATATATATATATATATATATATATATATATATATATATATAATGGAGCGGTCTATGAAAGCGGTAAGTAGTATCTCGCGCGGTCTCAAAATGGTAAACGATACTTTACAAATTCATGTGATTAACCTGATGGGTTGACACATAGCATGGGAAAACCACTTTTCTCACAGGCTCTCAACCTGTTATGTATCGTGCTAGTAATCACGTGAGATTACGCAATCACCGTTGGATTGAGGTAGGAGAAATAAACGGTGGAGATTGGCCAGGCTAGTTGGCGTGAGTTATTGCGTGATAACCGTTGGATTGAGGAATGAGATCGATGATGGAGATTTAATGTGCTAAGGAGAGCATTGATATATGTGAAAAGGTTTGTGGAATGGAGGAAAGGTAAGGTTTAAGTGTGAGTTGTGAAATATTTATATTATATGGGAATTATAATAGAAATAAGCGGGATTAATGTATTATGGTTTAAGTTAAGTTTTAACCAAAGTCTAAAATCCATGGTATGGTTAATATGTGCGGGTAATAAGAATTAACCGAAGATTATGAAGGATTTATAAGGTTCCACTCAAAGGTTTATAAAGGTCCAGACTTTGGATAGTTAGATCAAACGTTTCTGCATAGAGTTTATTGAAGGATCATTAAACCTTGACTTGTGAAGGTTTTACTAGGGAGGAATATTAAGATTCCTCAGACATAGTGTGACATACAATTTTATTTGTATAATGTGGGTATATGTGGCTTTTTAAGCGTCATTTTTGGTATCGGAGATGAACAAGGAACTTTTGCATGAAAATTTCTTTGAGAAATTTTAGAGCAGAGTTATGTTTTGAAGGTATGTATACAAGAAAGAGGAGATCAGATTTTAAATTTGAAAAATAGTAGACACACATAGATAAAGTGTAGCAGAATTTGCAGATGCAAAGAAACAAAGAACAATCCATTCGAAGTGTAGGTAAATGGTAGAACAAGATCATGCAGAGATCTTGAAGGTGAGATGATATGTTTTTGTTTTAATTTGGTTTAAAGATTGTGGTTGCAGAATTCAGGTTGTAGACAAAAGAAGGTATCTCAGCAAAAGAAAAGAAGCAGTAATGAAGGAAGTCGGTAAGAATTTTTGAGTGAAGGAAGAGGTGGTGAGAACCTAGTAGTTCATTTGTGATTGAAATACAAGAGGACAATTGTGTTCTTAAAAGGTGCAGATGAGTTGAAGCCTATAAGGAGAAGAGAGAAGTGCTCAAAGAGGTTCAAGAGCATAGAGAACCAAGTGCTTGCCAAAATACCAATTACGGAGGAAAGCTTGGTGAGGTAAGCGGCAGCAGGGAGGACTTGCTATTGCAGAGGCATTAGTGCAGCTCATATAAAGTGAGTGAGGAACTCATGAAGATAGAGAAGGAGATGACTACTGATAGTCATAACAGAGATAACAAAGGTTCTGAGGAAAACCACAATAGAATAAAAGTGAAGAAGGAGGATGCCAAGGAAAATGGCAAGAAAATGAGTCAAGACGAAATTAACAGAGGAAAAGCTGAGATAAATTTCCATCTTGAGTTATTGATGGAGATGTTTCAGGTGAACAAGGTTATGTCATAAGGAAGAAAGTAAAGTGGCAGAGGCTACAAGAGAAGAGAAATCAACAGGTAAATATGCAGTTAGTAGAAGAGCTGATGAAGCTTGAACAGGTAATGAATGTTAAATTGAAGTCTAAAGAACTCAGAGAATCTGAGTTGAAAATGGATGTTTCCATTTGTGACGTAGAACAAGGTGAAGTTTTGGGTGACGATGAAGGCTATAGATTTGTGAAAGATCTTATGAACCATTGTGCGAATTCAAGACATCAAGAAGTGTACTTTGCTGAAGAAGGAATTATTGATGATTTTCTGAACTTTTGGTCAAATTCAATTCAACAGGAGGATATTAAACCTTGTATATTTGAATCTAATAATTTTAATGTGATTACAAGTTTTTAAGAGGATGAGAAATCTTTTGATACTGTCAAAAGTATGGAAGAGTATCTTTTAGAAGATAAATACTCTGAAGTAAAGAATGATGGAGAATGTCTCTTGAATGAGAAAAGTAGTGAATTATTGAAGCAGAAAGAATATAGTAATACATTGATTTTTGAAACTGTTACAACACAGGAACAATTTCTTGAGAAAGAAGGAGATGAAATTCAGTCTGAAGAACTGATATGTGAAGCACTAGTTGAGACTGTTGAACCTTGTAATTTTCAAACTAATAAATTGTGTACAAATGCAGGAATTATAAGTGATGATGAAATACTTGTGAAGTTTCAAAGAGAAATTGAATTGTTGGAATATTTGCTAGAAAACCCAGAGTATGATGGTGTGATTGTGGAGGAAGGAGTTCACTATAGTGGACATGAGCAGAAAGACATTATTGAAGCAGATGGTGTGGAAGAGAGACTTGCTGACAGTTTTGAGAGTCCTTTAGAGAATTCTTTAAAGAGGTTGAATCCACATACTGATGTGTTGATAGAGAATGAAAAATCAGACCAGCATACTGAAATATTTCCAAAGGAAGAAGAGGTAATGAGGCCTCATATTTTTAATTCTGATAATTGTTTTATGATTACAGGATTTGATGAAAATGAGACAGACATGTTTCAAGTTTAAGAGTCAGTTTTAGAACTGAAGAAGATTGGAAGTTTCTAGGCCAGACATGGTGATGAGGAAAATGAAAAGCATGAAGATATCGTGCTTAAATAAATTAAATTGACAGTCAGAATCAGTCAAGGAAGTGAAGGACAATTACTGAGAGTTGTCAAAGAAGAGGAAGGAAAATATGTTGGAATTGATGAAAAACATAGTGATGTATTTGAGAGGAAACAAGTATAAGGGGAATTGGAGGACAATTTATTCTTTGAAAGTAAATTTACAGATATTGAACAGAGGTTGTTTGGAAAGTCACAAGAAGGTAAGGATGAAAGGGCAGTATTAAGAATCTGACAACTTCAAAGAGAAGATAAAGAACAGTAGTTTGAAGATGAGTAGACAGAGTACAACAAAAAATGTAAGAGTATGTACTAGCCCAAGGATGTGCTGGAGATAGCGATTGAAGAAATATGGAAATTAATGATGAAGCAATCCAAATGGAGGAGATTGACAACAACAGGAAGCATGATCAATCAGAATTTGAAACTGATAGACAAGGAGAGGAAGATGAAACAGAAGACAACAAACGTACAACAACAACAAAGGAATAGAGCATTCAAACAACTAAAAACTAAAGTTTGGGACCCTGGAGGTTTTCTATCAACATATGAGAGCACATGATTTGGAGATCATGAATGTTTTCAACCTGGGAAGTCTGATGCAGGAGCATCCGGCTTAGAAATATCATTGTATTTTAGTAGACATAGGGGGTCTTATGTTTTCAAGGAAGTTGGTTTTCTGATTGTTAAATTAGTGTAATTATTAAGGTTTTTAAGTAAGTTTATGAGAGATATTAAGAATAGGAATTAATTATATATTGTGAGGAATATTGTAAATGTTCTTGAATGTTGGAGAACATGAGAGATTTAAGCTAGTTTAGATTCCATAAGGATTGAGAGATTTGAAAATCAATTGTAAATCTTAGATTAGGAATTGGTTTCATGGTTTATGGAACTAGAGAGGATCCTTAGGGATTAGTTGATTCAAAAGTGGA
Organism: Pinus tabuliformis; assembly: GCA_031772625.1. NCBI lineage: Eukaryota > Viridiplantae > Streptophyta > Pinopsida > Pinales > Pinaceae > Pinus > Pinus tabuliformis. Next base: position 997,788,014 of record CM062810.1, on the reverse strand, counting down.
CTTAGAGGATATTCAAGATTTAGTAAAAATATTAAGGATCTGAACTGAAATGGGTTACAAAACCTTTTATATAAATGTAAGCCTAAAAGGCATAGAGAGAGTTAATTATTTAGTTAGTTAGAGAGCTACAGAGTTAGTGAGAGAGTGAGAATTAGAATCACAGATTACATAGGGTTTGATTGTAAGCCTATGAGCAGGAAAGGAGAAAGGCCACTGATTAGAAAACTAGGCCACAGAGAGAGATTCATTATGTAAATAATTGTTTATAAAGACAAAGAATTCAATTCCTGTGTTGTGTATTGCATATTGACTAATGGAATTATAAATTTTGTGTGAAATAGAGTAATTCTACATAATATGTTTATGCAAGTGAAATTAAATCAGAATGCGGGGGTGGAGAATGAAGGATAGTGGTCTCATCATTTGAATTCAATTGAAGGATCAAATTTGAAGTTCAGATGTGATAGCACTTAAAAGTAAGTTTAAGTAAGTTTAAGAGGAAGGTGCTCTAAAGAACAACCAATGACCAGAAACCCTGGTGAAAACCTAAAGCAGAGAAGAATCAGAGAGGAAGTGTAGAGAGGTGTGTTACAGGTTTGAACATAAATAATATTGGAGAAAACCTTTAATGTTACAGTGAAGGTATAACTGCAAGGTTTCCTAAAACCTAAGGATTTATGAAGGAAGTATAAAGGTGTGAATAAATGAAGTAACAACGTGGGGATTGAGATCAAAACAATTGTAGACTGTAAGGCGAGAAAAAATACATAGGCAGAAAACTGAATGGGCTATTACACAGTAATAAACAAAAGAGCATAGCAACAAAGTACAGTCATTGGATCAGTCAGATCAACGAACGAGATTGTTTGAGATAGATGGCTAGGATTAAGTCATGCGAAATAAAGTCAAGAAGTGAATGGATTAGATTAAGCCATGTGAAAGCAGAATAATGGAGCGGTCTACAAAAGCGGTAAGTAGTATCTCGCATGGTCTCAAAATTGTAAATGGTATTTTACAAATTCACATGATTAACTTGAGGTGTTGACACGTAGCACGAGAAAACCACTTTTCTCATGTGCTCTCGCCCTGTTATGTATTGTGCTAGTAATTACATGAGATTACGCGATCACCCTTGGATTGAGGTAGGAGAAATAAACGATGGAGATTAGCTAGGCTAGTTGGCACAAGTTATTGTGCGATAACCATTGGATTGAGGAATGAGATCGACAACGAAGATTTAATGCACTAAGGAGAGCAACGATATATGTGCAAAGGTTTGTGAAATGGAGGAAAGGTAAGGTTTAGGTGTGGTTTATGAAATATTTCTATTATATGGGAATTATAATAGAAATAAGTGGGATTAATGTATTATGGTTTAAGTCGAGTTTTAACCAAACTCTAAAATCCATGGTATGGTTAATATGCACGAGTAATAAGAATTAACCAAAGATTATGAAGGATTTATAAGGTTCCACTCAAATGTTTATAAAGGTCCAGACTTTGGATAGTTAAATCAAACGTTTTTGCAAAGAGTTTATTGTAGGAGCATTAAGCCTTGACTTGTGAAGGTTTTACTAGGCAGGAATGTTAAAATTCCTGAGACATAGTGTGACATGTAATTTTATTTGCATAATGTGGGTAGATGTGGTTAAGGCTGCATCATTGACTTGGCTTGATCTGCTATAGATTCTTCCTGAACTATTAATGCAGATGTTACTGCAAAATCATATGTGTCACTACCATTGCTTTCTTGATTCGAACTCTTCCTTTGTCTTGCCTTCTTCTTTTTTTTCCTTCCCATTGTCCTTGATCCTACTCTCAAGTGATCAAGGTTTTACTGGAGAGACCTGTTTTGATACTAATTATTAGGAAACATATTGAGTGAGACGATGTGAATCAGTATTTTAATTCACTTCAAATTTTCATTTCATATTCTGAATCATGTTTGCTACTATTATTTATGCAACCATTATGTGTACATGATTTCAGTGAAGGAAAAGAGTGTATACCCAGCCTAATTAATTTATCATAAACCATTAGTGATTTAACTTTAACCATTGCATTATTGATTCATTAACCATTCAATATGGAGTAAAGAATAAATAAATCACAACGCATAAGCAAAACACATAGAGCACCAGGATTTTATGTGGAAACCCAATGTGAGAGAAAACCACCATTGTCAGCGTCTATGAATTCTTCTTTTATTATAAAGAAAAACTTCATTACATCTTGTACTAGAATAGATGCTTACCAGGGTGAAGGCATCCACCTATAGGAGGCTACAACCTCAACTCATTCTCCAACACCAACTTGAAGGGAGATACCAGCCCATGATCTCATTTACTGACTCCTACTAGAAGGGAGCACCTACCCCTTGAAAACATTTAGCAGCTACCATTGGAAGGAAGTTCTAACTTCCTTACTTAAGGCTTCAACCCTCAACGTGCTTCTTGGAAAATGTTTCATAATATTTAAGACTCGATCCACCTGACTCAAAACATCAAAACCTATAGGCCACCACTCATCATATTTTCACACTAGATCGACACCCAAAATTATTCTCAATACCAAACTTAATAATAAATATGAAATAGTGAACCAACTGAATCATTGCAACATCATGCCACTGAATATTGAATCAACTATTGTAATTAGATCATATTAGTGCACAACCAAACCATAGCAGATATACATCATCTAGGTTAGGACATCATTAATAGGGAGCATCAAATATAAAAAAAACTCATCAACAGTCATCATTAAATAGCACAACAAACCATCACCAGATCTATCTCAAAATATACATGTGATTGTTATTCAGAAGAGCTATGTATATATGCTCTTACAATGTGCAACACACACATACAAATCCCATACTAAAAGAAAACCACAAAATATATATGTGATTCAATAGTAATAGATCTACGTATCTACATGACTATTCAGAAACAAATTGACATATATATCTTAAGTTATGAAAGCACACCTTTGTTGTAAACACAACTCACATTCCACAATCTTCTCTATCATACATTCATAACATAGCATCAATATAATCACAGATCTATCATTGTTAGCTACAAACATAAACATATCTAGTAAGTGTATTCATTAGCCTTCACAACAATTTTAGATCTATCAGATCTAGGCCATCTCCTTGCTTCATGGTGCACACCTATTCAATATCAAATCATTCATAAAAATTTCAATACTTGTACACTCAACACCTTGATCTCCATTTTCTTATATAATTCTTTCCTTAGCCAATACCTTAGGTAAATCCTTTGGTAATGTCATTAATATTTGTTGATGGGATAAGATAAATGTTGTCACACCAATTAATATGGGAAAAAACCATGGTAATGAACTCTCATATCCATATTTCCATGGTTTATATTATGTAGACGAATTTTTCTTATAGTACCTATGTATGTATGTGATCCTTCCTCATAGGAACCGCATATCCTTTCTCAAACTTCACTTTTGTCATCCATCTGTAACTTAACTACCATTTCTCTTTCCATATCGACTGTAATATTTGTACCACTATTCTTGTTGTCTTGCTTAGTTCTACAGTCATCATATTATCACTATGTTGATATCAGGTACATCTTTGTCAAGTAAGTTTCCATCAAGCACAGTACATTAACTATAATTCCAACAATGTGTGCTTCTAGTCACACTATCAAATCATATACTGAAGGGAAACTTGATATCCTTCAGAGCATGTTATATGTAATGCGTCGATTAGACTAACTTGGTGGAGGAAAAATGATATGAGGAAGCCATTAAATTCCATACATGTCATGAAAAAAATAATTGTTCATGAATTCTTCAATGGTTAGATCAATCACAGCATTCATGGTCTTTAACCTATTAAATCATGTGCAATTCCCTACTCCATTTATCATCGATTGCTGCATAAGATCATAAAATCGATCTAAAGATGTGAAATGATTAAAAAAATTGGTGTTTTTCATAATAAATTTGGTTTTTTTCCCTCATTGCACTTGTTAACTTCAAATTGACACATCTTCTTATCTGGGAGGAGTTTGACCAAGAGTTAGTTTAACAAAATTGCAAAAGTAGTTCAATGCACTTCAAATTCAACATGTTGAGCAAATTAAGTGAAAAGATGGATAGCGTAGACAATCATAATAGAAACTAGAGAAATTGAAATCCATGACCCCCCATTTAGTGAAATTCAAACGAGAGGCTTATGAACTTAATGCTCAACTCCAAAAGCAACATTATCTTTTCTACGAGAAGTTGGAATTGGTTTAGGTACGATGAAAACTGTGTAATACATTGATTGGTGAGCTGGTGGATATGATAGCATATTATGATCAAACCAAGAAAGACCTCAATGAGTTACTGAAATGGAAAAACAATGTTGAAGGAAATAAATTTGACTTTCCTAAAATTGATGAAATGCAAAAGTCAATTATTTTCAAAGGATGGAAAGGAGGGATTCATTTGATAAATAAGCTTATCGAAGATGCAAGAGAGTTAGAAAATTCCATAGTCAAATTCATTAGTGATTCATTATTTGAATTAAATCTAATTTCCAGTTGTCAAAAATATTCCTTACTAGATGTATAGACATTGCTCAAAGATTGGCTTTAAGAGAGGGAAGAGTTTGTTAAGAGAGTTAACCAATTAGCTAAAGTTTATGTTGAACTCAATTTGAAATTCTTGGTCAAGCCTCTTAGTCATTGGTTGGTTCTAAAGGAACTCACTAATACATCCATCGAAATTTTTCCACCTTTGACAACATCTATATTTAGTTGTCAAGTGCACATCAAACCTCATTCCCCTCAAGAGCTATATGCACCTCTAAATATTCAAAGACTTTGGAAAAAAACTATTGGATCCTTCTCGACCAGCTAAGAGTTGTTACAACCATTGACTTTTTATGTTAATTTTGTTATGCTTTTGGTGATCATTGTTAGGGAGATTAGTTTCACACATTGTTCTAAAGAACACTATAAATATCCCTCTGAAACCCATTACAAGAGGTTCTGAATTTTGGAGAAAAAGTAAAGCTTTTGTTGCTCTTTTGTACTCTAGTTTGTATTTAATGTTATCTGAACCAATTTCCATTCCAATATGCATAGATTTCCAACAATATCGGTGAATTTATCAACTCTTTATGCATTCTATTTTTAAATGAATTGTTTCAAATGTTTAAATATTGTTCATGTATGTGCTTTTATTAATTCTAGCATTATCACTTTTGATGTGTGTGAATTAAATTATATAACATACAATGAATAACAAAAATTCCATCCAAAAATGAATCATTCAACCAAACAATCCAGTTACCATGCCATGTGGCATCTTCCACATCATCTTGCTCAAAAGATATCTTACTACCATGTGCCATTAGAGATGTCGTGTGTGCTTCTAGTCACTCTGTCAAATCATCTACTGAAGGGTCACTTGATATCCTTCAGACCATGTCATATGTAAAGTGTTGATTGGACCAACTTGGTGGAGGCAAACTGATATGAGGAAGGCATTTAATTGTGTGCATGTAATGCACAAATCCATTGTTCATGAATTATTCAATGGTTAGATCAATCGTAACATGCATGGTCTTTAACCTATTAAAATAGTGCGTAAGTCACTATGCCATTTATTGTTGATCGTTGCACAAGATCATAGAACCGATCTAAAGATGTGCAATGATTGAAAAAATTGGTGTTTCATAATAAATTTGGTGTTTTTGCCTCGTTGTAGTTGTCAACTTCAAACTGACACATCTTCTTATATGGGAGGACTTAGACCAAGTGTGATATACTATTAGAAATTTCATGGACATGACTATCCAACCATTCCATCCATAGCCTTTCTTAAACACCATAAATTCTAAAAAAATGCAATATACTTCAAGTCACATCAACCCCCATTTAACGTGATCTTGTCAAGATATCAAAGTTATCTTGGAGAAGATTCTCAAACCATGTCATCTATAGATTGATTTGACTTCCAATTTGACATAAATGACATAGGTTGTCATCAATGACAACACTATGTCCAACACAATTAGGATTATCATTTATAGTCCTTGTAATGATAAATAGGTGAGCTTCCATAAATAATAACATCACTATAAGCAACATGAGAGAAATAATCGAAGAGAAATGCACATTAATGTTCGTTTTCATGGGAAATGGAATCACACTTTTTAATCTTACACTTTTGTAAGCCTCCAATATAGGGAATGAAGCTTTATTGCATTGATTAATGGAAAAGTTTATGGCTAGTAAATATTTTAGATAATCATAGTTATGGAAGCATAACCTATGGTCTATTTGACATCTAGTTGAACAATTGCTTGCATGCACCTGATAAATCACTCACATGCATGAATTCTCTATAAATACATAATATATAGAGGGACGAGTAGAGGATGACCACACCTTCTAGATTTGACGTGATTAAAAGACTAGAATTTCAAATAGAGACCAAACTAATTATAATATGACCTTGAAGAGAGTGTCCATTCATAGAACACATATAAAGAACATATAGAAAAGCTCAAAGTGGCATAAGCCATTTACGGTTAAAAATAATTATGTTAAATATTAGGCTATATGGTAGCCTTGATCAATGTATCTATGAAAAGGGATTAACACTAAAAATGTGCCCTTCACAAAATCTAACATAGTAATTGAGAGAAAATATTTTTGACTTCATTCATGAGAAAGTTACCAAAGCATGACCAATCAAAATTTCAAGCATATATCGAGTTCAATTGTGTAATAAGAATAACTACAACCATTGTCATATGACAAATCAATTTTCTTAATTTCTTTTGCCTGATTCTAGCTTAATCAAGTCATGATTTGATTGATATGTACTATTTCATACATGGATGTTTTATAATTTTAGAAACATGCTTTTGGTGTTAGACCAAAGAAATAATCATGGTTATTTTTATGCCTATAGTGAATAGAACCTTGACCCTCACATAGAAATCCCTATTATTCATTTTTACTTGATGTGATGATGTTAGTGTTAGTATTCCCAGTAAACATTTGAGGAAAAAATTAAATCTTCATTGCTAGAAATCTTGAAGTATAGTGTGAAGAAATAAGCTCTCATGCAAAATGATGTTGAATTTATTGATATTAAATATATAAGTGATTAACCAAATTTTCCATAACCTTTACACCATCTCTATTATTATCCTTCATTCACAATTCATAAACATTAAATTCCCCTTGCTACTCTCTTCTCCATCAACAGTTAAAGCATCTATAAGTAGCACTTTTCATTAAGGTGATGGAAGGCATATGATGTCATTCATTAAGGTGGTGGAAGGCACATATGCTGTCATCTTGTTGTTGTTGTTGCAGCATCACTAGAGGAATAAACATTATATTACTATGAAGGACTTGGAAGTTGGAACATGGTCACTGTCTTGCAGAGTAGCAATGACAACTCAAGCCAAGAGTTGTGATGATGCCCACGAGGACAGTCACCTCACAGTGATCGATTAACAAAAGCAGGAATATAAATGATGTTATGTGTTGCTCCCATTATGAGTTTTATTAATGCCATGGAATGATGAATGGGTATACATAAAATGGTATTTATTCTTGCTCATGATTAGCGTGAGATCCTATAACAACAGTACTGTACCTGCACGAAAGAAAAAAAAAACGGCCCACGACCAACATCTATATGTATGCATAGAGGGAAGAGATGAAAAAAAAACCAAATAATAGACGGAAGGGATCCGTGTGCTGCGAGAATCTGTCCTTGCTTCAGGAGCCAATTAATTTCCTGGTACATTTAAAGGATTGAGTGTGGGGAGCTACTGAATTGTGAAACGGGACTCCTTCGACTGCGATATTAATATGATGTGCTGACAAGTGCTTTCCAGCGTCAATGGAGCTCTCATAATTCCTCTGTAACTCCGCCTTTCCATTAGACATCACTTGCTCCTCCTCCTTCGAATTTGCAGTGCAACATCCAGGAGTTGGAGCATGTATTGGGCACAATGGTGCAGCTGGAGGGCACCTAGAAGCAGCAACCACATGTAATGGGCCTGCCTTAAACGACAACGTCCACATAAGTAGGGCAACCAGAATAACAGACACATCAGTTATCATTTTCCTGGGGAATGGCGTCATCGTTTTAAAAATGAATCTTCAGCTGATTGATCGGCTCGCTTAAATAATTGATATGAGACTTATGAAAAGGTGATATGTAGTTGCAGATCAAATATTTGGTGGATGAATACAATACATTACTCTTACTCTATAAATACAAGACGGACGGGGAGGAGCGCAAGCAGACACGATTTTCTTTATATGTTAGATGGTCAATCAATCTGGTTATTGAATTGAATTTAAATTAATTGTAACGTCGACCATTGACAGATCGATCCTTCGTTCGTAGAGCAGACGGGAGAAAACTTTGCGGGTCGAATGCCTGCACACAACGAGGAATAATAATGTGTGACCGGCTTGGGATGTGTGACTTAATGCTTTGATGAGCCGTTTGATTCGCCCCGGGTGTCAAACTGATTTCCACACGTAGGAAGCCAAAGGTGTAATATGGATGGATGGTTAGAAATATGTTTCTTGCTATACACAAATTGGACTCAGATAGATAAATAGTTAGAAATATGTTATGTTTCTGCAGTTATACCAGTATATTTTAAATACAAGGATTTAATGTGCAACATTTTCTACTAGCTAGACATTATTTAAATTATCTAAATGTTTTGTATAGTAATGTATTTATTTATTTATTTTTAGATTATTAGAAAATTTTATTTTGGTCAACATAATAAAAAATTCAACTTTGATGACAGACATCCTTACACATCACACTGTGTTGTAGAATGGGTATCTAGGCTCAACAATTTAGAGGATAAGACAAGTTATATGAATATAATTAATTTGATGGGGTAAGTATAATTTGATAATGTATCCATTATTTGAGCCACTTTCAAAGTGGGTTTATGAGAAAACAAGAAAACAATATTGGGAAAATGTAACCATTTAAAAGGTTAGAAATGGTTAAAATAAATATTCAATTTATGTAGTTTTATATTTTATTATGTTCAAATATGTGATTATTTTGGATTATGGTTTTTAGTATTTTAGTTTAGTTATTAATAATTAATGATGGATAGTATGCTCATAATATTATTTCTAATAGTAGTTACAATAAAGTATAAAGATTTATTTTCAAGCATAGCTATTTTCTTTTATCTTTTCAATATAATTTAAAAAATATTTTAAAATTAAATTATAATTACAATTATATATGTAGAGAGGGGTTCTCATATTATAATTTTTCTTATAATAATAATAATAATAAATTTACAAATTAATTAATTTTGGTGATTTTTTAAAATTTTGACAATTTGAAATGTACCATATGCATCTCTATCATGAACTAATGTCCATCAACTTTATCAACCATTTGATTTATATGGTTGAACTATTAAATATTGATAGTTGTGTTTAAAACCATTAATCATATTAATAAATTAGATATATAAATACATCCAGAAAGAAATGAAGAGTGTAACTTAGTTAGTAAACTTATTTTTATAAAAATATAAATGTAAAAATGCATATCTTCTATAATCAACCATGTTCTTAGTATGATTCAATTTTTATTTATTTCATGAATGTTTTTGATAGAAAATACCTCTTGAAGGGGTTACTAGATACTCTTGGTTGCTTCTAAGTTAACACTAAATCCATTGCCATGTTTATAAATAATGGAGGAATGCTTAGTGAAAATTAAATACATATAGACATTTTGAGACATTATTCTTTCTTTACTTATTATTTATATATTTTTATTGACACACATTATTGAATTGGGCAAAGACAACACATGATACATCTTAGAAATCTTAAAAGTAGCATTTTTTTTTTTTTTATCGATAATACTACTCTAAGAAATTATATTATGTACATGGAGAAATTACAATCAGTGAAACGAGTTTTCCAGACCAGCGACAGCACTGTGACATTGCAGCCAACAGTGGCTTGCATTGAGCTCTGGGTACCCAGAACCTCCTCCAAAAAGCCAGAGTTTAAACATAGACATAGCCCACGCAGGGGTTGAGACGCAAAAACAATACCCACGCTGGGGCAGAGACCCAAAAAACATTACCCACGCAGGGGCAGAGACCCGAAAAACATCACCCACGCAGGGGCAGAGACCCAGAAAACATTACCGACGCAGGGGCGACCCTGCACCTTATCAAATTTCCTTATTAATCTAGATGGTGAAATGTAAAACACCGCAGGCTCGAAAAAGAAAACAGAGCAGGCCCGTTCGACCCAGCCAAAGACCCAGTGACCAAACCAAACATAAGCAGACGACCAGACAAAGACCAAGTGATCAAGACCGTGGACATCAAAATCTGACCTGAAGGGTGATGCAACTATGCGTCTGGCTCCAAGTTGTCCAGGTCCAAGTCGTCCGGGTCCATCTCCACAATCGGGTACCCGAAGCCAAAGGGAACGTCCAGGTCCTCGTTCGCGGCCTCTTTGGATGATGACGCCCCCTGCGCCATAGTCTGGAGAGGCTCCTTCCCTTTTGTATCTTCCACCTGAACCTTGTCTTGGTCCTCGGATTCGCAGAGAGTAATTCATGCTTGTTTGCCCTTCAAGGTCCATCGCTTCATCTCTGACAAAGAGGATGGAAACGTGGACATTGAAATTGCCCATCTTGAATACCGCAGTGCCGATTGCTGGGCTTCCAGGCTGCCTTGGCGGTTTTTCATCCGGATCGTATGTATGCATGAATAGAGAAACTTGCAGATGGGGAATTCCTGCCCGTCGTAGACTACAACAGCAGCAACATTGATGCTGCCCTTCTGCCATTGCGGGGGGGCGAGAAGGTGCCCCGCGTCCAGGTCCCCTTCGACATGGCTGTCTTTCTCTAGTTCTTGCCATGTGAACAGAGAAGCTGCCCACACTACAAACCCAATAACAAATCTCCAGAAGCGTCCAAGCACAGAGAATGTTCCCACTCTTCTGTAGAACCAGAACTCGCCGAGAATGTCGCTGCAACATTCTGGCTCCATACTTAACCTCCTCTGCCTTCCCTCGGCACTAGAGCGCCATGAATGCTCTTCTCTCCCCTCTGCTACCAGCATTAATGGACATTAAGGATTCTTGGGGCAGAGGCTTATGTTATTTAAGCCTCCGTCCTCTTCACGTGGCTCCGTCCTCTCGGCAAATGGCATCGTCCTCTCAGCATGTGGCACCATGCCCTCCGCCATCACATCACCCGCATCCGGGGAATCTTAAAAGTAGCATTATTTGATATCCAATATGATAATAGTTTAGCATAGTTTGCTTTATTAGAAGACAATAATAATATAATTATTAGTTTTTTAATGAATATGTTAATTATATAAATATTAGAAGTAAATTAAAAAATTAAAAATAAAATGATAGAGGGTTAATATTTATTTTAAAGATAGTTATTCTCTTGTTGCTTTTAAATATAATCTATAAAATGCTTTATAATTAAATTATAATTATAATTATATATGTAGAGAGGGGTATAGTTTTTGAGTGAGTTATGGTATTGGTCCATGGTATTCTATCATAAGTTATTTACATATAGTATTAGTCCATGGTATTCTCCATCCTAAAATAGTGGTGAATCTCTATGGTTAAAAATATTATTACATGTCATTTTAAATGTATATATGGCTAAACCATATGTTAATTCTTCTTACAATTAATAATAATAATAACAACAATTTAAAATAAATTCACAAATTAGTTACTTTTAATGATTTTCTAAATTAGGACAATTTGAAATGTACCATAATGCATATCTATCATGGATTGATCTCTATCAACATTTGTTAACTACTTAATTTATATGGTCACTATTCAATACTAATAATTGTGTTTAAAATCATTAAGCATATTAATAAATTAGATATATAAATACATTAAAAAAAAGTTGAAAAATGTAAATTAGTTAGTAAACTTATTTTTATAAAAGTATAAATCTAAAAATGCATTTCTTCTCTAATCAACAACATTTTTAGTCTCATTCAATTTTTATTTATTTTATTTATTTCATGATATTTTTTTGATAAAAAAACCTCTCTCGAGGGTTATGAGATAGTCTTAGTTGCTTCTAAGTTAACACGAAAGCCATTGCAATGTTGATAAATGATGGAAGAATGTTTATAAAAAAGGTTGCTTAACCTGTAGTATTTAAATAATGTGTGGAAAATAAAAAACTTTATACTATAAAAAGATTTGGTGGTGAGTATTTTGAGGAAATTGTTCTTAGGGCTAATCTAAATTTTGGATAAGATATTAAAAGCTTAATTTTCACACTTATTATGTATATAATAGCATGAAAAAATCTAGGTGAATGTGTAGAATTAGTGATGGATATTCATGAGATGTTTCTATGTGAAAGAAAATAAACTAATTCTACTAAATACAAATAATGTATATTTTCTTCTATGAGAGCACTTAGATATCATGTGAGGAAGAAGTAAAAAATAAAAGTGGAAATCAAGAAGGTGAAGAAGTTATACTATATTCTTTAACAACATAAAAAAAGGCTACGGGAAAGTGCTAGTAATGAGGAAGTATTCATGTTACCAAAAGTCACGGTTAGGAGGATATGCAAATAAGGAAGGAAGTTGTTGAATTGAGGCTTCTGTGATCCATATCAAGTTTATGAGAAAACGTTTTTTGGCATAAATCACATGATATTTCATTTGTCTAAACGCGTCGACAAATGAAATATCATGTGATTTAAGGAAGGAAGTTATCAAACTAGATTTTAAGATAAATTTTATTTTATTTTTCCGTGAGGAAAAAAAAATGTAAATCTTATTTAATTCTTTTTCAATAGTTTTATAATGAGAGTATGGTTGGTTAATATTTTCTTCACAGTCTATATGTAAATCTCTTTTTCTTATGATATTATAACCATATTTAAATATCTATAATAAAATCCAGAATACTTTTTAAAAAACACGTTAGTAATGTTATAAGAAGAAAACCATTAGAAGTACTGTCTAGATTACTTGAAAAAAAACAACTTAGTAATATTATAAGAAGAAAACTTCATTGTTGAAGATATAGAGGAATGAGAAACAAGTTTCATTCCTTTGAACCTTTGTAGTAATTAAATTTTGAGAATTAAATTTTGAATTCTCTACCATACAAAAAATAATGCACAAATATTTATATTAAGAATTTAGAGGATTTTTTTTTGGAGAAACAAAATTATATTTATATATATATATATATATATATATATATAAACCAGACTTAGGTTTAGGCTTAATCATATTTTTTAATCATATTTTTATAGATATATATTATTACATAATAAAATTATAAAACATTTCTATTTATAATATATTTTTTTTAAATATAAATAATGAAATTGTAATAATAATTAAAAACCAATACCTTAGTTTTGTTGTTTATGGTATAATATCCGAGAAGAAATTTAGGTTTATTTTTATTTTATTAATAATTTTATTGTAATTTAAAATTCAAATTAGTATATATTTCTAAATATTGAAATGAGTGTAAAAATTTATATTTCTATTTATAATATTTCAAAATATATATCATGTAAAAAAAAAACTTGAAAAAAATATTGCAATTTACGTTTATGAAAAGAATCTTAATATTAGGAAACGAATAAAAAATTATGAGGCTAATATCTCACTAAAATGAATATAGTAAGTAAACATTAACTAAGTATAACATACATTTTCAAGAAATGTAGAAATCCATATTTACAACTATTTATTAAAAACATTAATAGTCAAGTTTTACTATGGTTTTCTTTTATTAACAAAAATATTATTAACTATTGAATTTAATAATATCATTATATTATAAAATATTTAATTTATTATTATAATAATGATATCATGAAATCTTCTATTTTTAATGATATATTGAATATCGATTTTGATTATTTTTGTATCTTCTTGAGTTTTAATATTCACCATTCTAGATCTATTTTAAATTTGAATCTGCCAAGCGCGGAGAGAGAACAAGTCCAAAGTTAAGATGGATCTAATCTTGTATTCTTGCATTCCATAATGGATCTCCTCAAACCTTTAAACATGATTCCTCATAAAAAAATAACATAGAAAACTTCAATTGTCTTGAAAACAAAGGTATTTTATAGTTTAATTTAGATATATAATCTTATAGTTAAAATTGTATTTATTAATCTATTTATCTTTTTTATAATTTTAATTATGGATAGACTTGGTACTTATAATTTTTCTTTATTTTTATTTTAGTTTTGACCAAATGAAAATATTTATGTTGGCATTACAACATCACAGTCAAAATGGGTAGGAAAGCATCTATGAGTGCAATAGTTCTACTCATTTTACCAATTGGTCTCAAACATTAATATAATATTAGACTTTGACATCATAACATTATACATATGCCATAAAACCATAACATGAAAACCATTATGATTTTTTACATGATAATCTCAGAAAATTGGGCTCGCACAAGGTCAGGAACTTGGTTGAATGTACCATTTTTGTAGAAACTCATGGATATGCTCCTTGATTTCCTCATTTTTTCAAAAGAGAGTGGTGGTATATTCAAAAATTGGGTAGGGGCATTTTGGGAGTTAGATCGATTGAATGCTTGACTTAGTAGTGCAAAAGTACCCCTATGTGTTACGAGAAGATATCCCTGTACTCCTCCATAACCTTATCAACTTCGTTTTATTATGCAAAGGAACCCTTTCTAGGGGCCATGGATGTTGCCATGATCTTCCCCTTACTTTGAGAGTGAAGAAGAAAGAAAACAAATTTCTAGTTTTGGATATGATCTTACTACAATAATTAGAAGAGATCAAAGGAGTGACAATATACGGGGCTACCTCTAGTATCCTATATAGTTTTCTACCTAAATTAATAATAACAGGGCAAGGTATAGACTCATACACAACATGATGCTTCCACAAGTATGGTTGGCCTAATAAAATATCACAAACTTCAAGAGGAGCACCATCAAACAATACCTTGTCCCTAAAAGGTGTGATGTTTTAGGGAATGTGGAAGTACTATATGGTACAAAGATCTCTTCTTTGGTGGAAATAGCCAATGGTGTATGGTTATGGGTGTGGTTTGGTAGGGAGGCTGCACTGTTTAATGACATCTAATGAGTTGACATTCTTTTGGCTCCCACCATCGACATCTATGAGTGGAAGAGATACTCCTACTATGGATCTTCTAGCTCATTTTTTGGACCTGGGTGGTCGCAACAGTGGCACTATGCCCTGCATCAATAATATGCTTCCCTTTGTAATTATCTTTATCAGGTTTTGGCTTAGACTTGAAACATGCATATCAATTTCAAGATCTTAGCTCGGCCACTAGTGACTTCTTGGTGCTACACTAATTTATTTTATGGGTGGGGCATTTATGGATGTCAAACAACTTTCTGGTGTCCTTATTTGTCTTCGATGGGTTATCATATATTGTTCCACCTTGGCTCCATCCTTTAGTCTATGATTTGAAGGTTCATTTTACCTACTTCGGATTTGTAGATCCAAAGTACAGCTTCTTCTATTTAAATTTCCACTCGATTATTACAACATATTGGTATGCTGCACAAAGAAAGGAGATGTCTAGGAACTCCATTTCTACTTAGATGTATTTTTGTAAACATCCGCAATACTTTAGTATCAATTGTCGCTTCAAATCATTGATATCAAACTTCATGCGTAGGGTATGAAAAATGCTCGTGAACTCCAACACATATTGGTCCCTTTCATGCCATAGTGTTGTGAACTTTATGTACTTATCTTCATAGAACATAGTTACTAATCAAATAAGAAAGTGAACTGGTACCCGTTTTTTTAAGGTAGCAAAAGATCACCCGATTTTGAAAGGTGGTGATGCGAGAATACACTTTTTTTTTAGCATAATTTTGGCACTTTAAATTTTGTTATGTATCAAGTATGAACATTTTTTTTCGATGTTAGTGATTTTCATACTGATTTTGCAAAGTGTTGATGCAGCATCAACACATTTTTTTAAATGTTAGTGATTTTCATGTTGCTTGTGAAAAGTGTTGATGCAGCATCAATACATTTTTTTAGAGGGTTTGTTTTTTACATTTTAAATTTTTTTATGTATCAAGTGTGAACATTTTCTTTTTTGTTAGTGATTTTCACCTTGATTTTGAAAAGTGCTGATGAGCATCAACCCTTTTTGTTTAGAGGAAATAGTTTTTACACTTTAAATTTTCTAGTGAATTAAGTGTGGATATTTTTTTTTAGATGTTGGTGATTTTCATGTTAGTAATAAAAAATAAATATAATAATAAAAACACGAAAAAAAAATCAAATACAAAAAAATTTATAAAAAAAACAAAAACAAAAAAACAAAAAACCTATAAAAATGTAAAAAGAACATAAAGCATAAAAATAAAACATAAAACATGACAAAAATAAAAATAATAAAACATGTTAGTAAAAGACATATATAAAAAAAAAAAAGGAAAAAAGAAAAAAAAAAAAACAAAACAAAACAAAACAAAACATGACAAAAAAATTAAAAAAAAAAACACAAACACAAAACATGTTAGTAATAAACATAAAAATAAAAATAAAAAAACATGAAAAAAAAATAAAATACAAAAAAAATTATAAAAAAGGAAAAATTAAAAAATTACATTAAAAAAATTATAAAAAATAAAACAAAAATAAAAAATAAAAAAATAAAAAATAATTAAAAAATAAAAACAATTTAAGCAATTTTTTTAAATACAATTAAAATAAACAATCTAAAAAAAAATAAAAAAATAAAAAAAAAACTTTAAAAAAAAAATATAAAGAAAAAAATGACTGTTTTTTTTTTTTTTTAAATTAAAAAACAACAATTAAAAAAAACACAAATTAAAAAATAAAAATAAAAATAAAAACTAAAAAAAAAAATTAAAAAATAATTAAAAAATAATTAAAAAAATAAAAAATAATAATAGTTTAAAAATAAACAATTAAAAAAAACAATGAAAACATACAACCCGCTCCTCACCACTGTCCCCTCGCTCACCTGATCCCCACCCTACCCTAGCCCCCTCCTTCACCCCCATCCTCTCCCTCACCCTCGTCTGTCCCCATCCCATCTCCCTTCCTCCAACCGACAGCCACCCCATCCCCCTCCCTCACCCACATCGGCCCTCCCCTTCCCCCCTCACCTCCCCACCCAGGCCCCTGCTAGTGGCCAACAAGCCGCACGCCGATTTCGGGAATCGGCCTGCGGCCTCTTGAACACTCACTAGGGGCTAGGGGAAGGAGGACGGGGGTAAGGGGGGGACGAGGAGGGCCAAGGGGGTTGAGGGAGGGGCTTGGGGTGGGGGTCGGGTGGGTGAGGGGAGAGGGGAGGGGGACAGAGGAGGGGAGGGATGAGGGTGAGGGAGGGGACGGGGGTGAGGTAGGTGGCTAGGGTGCGGTGAGGGTCAGGTGAGTGAGGGGACAGCGGTGAGCAGCGGGTTGTATGTTTTCATTTTATTTTTTATTCTGTTTTCATTGTTTTTTTTTTTTAAGTATTTTTTTTATATTGTTTTTTTCAATTAAATTTTTTTTTATATTGTTTTTTTTCAATTATTTTTTTTAAATTGTTTTTACTTTTTATTTATTTATTTTAATCCAATTTAAGTTATTTTTGTTTGTTTTGAATTTTGTTTCTTTTTTTTATTTTTTAATTCAAATATTTTTTATTTTAATTTTTAAATTCAAATATTTTAAATTTTAATTTCTTTTCATAATTTAAATTTCAAAATATAAATTAAAAAAAAAAAAAAAATTAAATATTTTTAGTTTTTTTTTTTCTTTTTAATTTCCTTTTAATTGTTTTGATTTTTTTTTTATTTTTTTTTTCATTTTTAATTTATATATTTATTTTTTTATAATTATTTAGAATTTTTTAAATCATGTTTTTATTTTTTTATTTTTTTTCCTAACTTAAAAAATGGCCTTTTTTTTGTTTTATTTATTTATTATTTATTTAGATTTTTCATTTTTAGAAGTTAATTTTCACTTTTTTTACATTTTTATGGTTTTTTTTTTATTTATATTTTTTGTATACATTTTATGAAATTTAATTTATTTTTTGTCATGAATCGTCCCCTTGCCACCACTGTTAAGTTGGGCGTCTGGAGTTGCTGGGATTTTTTTATTTTTTTTAAGGTTTTAGTTTTTTTTAATGTTGTATTTTACTTTTGTAATTTTTTTATTTTTAATATTTTTATTTGGTTTTTATTTTATTTCTCTCTTTTTTTTTTAATTTTTTTTTATTTTACATGTTATGGTTAATTTGTTTTACATTGTATAGTTTTTTTTATGTCATTGCTATCCATTTTTTATAGTTGATTTTTTTTGTCATGTTTTTTCTTATGTTTTATTAGATGTTATTATTTTTTATTTTTTCAAGATTTGAATTTTTTTATGTATCAAGTGTGAGCATTTTTTTTTTTGTTAGTGATTTTCATCTTGATTTTGAAAATTGCTGGTGAGCATCAACCCTTTTTGTTTATAGGGCTTACTTTTTACACTTTAAATTTTCTAATAAATTAAGTGTGGATATTTTCTTTAAATGTTGGTGATTTTCATGTTAGTAATAAGAAATAAAATAAATTAATAAAACAGGACAAAAAAAATCAAATAGAAAAAAATATAAAAAAAAACAAAAAAAAAAAAACAAAAAACCTATAAAATGTAAAAAAACATAAAACATAAAACATAAAGCTGACAAAAATAAAAATAATAAAAACA